>PPHT02000008.1:329477-360315 GCA_003705115.2 Ogataea henricii
TATTTTGACAGACCCCGGGATTCAAACAAAGAAAAAAAGTTGCACTTCAAGCAATGTGAAAAAAAAAAAAAAAAAAAAAAAGCATCTTCTGATAAGAGTTAGTCCACCTCTTCTTCTCGTAGTCACCCCCCACACGCACACCATGTCCGAACGCAAAGCCATAAACAAATACTATCCGCCGGATTTCGATCCGTCAAAGATAAAGAGACTCAAAAAAACCAAAAAGGTGGGCCCTGCCTCGTGGCCCACCGTTAGATTGATGATCCCATTCTCCATGAAGTGTCTCGCATGCAACGAATACATCGCCAAATCGAAGAAGTTCAACGCCAAAAAGGAAATCACGCCGGAAACATACCTGGGGATTAAAATTCTCAACTTCCACTTCAAATGTCCTCGCTGTTACGCAGACCTCATATTCAGGACCGACCCCAAAAACGGTGACTTTGCCTGTGTCTCTGGGTGTAAGCGAAACTTCGAGCCCGTGAAAGAAGGCAAGAAGTCCGAGGAGACGTTGGAAATGATGTTGAAACGGCTGGAAGAGGACGACAAGAAGGAACAACTCGCAAAGGAGGGCAAGAAAAAGAGAGACATGGAGGAAACTGCCATCGAACAACTCGAAAGACGACTGATAGAACAGCAAAAAGAACAGCAAATGGCTGAGGAAATCGAAGAGTTGCAACAGCGAAATCGAAAACTCGAGAAATCAAGACTCGATCTGGAAGCTCCGTCACAGCAAGATTTGGATCTTTTGGATTTGAAAGAAGCACAACAGGCATTTCAACAGCATAAGGGAGTCGTCACAGATACGCAGAAAATAACGGAAACCCCAAAAGTGAATTCGATATCCAGCACTTTGGGGACTTTGGCCGGATACTCGTCCTCCTCGGAAGAAGAATCCGAGTCCGAGTCTCCAGTGAGTGCCGCTACAATCACCATGAAGAGAAAGAAGAACGCGTTGGGAATTACAGTGAAGAAAAAGACCCGAGTCTCGTAGGCAGAAGCTTGGTTCCCCTCTATATGCATATATATGTGCATCGTCAGCATTAAACGTAATTAGCGGAAACACGCTGCGTGTGTAAAGCGAAGGTACTTTTGGTGCTTAGTCTCTCATTTTGGAGTAACCTTTGACAACTGCGTTGCTGACTCCGATTCTTCTGTTCTCGAGCGCAAACATCAGATCTCGCAACACAACTCCCTGCTCTTCTCTGGCCTCTCTGTAGCGGATACCGTTGTCGCCCCTGGCTGTGATAGAGTTGCTCTTGGACGGCGACTGCATCCACGAATACTTCTTTTTCGACCCGCTCATCATTAGCGACGCAGTCAAGTTGGTCTGCTTGTGCTCGGCAATCATATCCTCCTCCTTCTTCTCCTCCTCGAGTCCCAGGGCCACTCTGCGCTTGACCCGTTTCTCCTCTTTTTCCTTCTGTTTCGTGGCTATCTCTCGCAACGCCTTGGAAACCTCCGACTTGGAGTTTGAGATCGACTGTTTCTGCTTCGTCTTGAGCCCGCGCCGCCTGTGCCGAGACATCACCACCGAATCCGTCACCAGGTTCGTCATATACGTCTCGCACGCGCTCGACATGAGATTGATTAGATCCTCATCAAAATCCATCTCTTTGAGTCCCTGCTCCTCCATCGTCTTGCTCATAAACCACGCCAGTTGCTGAGACTTGAGAAAGTTGTTTGGCCCAATCTGCTTCTTCGAAACAGAAAGTCCGCCCACCATCGCCTCTTCCTCCGCACGAATGTTCACGCCCGCCGCCGCCACTGCGTCTGCAAGCTCCTCGGGGTTCTGGTTGTTCAGACCGTTTTTCTGCTGTCCTTGCTTCGAAGTGTTGTAACTTCTCTTTTCGTATGTTTTTTTCCCGTCTTGTTTCGTCTGCTTCGTGGTTTTCGCTGCTGTTGCTGTGTTCTTCGCTGCCTTGGCCGGCTTGCTCGGCTCTGCTGGTGTTGTGGCGCTGCTCTTGGCTGCGGGTTGCGTCTGTTGTGTCGTTGTATCCGGCAGCACGGTTGCCGACGTGCCGCCAATGTTGTCGAAATCCAGCCCTTCGAATCCGGGCGTCACAAAACTTGGGGAATCCATGTTGGGCGTTGCGATGTTTGAGACCGTCAGATCCAGGCTCGGACTGCCTGCGTTCGATGTGTCCATGATGGGTGCGTCCAACCACGAGGGCAGAAGATCCGTGCCATTGTTTGGTGCGACGTTCGCCGACCCTGCGCTCGAGCTGCTGACGTCATCGAGCTTCATCCGCTTGCTCGCCGACGTTGGCTCGTCGAGCAAAGAAGCCGGTCTTGTGTTGTTGTTGTTGTTGTTGCCACTGTCGCCCGTACTGGGCTGACGCGTGCCTGGGCTCTCAGACATACCGTCGGCGATGTAGTGTGTGTGCTGCGGTTGGCTAGCTGGCAATCTGGTGATCCTGACAGTGTGCTCGTAGTATATCAATGGAGAAACGTGTCTGGAAATAATCTTTTCCCCCTTCTTTTTGCCCTTGCCATGTCAATCTTTTCTTTCTACTTGAAGATATGCAGTTTTTTTTCTCCTCGGCCGGGTAGCCCTTCCGCACCGGGAGATCTGGGAAAAAAAAATATTTTTTTTTTTTTTTGAAAAAAAAAAATTATTTTTCACTTTCTCTTCACCTTCCCATACACTAAAGGACCTACCCACATCCAACCCACCCCACCCACAATGGCCATCATCACGTTCCAGGGACACAGAAACTTCAGGCAGCGCCTCGTGCTGGCCACGCTCAGCGGAAAACCCATCAAGATCGAGAAAATCCGGTCCGCAGACCTCAACCCCGGTCTCAAGGACTATGAGATCTCGTTCCTCAGACTGCTGGAGAGCGTCACCAACGGAACCGTCATCGAAATCTCCTACACAGGTACCACGGTCGTGTACCGGCCCGGACTCATCATCGGCGGCAGCGTGACGCACAACTGTCCCGGCAGCAGGGCTGTTGGCTACTTCATCGAGCCGATCCTGTGTCTGGCTCCGTTCTCGAAAAAGAAGTTCTCCATCATTTTCCGCGGCCACACCTCTTCCAAGGGCGACCCGGGGCTCGAGTTCATCAAGTGGGGGCTTCTCCCCGTGATGGAGAAGTTTGGTGTTCGTGAAGTTGAGCTACATACTCTGAGAAGAGGATCTCCGCCTCTCGGTGGAGGAGAGGTGCATCTCCAGGTCAACTCTCTGATTCCACAGCCAATCACGATCCACGTGCTCGACTACCACAAGATCTCCGCCATCCGCGGAGTCGCCTACTGCACAAGAGTGTCGCCTTCGGTGGTGAACCGGCTGGTGGACTCGGCCAGAAGCGTGCTCAGAGCCACGGGCTGCGACGTGAACATCACCACCGACGTTTGTCGAGGCGAAAACGCAGCCAAATCGCCTGGATTCGGCCTCACGCTCTTCACCGAGTCGAAGAAGACGCCGTTCAGATACACGGCCGAGGACATTGGACTGGGCGGCGAGACTCCAGAAGACATTGGAGAAAGAGTCGCGTACAACCTGCTCGAGCAGATCGAACACAGCGGCTGTGTTGGCCGCAACCAGCTCCCTCTAGCCTTCATCTACATGGTGGTTGGCAAGGAAGACATTGGCCGCTTGATCATCAACAAGGACCAAATCGACGAAGACCTCGTGGTGTTGCTCAGAGACATCAAGGCCGTCTTTGACACCGAGTTCTACTTCAAAGAGACCGACGAGTACGAAAACTCGCTCATCGCAACCGTCAAAGGTATCGGCTTCACCAACGCTTCGAAAAAGATTGCATGAATTTGTATCTGTGTGTTTTTTCACCTTCACTGTATAGATCGCCAACGTCGCTGTAATTATTAGGCATTGTATTTGAAGCTTCATTTCAATGGCATGTCCTGTAGATCGTTAAACAGTCTCTGGAGAGCATCCTGATGCAATTCTCCGTGCTTGACGCGCTCAACAAACCAATCCTGGAACGTTTCGCTCACAATGTACTTGGTTTTCTGGAACAGCTTGAACTCGTTCAGAAAAGACGTCTTCACCAAGATGATGCGTCCCAGCAACGCGTTCAGCTCGTCCGCCGACTGCGTCAGAATTGTCACGAGCTTGTCCACGTCCGAGCCCCGAATGTCGGACTTGATCTTGATCTGGAACAATCTCTCGTTCGTCTTGGTGATCCGGTTCAGCAGATTATGGATCTGTTTCTCAGACATGTTTTTGAAGTTGGTGAGCCGCTCGATCAGAAAATGCAGCGACACCAGATAGTCCTGGAATCGTTTGAAGCTCTCGAGCGTGTCGGAACTCAGTGAGTTGAGCTCGTCGTCCTTCAGTTGCTTTGTGTTGTGGAAAAACTTCATCACTTGCTTCAGCATAGTGTTGATAATCGAAAGATTCTGGGACTCTTCCGGCTGGCTGCTTGTGCTTCCGACAAGGTTCTCCAACCCGTACACAGAGAAGTCCGTCTGCACAAACTGGCCCAGATAGATCGAAAACCGCTGATTGTCCAGCGACAGAGCCTGTTCGCGCTTCTCGATCCGCTCAACGAGAATGCACAGTTTCGACCAAATGTCTGCCAGTCGGGACAAGTTTGCGTTGACAGTGCCCAAACTCTCGAAAAACGTCAGCTCCTTGTGGTCTGTCGGCGACTCGTTCCATATCTGGGTGATGTTGTTGATGACCGAGTCGTTATTTGCGATGTTTCTGTGGTCTGGCTCGCCAGTGTCCTCGTCTGGGTCTACGTCTGATTCTGGGTCTTTCAGTCCTTTCAACACCTGATCCAGGTTGATCTTGAACCGTCTGGGAAGACCAACTTTCACGCCGTCGAACTCGTCGCTCACCTCCACGTTGGCAAACTTCTTCCAGTTGGAGAAGTCGTTGGGAACCGTCAAAAACATGATGACAAGGTTCTCTTTGGACAAAATTGGGTGTTTGACGAGCTGGAATAGAAATCGTTGCAGGCCTCTCCTTCTTTTCTGTAGAAACACAGAGTCTGAGGACGGGGCTACTAGAAGGGAGTTGTTAGTATTTGCAATCGTGGGGAGTGACTGGTGACGAGCAGAGCGATAACTCGCTCGGTGCCCAAGCAACAGGCAGCAAAAAAACAGCTTCATGGCTCGCTTCGCTCGCCTTTTTGCTCGTGGTACTTACTGGCAAACTTCTTCGGAGGCAACTCCGGAATCAACCTAAACGGATACTTCCGCCACAGCACCTCCAAAAGCCATGCAAAATCGCTGTATCTCCGCACAATCTTCGTCTCCGAAGACCCGTTCGGTTTGCTGTCGCTCTGGTAGTATTCGCTCGGGAACTTGAGGTTGTGTGCGACCAGATAGTTCACATGCTTGAACACAATCCCCTCTTTTTCAGGAATTTCTTTCACCTTGATGATGTACTTGTCGTCGCTGTTCTGGTACCCAAGCGGGTTGAACGTGCGGGCCATCTCCTCCGTCCACACGCTCGCCTCTAAGGCCTTTGAGAGGTTCTCTTCCTCGTCGTCTGCTTCTATCGTGGCCCCGACTCCGGCTTTTGCGGCCGTCTCTGAGGTGCTCAGTGGGTCTTTCGATGCCACAGACTCTTCTCTTGAGCCGGTCGCCTCGCTCGCGCCAACGGCACCAACGGCACCGAGCCCCTTCGAGCTGTTGCCATCGAGGCCAAACGGAGACGACGAAAAACGCGTAGCAAGAATGTCGTTGGAGTTGTATGCGCTCCAACTGTTGTCGTCCAGCACCGACGCTTGCATGTTCGAGTGCTTGTTCGACGCTGTGGAGCCCCAAGGGTCGTCTTCTCCCAGTAGAGGGTCACCAATTGATCCGAATATGCTGTCAGACATGGTTCTGTAGGCAGAGCGGCGAACTGGTAATTGCGAATTGCGCGATAACTGTGCTGACCGTGGAGCAGATACAGTTGCAGGGTCCTTTGTGGATGTTCTGAAGGCTTCAGACTCAATCTCGCAGCAAGAAAAACGGTGTTGCTTATCACTGATGAACCCCAAACAATAAGCATGTCACACACTTTTGTTTTGCATCACATCAATTTTTGCCTGTGTCCAACAGCACGAGTGGAAACTGCCTGCGTCGATCGACGCAACATTTTCGCGACAGGGAAAAAAAAAAAAAAAAAGCTAGTTTTTGTATATTTCACCTCAACAAACCCTCCCTTCCCCTGTTTTCTTCCCCTGTCTTCTTTGCTCTTCCCCGCCCCATTGCCGTTCCCAATGTCGCACATCTCGCGGATCCAGTCCTCCTCGCGGCTCAACACACTCACCGCGGCAGCGTCCTCGCCGGATACCGTTGGCACAGCAGGAACAGCCGGGACAAATGGTTCCAATGGATCCAATGGAACACAGACACAAGCACAGCCGCCATTGGTGACATCCGGCACTGCCAAAACCTACAACAACCAAAACACGTACATCTACCAACAGGTCCTGAGTTTCGAGTCGGACCTCAAGAAATTGACCGCATCAATCCAGCAGTACGAGCCGGTTCCAGAGATCGCAGCACGTCTCGTCTCCACAATGGACAGCATCAACAAGGAACTCGACCAGTTGGAAACGTTACAGGACCTCAAGGCGAATCAGCTGCTCAAACAAACAAACGAGAATTTCCAACTAAACGAAAGCTTAAAACACATACTGACAACGCTAAACGACAGCAGAAAAGAGCTAAACGAGTTGCCCAAACTCTCTGTCGAGGAAGAACTAATGCTCGAGAAAAATCACGAGCCGCAGCCCGTCCAGCCGAACTTGGAGGCTACCAAACAACTTCTCGCCTACGCAATGAAACTGTCCAAGTTCTCCAAGATTCCCAAGACCTTTGACGGGTTTCTGCTGCCAAATAACTTCATCTGGCCAGGTGACGATAACATGAGAAGAGGAATGCTAGCCACGGCCTCGCTTATTCCTGAACGAATCATAAAACATGAAAATGGAGAAGACGATACATCACTAGATAAAGACAAGATGGTGGAGGGAGTAAGCATCAAGAACGAGGGAGCCGTTAACGGCGACGATGAGGACGACGAAGACGACGACTTTGTGCCAGAAAGACGCAACGGAGAGTCGGAGCACCTCAGAAGTCCAAGCGAAAGGGCCGTCAAACAGGACGCGGCAACGATTATGGCCGACCTCGATCTCATGGACGAGTCCGACGATGAGTAGGCGTCACTGTCACTCCTTCTTGTTTTTGAGGTCGTCCAGTCTCGTGATGTAAGACTTGACGTCTTTCTCAAGGTCCTGCAACGCAGACTTGACAGCGTCGATTTCTTGTATGTCGATAGGAGACTCGCCGGCCGAGGTGTTGAGCTCGACCCAGTCGTCGAATTCCTTTGCCAAGGTGTCGTAGTTCTCCTTGATGACTTCGAGATCTGGAACGGTGATGTGCTGCTCCTTGAGCTCGTCCTGGTTGTCAAAGTCGGGGAGTTTTTTGAATGATTCCGACAGGTCTGCTGCGGAATCGAAATGTTCTTTGAGCTTGCGCAATGTCTGTTCGTGCCTTGGGTTGAGGGGAACGGTGGAGGTTGGAGGAAGGTCCTTGTCGATGGGCTGGAGATGGTATTTCTGGATGCTTTTTGCGAATTTCTTGCCAAGTGGACTATCAAAGAACCCAATCACAGAGAAACAGGCAACGTGGACCCAAAAGTAGCACGACTTCCACAATTTGAAAGATGGAGCGAGTTCCAACAGCACAAACGGTTGCACAATGTACCCGAAGGCGGCCTGTGTGACGGTCCAACACACGGCGTCGTACAGGAACTTGTACCTGGACACGTTGCTGTTGTCCTTTGTGGCGAACAAGGGTCTGAAGTTTCTTCTAAACAGTTTCCCAACGGTCTGCATGAACGCTCCGATGATGAAGGTCATGTAGTAGCCGGGCATTGTTCCGTGCCAGAAAGCCGAGGTGAAGAAGGTGAGGAAAGTTGGGATCATTCCTGGCTTGAGAGCGCCAGTATCCTTGTCGCGTTTGCAGGTTCTCAAATAGATGTAATTTTTCAGCCACTTGTTGGTGTTCATGTTCCAGGCCTCGAGACAATCGTGGACGTTTTGGCCTGTTTCGAAAGAGTATGGGTCGATGTTCTGGACCCTGTTCCAGTAGAGTTTGTCCTTCTTGGAGTCGTAGCCGTTATAGCCGAGGCCGGCGACGATGCAGCCGGCCTCGCTGATGAGCCAGACGGCGTAGTACTTGAGCCTGTGGACGAAGCCGAGGATCCAGAGGTAGTAAACTTTGTAGAAAAAGGGAGACGAGACGAAAGCCGGGGTTGCGGTGTGGGCGAGGGTGATTTTTGGCCTGACTGCGATCCACAGGCCGGCCCAGAACAGGCCTTGGACCACTTTCCACAGGCCGACGCGGCCGCTGCGGGGGATTTTCCTTTTTCTTCTTTTTCCTGGCTTCTTGTGCTCGGGAACGTCGTCAAAGATGTCTGTGAGGATGAACTTCTCGTAGTCTGCGTAGTCGAACGAGGGCCCCGTGACGAGCGCCGCGTAGAAGAACACGTAGCCCATGAACGAGAGCAGCGACGGGTGTTTGAGCACGGCCCGCGACTTCTGGTAGGTGTTGAGGTGGGAGGCAAAGAGGGCCGGGCTTTGGTGGAAGAGACGGCCGTCGCTGATGGACCAGCCGAACGAGCTGAGTTTCATCACGAGCACCATCTGGGCGCCTGTGATGTCGATGACGGACGGGTCGTACTTCTGGGTGAAGAACTGCGCGCGCAGGTGGTTGGCGCAGAGAAACAGCATGAGACAGATCAGGTTGACCCAGGGCATGAGCCGGGACTTGTAGTATTTGGTGATGGTGTAGGTGAACAGGGCGTTCGCCAGCAGCACGAGGAACCCGCTTCTGATCTCGAGGATCAGGAACGTGTACACTGCGCTCATGACGATGATGTAGTGGTTTTTCAGGCGCACATTCTGGTCTGGCAGTCTCTTGAACACTGCGCTGACTGGGAACGACAGAAACAGGCACGTGAGGATTTTGCTTGATCCCTCGTCGAGGCCCGACTGGGCTGCGAGCCACTTGACGAGCACGGAGAACGGGTTCGTGAACATTGGCGGTGAGGTGTGCCGAGCGGCAATCAGAGCAAACAAGGAGGGTTAATGAAGGAGAATAAATAATTCTTTATACACCAAAAAAAGTTACAAAAAAATCGCAAAAAAATTACAAAAAATTTACAAAAAGTTTATGAAAAATTCACCAGAACGCTGCGTTTTTCCGTCCATTGAAGCCCAGTGACTGTCCCCTGTCCCCCATGATCGGTCTCAGAACGCGGCCAAGCGTGCTCAGAAGCCGAGCGGGCCGAGCGGGCCAAGCGGGCTCCGGCCAAGCGGGCCGGACGTTTGTCAATCTCACGCAGTGGTCCGCTGCGTCGGGCTCGGAGCAATCTTACGTCATCAACAAGAAGTTCAGACACCCCCAGGCCCTGATGTACGAGCTGATCTCGCGGGTGGACAAGTACCACGAGTTCATTCCGTACTGCACGGACTCGTTTGTGAAGAGGTACGACGAGAGCGGCGAGCCGTCGGTGGCGGGTCTGCGCGTCGGGTTCCAGTCGTTTGACGAGGAGTTCACGTGCGACCTGAGCTGTCGCAAGCCGTCGCTGGTGCAGGCGCGGTCGGTGACACACTCGCTGTTCACGGGGCTGTACACGGAGTGGCGGCTCGAGGCGATTGACGAGCGGAGCTGCAAGGCGGAGTTGAATCTGCGGTATGAGTTCAGGAATGAGCTGTACAATCGCGTGAGTTCGTTGTTCGCGAAGAGGGTCGCGGGGTTGATGACGAAGGCGTTTGAGAGGAGGGCGTATGAGGTCTCACGAGCGAGTCGTGAGTGAGCGAGTCGTGAGTGTTTCCTGAGTGCTTCGTGAGTGCTTCGTGAGTGAGATTGACTACACCACACTTCATCCCGCCCATGGTATGCTCGCTGACACGACTTGCCTCGCTCGTCGTTCCTCTTATAGACATACACTTGTATATATGTACCAATAGAAAGGTGAATAAAGCGAATTGAGTCACCTCCTCCTCACACGAGGTTCAGTGAAGCTGCCGTCAGCGACCAGTTCCGTTCGTCGTTGGTCGTTCGAATCACAACTTACTACTGCTCACTTACTCGCAGCTCACTTGCTGAGGCTGGGTAGGTGGCTGAGCAAGTGGCTGAGCAAGTGGCTGGATGAGAAAGCCAATGGCTACTTGGACTCACAAAGACGAGCTGAGCTCTCCGACGAAGCTCGTATTCCTCGCATTGCTCGTGGTTACTCCTCGCTCACTCACGACTCGCTTCGCTCGTCGCTCGTCGCTCGTCGCTCGTCGTTCGTCGCTCGTCGTTCGTCGCTCAACTTGGCTGCAATTTTTTCCACCCCCTTATCAACACTATGAAAGTGTCACACTTTCTAATCACCACTCATCCCACTAACCACCCCAATTATGCCCGAAATCACCATCAAGAAGCCGGTTTCCGGCAGGTTCTTTGAATACGCGCCCAGACTAATGGCCTTTGAGTTTGGGTCGCTCAACTCCGAAAACGTGGTTGTGTTTATTGGCGGACTTGGAGACGGCTTTCTCACCGTTCCGTATCTGCCACTGCTCTCAGAACAGCTCAACAAGATCGGCTGGTCGCTCGTTCAGATCCAGATCACCAGTTCTCTGTCCGGCTGGGGAACAGGCTCGCTCGAGAGAGACGCGAGCGAAATCGCCACGCTCGTTGAGTACCTGAGATCGCCAGAAACCGAGGCTGGCTCCAGAAAGAAAGTCGGACTCATGGGCCACTCCACCGGCTGCCAGGACTCGTTGTACTACCAGTCGAAGTTGAAGAAAACCGCAGCTACGGAGGTGGATTTCGCCATTCTCCAGGCAAGCGTCTCCGATCGCGAGGCGATGACTACACTGATGTCTGCTCAGGACCTCGAGGATTCGGTTGCTCTGGCCAAGAAAATGCTCGATGAAGGCTCAAAAGACATGATGCCCGCCCGTTACACCGAGCCGTTCATTGGTGCGCCCGTCAGCGCCTACAGATGGCACTCGCTCGCCTCTGTCAGAGGAGACGACGACTTTTTCTCAACCTACCTCGGACCGGAGGACCACAAACACACGTTTGGGAAGGTCCAAAAGCCCCTTCTCGTACTCTACGGTGGAGCCGACGAGTTTGCGTTGCCTTCTGTGTCGAAAGAGGACTTGCTAGCCAAGTTCAGGGCCGCAACAGACAGCAAGTACTGGTCGCCATTGAGCAGGGTTGTTGAGGGCGGGACCCATAACTTGGGTCCTGGGTCCGCCGACGGTGCCCAGGAAGAGGCAGTGGAGGCGGTGGTGGAGTTTATCGGGGGGTTGAGCGAATGAGGAGCAAGTGACGAGCAAGTGGCGAGCAAGTGGCGAGCAAGTGGCGAGCAAGTGGCGAGCGAAGCGAGTCATTTGCGAGTCATTTGCGAGTCATTCGCCACTCAGTCGCCACTCATTTGTGAGAGTTTTGCAAGAGTACCGACTCTTCATGACAAGCGATGCGAGATAAAGCAACTCCAATTGATTTGCTTCACTCACCACCCATAAGCCATCTGCGGATTGATTAGGTTTTTTTATATTGCGAGATAATTTACAATACCAGCCGTGCTTCCAGTAAATGTTCTTGGGAAACAAGTCTGCTTGTTTGATTGTTATCTTGGTGTGCGGCTAACTAGTTGCTACTTACCTCTCACTCACTCATCACTCGCTTCGCTCGTGGTTCGCTCGTGATTCGCTCGTGATTCTCTTGACGGGGTGTTTTGGGGTGTAATATGCATTGCCATGCAGCTTTGCCTAAAAAAACGGGGTGTGACTTTTTGAACCCCAATGGTGGGACGATACAAGAAAATTTTTTCAATGTCGACATTTTACCGCTGGCCACGCCATAAAGCATGGTCAATGGTGAGTGGGCGTAGCTGGCACATGTCTCCTTGAACCACTTGCCCTCCGACACGACGTCGTTGACCACCCAGGTTGCAGTGTCCGCATTAGGAAAGAGGGACGGCAATAATGGGGTGCGAGGGGGTGCGAGGGGTGCGAGGGGTGCGAGGGGTGCGAGGGGGTGTTCCAACTGCACCCTGCATATGAAAGCCACAGTTTTCCGGCCTTCTTCTCCGAGTCTCATATAAGCCAACCAGTAGCTTCTTCTAGAGTAGTTCCCAACTCGATTGGCCGAGGAACTCACAATGTCCAGCACGTCGACTATCCATGGCCCGAGCCAAGAAAAGCACAACTTCAAAGTGAAATCTAGAGATGCCGACGTGACACTCAACTTCATGAGAGAACATGACGCTCAAGTTCCTGATATTACACCGGAGCAGGAACGTAGACTCAGGCGGAAAGTGACGATCATTGTGGTTGGTCTCACAGCATTAACCAACTTGATTTTGTACGCAGACAAGGCAGTCGCCTCGTATGCCTCCATTTTCGAGTTTTGGGACGATACCGGTCTGACTCAAAATAAGTACAACAACTCCAACACACTTTTCTACGTCGGTTACATTGTGGGTCAAGCCAATCTGTTTCTTGTGCAGAAGCTTCCCATTGGCCGGTTCATCACCGCACTCACGTTGGTATGGGGCTCGATGATTCTCTTACACTGCACTCTTCGTAACTACCAAGGAGTGTATGCCATGAGATTTTTCTTGGGGTTTGTGGAGTCGGTTGCAATTCCTATTCTGAACAACACCATGGGACAATTTCTAACAAAAGACGAGAAGTCCGCCATGGCCCCCATTTTTTACTCAACATGTCTTGGTGTAACGATTCCTGTTGGTTTCATTGCGTATGGTGTCTTGAACATTAGAAACTCGCCTGTCCATCTGTGGAAGATTTTCATGATCATCATTGGAGGCTGGACTTTTGTGTGGGCCGTGGTGCTATTTTTCCTGTACCCAAACAATCCAACAGATGCTGTATTTCTAAACAGAGATGAAAAAGTCTGGGTGATCAGAAGAGTCAGAAACAGTACTGGAAGTTCGATTGAAAACAAAATGTTTAAGAAATATCAGTTGATTGAAGGGCTGAAGGATCCAATCACCTGGATATTTGGAGCATTCTTCCTGCTCCAACAGCTAGCAAACAACCTCACGTACCAGCAGAACCTGCTTTTCGAAAACATCGGGAACATCACAAACTTGAGCTCCACGCTTGTTTCCGTGGCAGCTGGAGGTTTTGCCGCAGTCTGTTGCGTTATTGCAACAACGGTTCTGCTTTACAAAGATAATATTGGTGCCTTTTCAGTGGTGTTCTGGTCTCTTCCGTCTCTTGCAGCCTCCATTGCGCTTGTTTCCATCTCATGGCACAGGAAGATTGCTCTTTTGGCAATGTTGTGTCTTGCGTCGCCGTTGTTTGGCATCCCGTGGATCATTTCTTTCAGTTTAGCAAACGCCACCGCTTCTGGTTACACAAAGAAACTCACCAGAAGTGCAGTCGTCATGATTTGTTACGGGGTAGCCAATATTATTTCACCGCAGTTGTGGCAGGAGAGAGATGCTCCGCGGTATGTTCCTGCATGGATCGTTCAGATCGTGCTGTCGTTCTTCACTGCTCCTCTGCTGATTATGGTGGTTTGGTTTATTTTGCACCGTCGGAACAAAGAGAGGTTGGCAAAGTTGGAAGCATCTGAGGCTACAGCAAAGACAGGGCTTGTTCAGGATGAGAGTGGGGAGTTTGAGGTGAACGTTGCTTTCTTGGACTTGACTGATTGGGAGAATGAGAGGTTTATATATCCGTTGTGAGCAAAGCCAAGCCAAGCGAGTCACTATATGTCCACTACAATGAAAGCCTGTTGCCGTTTTGCGAGTGCGGAGTCAGTGACCAGTACGGTATAGCTAAAATCTTGCTCCTCTGCCGAACGGAACATTTAATTTTTGGTATCTTTTGGGGAGAAGAACGAGAACACTGAGTGTCCTTGTTGTCGGCATTTTCCTGTTTCGTGAGGTTGCATTGTAACGGCCTGTGAGGTTCACATCTATAAAAAATGGCACCGATGAGAATTTAATATAGGTGGTTTTTTAAGGATTAAAAGTCTGTTTTGAATGGAGCGGGGAGAACTCTAGTTGGTTGGCCCTAGATACAAGACTGTGGGGATTCTTTGAGTTCATATGGCCGTGACCCACCCTTTCCTGGGAGCGCGGTACACCCGCACAGAAGAGCAGAGTGTGAGACGAGAATTAAATTTCTGCAGTTTTAAAGATTAGGCATCATAAAGTGAGATGATAATATTTTTTTTGGGAGTTCAACAGTGTACGTTGGTTCGAGTCATGGGGGAAGCGAGTTATTCGAGCTGCTCATCCACTGAGTATTCAAAAGACAAGCGAATTATTGATCTGATTGAAGAGCAAAGGGGCTCGTTTCGCTGGTCATTCTCCACTCTTTTCGTAGCAGACCGCCACCACTGACAACTCGTCCCGCTCGTCGTTTCCACATCGGCAGTCGAACCTCCTGGATAATCACCCTCAAGTAATTTCTCTAAACTCTCGATGCCCATCTCGAGATTCTCGTTTTCCTCGATAAATTTCTCGATAAAGTGAGTCGAAAAAATTCCTGATAACAAATTCTCGATTTCGCAGATAAGCACTCTGTTCACCGAAATCAGATCAACAACACAACGAGCATCCAAGATGGACGAGTTTTTGGACGTCGACAAGCTCGAACAGACACTCAGCACAGGCCACATTCGGAACTCCACCCGATGCTACCGGTGCAAAACCAAGAGAATCGGGTGTTCTTATGAGTTCCCAAAGTGTCGGAATTGCGAGCGAGACGGCGTGGACTGCCTTTCGTGGGTGAAGGGAGTGAAAAAACCCGTCCCTAGAAGCCTGGCGCTGTATTTGGAAGGACGCGTTGCTGAGCTGGAGATCCAGCTTCAAAAAATGCACGACCACGACTCGATCGACCCAAAGGAAGAGAACGCTTCAAGCATGGCTAAGCTGGCGGCGGGAGCATTTTTGCAAAGCGTGGAGTTCCCAGAACCGCACACGGAGGTGACGTCACTCGCGTCTCTGATTTTCACATCGAGCACTCTTCCAACGCCGTTTGACTTCATGATCGACAACTCCGAAAGAGGCCACACAAAAGCGTTCATCCAGAAACACCCACCAGTCGATCTGTACAGCATTCCCGAGAGCGTTGTCGAGATCCTCATGGGCAACTACGTCGATTTCCACCTGCCACAGTATCCGATCGTGTCGAGTTTAGTGTTGAAGGAGATAGAAAAGAAAGTTTTTTCGAAAAGAGATGAAGCCACTCCGTTCGATATGGCCATTGTCTCCATCACACTGGCCATTTCTGCGGCAACCTTGAGTCACAAGGGAGAAAAACATGCGCTGGCGTCCTCGAATGTACTTTTTTCAGCCTTTATTTCTCTGTTCTCGCGTGTCGAATGGACCGACAAGATCAAGAAACTCCAGGCAACACTACTGGTGGCCCACTATGCGTTCGCCAACCCGTACGCCGCCAACGTTTGGTATGCGATAAGAGAGTCTTTGAGGCTGTGCATTGAGCTGGGACTTTACAAAGAGGCCCACAACGATTACGCAACTCCGTTCGAGTTGGACATGCGCCGGAGGTTGTTCCTGGTGACCTCCAACATGGCAAGACATCTGAGTGCGAACGTTAAAATCCTGTTTCCGATCCCGCGGGAGCTGATTTCGATCGAGTTTCCGACCCCCGTGGACGATTACTTCATCACGGCCGACGGAATCAACAGCGACGGCCCCCAAACAAAAGCTGCTGCGCTGCACTTCCACCAGTTCCGTGTTCTTGAGAGCGAAGTGCACGAAGTTTTGTGGCTCAACAAGGAAATCGACGCGTCGATCGACGTCTGGCTTGACTCGATGGATTCGATGGTGGATCAATGGTATCTGAAAGCAGAGGAGTTTGCCAAGGTGAACCAGCTGCGCTTCCGTCTGATCAGCAAAGCCTCGATCCAAAGCAGACTGAGGCGGCGAACTCCGCGTGTACCGAACCCGTCAAAGGTATCCTCTGTGAAAATGGTGAATGCGCTCGGAATGTGCATCGACGAGTATCTGCGCGATTCTCAAACGGGGCAGGTGTCGTACCTGTTGATGGGGGTGTACTACATCGAGGAGGCGGCCGTGAACCTGCTGGATGTAATGTGGTCCGGGGCCGAGTGGATTTTGGAATATTTCACGTTTGAATTTTTGGAGGCCAAAGTGAAAGGCTGTATCGGACTGCTTGAAAAATTCAGCGAGAGATGGCCCGACATCGTAAAAGGGCGGGTGGTCGAGACTTTGGGAGAGTTGCATGAGAAGGTTTCAAAGCGGCTCGCCCGCATGGCTTCGAGCAACAGCGTCAAGGGCGCCGATCTCGCCCCAGAAGCTGCAGAAGAAGATTCAGAAGTCTCGGAGCAGATCGAATATTATCTATTCCCGCAGAGCCAGACCGACGTGGCCGGCGACGAGCTCGCGCAAGGCTCGCGGCGCAACAGCGACCACACGGGAGTCCTCACGTTCCCTGTGCAGTCGAACTGGCAGGACAACTTCCAGCAAGACCGTCTCGAGGACGGATGGCATTAGGGTAGGGTAGGGGGGTGCACTGCCGCCGAGCCGCACCGCCACAGTCTTACTGCTTGAGCCGCACAGCTGCGCGAAAAACCTTGTTTTTTCGCTGGCCAATCACAATCGACCGCTGCTGCTTCCATGCAGCAGCGCCCAAGTCAGGGCAGCTATGCAACGGCCACGGAACGCTGTTTGCGACTCTTTTGCAGCAATCTAACAGCCGTGCCTCCGACGAAGCGGCACAGAAAAAAAGAAGTTCAGAAAAAGAAAAGGTTATGTTGTGAATTTGCGTGCAACTTTCGCCAGTTTCAGGTGAATGTGGAGAACTCGTGTTTTCCATTTAAAAAGTTTCTAGCCAGGCCCGCGCAGACCACAAGCGAAGCGAGGCGCGCCACTTCACGCTTTCGATCACATATAAGAGTATAAGTTCAACTGCATAGTGTTAGACCTTTTTTTTTTTCCTTCTTTCGCCCCACTTTCAGGTTTTTTCAACCACTATAACAATAACATCACCATACTCAGTGCAAAAATGGAGCCTAATCACCCGTTCGAATTGACGGTGCTAGGCTGTTCAGGAGGCCCTTTGTGTGGCAAAACGTGCTCCTTCATCCTCAAACCGTCCCGGATCACTTTCCAGGACGCCCTCCGGTCCAACTCGCGATGCCTGTTGGGTCTAGATGCTGGAACAGGACTCACGGCGCTCGCGGAGTTGCTCGAAGATTGCAAAAATAGTACTTTCCAAGTTTGCGAATTTTTGACCCGTCTATATTCAGACGCAGAACAACTGGACTACTACACAAACACAGCAAACTCGCTGGCCAAGAGACCTTTCGATGCGGAATTCTTCCAACAACAATCTCAGTTCTCCTGTCTTCAACTATGCAGAAAACTCATGGCTCAGATGCCTGATTACCTAATCACACACCCACACCTAGACCACATTTGCGGGCTCGTGCTCAACTCCGCCGCGTTTGAGCACCCAAAGTCCGTCTACGGACTCCAAGACACGCTCGATGCGCTACAACATCACGTGTTCAACGGGTCTGTGTGGCCGCCAATGGCCTCTGAAGAGTGTGGATTGCTCTTGTTGCAAACATTGCCCACTGATCCAGCAGAGAAACTCAGACTCAATGACCATTTCGACTTGCAAGCATTTCAAATATGTCACGGACATCGAGGGAAATCACCGGAAAACTACCACAGCACAGCATTCCTAATCACAGAACGTCAGAGTAGCGCCAAATTGCTCATGTTTGGCGATGTTGAGAGCGATTCTTCGTCTGAATCGCATCAAAATGCCTCTGTTTGGAATCTCGTACATCCTTACATCATCAATTCGCAGCTGAAAACAATTGTCATTGAGTGCTCAACGGTCGACAGAGCGCCAGGTCAGCCATTGTACGGACACATGACGCCCACGACGTTGATTTCGGAGCTTGTGAATCTCCGTAAAGTGTGCATTGATTCGATGATCAGCCAAGAAAGCTCAGACCCTGACCCATCTGCCACGGTATATCAAACGTTCCCAAACCAACCGCTACAAAATCTCAACGTTCTCATCATCCATATCAAAGAAACATTCGACGACAAGGATCCGAGAAAACAAATTCTTACACAACTCAACATCCTCAGCAACAACCTCAACTTGGGAATCAACTTCACCATCTGCATGCCTGGACTGAGCTACATCTTGTAAAAGAACACCTCAAACAATGTTTCTTCTGCATATATAATAATAACTTGCTCTCCTTGCTTCCGCCCAATCATAACTGCGGTAGACCGTAACCGGTAATGTGCTGGGCAAAGTCCCACTTCATGTCCTCGCACTTGAGGTTCTTGTACGACTCGATCTTCTTGGTGGTCTTATCAATGACGCTCAATGAGTACTTGTCCAACGACCGCGCATCTCTGTAAAACAAAACCTTCATACAATCCCGCACCAACTTCACGGCGTCTTCTTTGCTGAGTTTGCTGGAGTCCTCTTCGGAGTCCACCTTCTCTCTCAAAAGCGGAATCGCCAAGTGTGCTCCAAATCCAGTCGCAAGCGTTGGCGACGCATACGAAACACCCAAAAGATCAACGTACTTCAGGAAAAGCTCTCCCTTCTCGTCGAAACCGGCGACGATACACGCATTCCACAATGGGTTCATCTTGGATCTTCTGTTGTACAGTAAACGGGTCAGATATTCGTGGATGTGGTTTGCTTTGAGGTTATCAACCTCCATGTCGTAGCCGTCCTGAACTTCGAGATCGTCCAAAACGCGCTGCAATTGTTGCAAGTCACTGATGTCACCGGAAATACCCACAATCGTTTCTTCACCAACTTGAACAAGTCTCTCAAGATCGTCCAACTTCAACAGCGATCCGTAAGACCCGAGATTATCTGCTGCAATCACAATTCCATCACGGTACTTCACGGCAATCACAGAGGTACCGGTGATCATCGGCTGTTGTGTGTTCATCGTTGGGAAATCCGCTTTCTGGTTCACATCGGTGTGTGTTCTCGAGTTATTAGCTTGTGCGATACGGTTGTTGTAGGCACCGTACACCTGGTCGGCCGGACGGCCCCAGTGGAACGGATCGTGATTCATTCTATGCGAAGGTGGAGGCGCTAACGCAGCAATTGAACAATAAATGGTTGAATAGCAGCGAGTGGCGTTTTACGTGAGTTCCATCTTTGTTCTTGTATATTTTTCTCTTGAGTGGCAAAAAGTTGGGCAAAACTCTAACTACTCACACCCGTGCACCACCTCACGCAAAATTCAAAACGACGCCATCGACGCGACGGGGATATGACATAAGCAGAACTTTTTTCCCTTTTCCCCCCTCGGAGACGTGTTCGGGACTCAAATCTGGTCCCGGGGGTGATTGTGGTTTTTTTACAGTTTGAATTGAACTGATTTGTAGAAATGTTATTGAACTAAGAAAACATCACTGAAATTAAATTAATTCGCCTTCCTTTCGACCCACCACACAACAATGAGACAAGGATTCGTTAGTTTAGCCAAATACGTGCCAACCATCAAATTTGTGGGTGGCCCACACGTTTTCACAAGTAAGTGCAGCACACTGGAGCTGAGCTCCTTGCCTTCTTTCCCCGTCCCCACGCGCTTGGCAGAAACCCCGTATCAACTCGCGTACTAACTCTTCCTCTACAGAGCATGCCGTCACTGCTCATCCGTGCGCTCCCGGTAACGTGATGCCATCCAGTGCGAGCGGTTCTTCCTCGTCGAGCGCTGGCGCTTTCGCAGCGTCTTCGGTGCCAAACGTCGACTTCGAGTCCCGTAACTGGCTCTCGCAAAGATTTAGATATTCCCCTATTGACGAGGCTGAGATCGATGACGTGAATATGGGTGGTGCCGAGATCGTTTTCCGCTAAGTGGTTTGTATGAAATATATTCGATGTTCTGAGATGTTTTGATTTGAAACGTGAACCGGGCATGGGACACGGGGTGATGCTTTGTACAGTAATCGTTGGTGACTGTCTCCTCTACACCTCTGTCGAGTCGATGGATGTTAAGTAACCCGTCTTTGAAAACACATCCGTACACCGCCCGCGCCGGTACTTTTTTTCATCGTTCGTTTTGTCTCCAAAAAAAAAGTTTCGGCTGAAACTAGTTTGAATGTCCTTGTTTGGTGTCTTGTTCTGATTTCATTCGTGTTTCTCCGTTTTGGTACTGCCGAATCGACACAAAAACCACAGCAACACGTGTCAGAATGTCGCAATCGAGATACGATTATGACGAGAACTCGGAAACGTGGCCGTATTTCGCGTTAACGGGGCTGTTAGTGCCTCTTGTTCCAGTGACAGTTTCGCTGGTGGCCAGTCACTTTGGCGGGTCTGGAGACGAAAACGGTGCTCCATTGAAGTCTGCGTCGTGGTTCAAGCCATACAACGACGAACAGCTACAGAAGTACAAGTCCAGGAAGGCCCGCAAGAGTTTTTGGACGAAAAAAGTGCTGTTTGTGCTGTTTGGATGGGTGATTGCTACAGCATTGATCTGGAAAATCAGCACGATCGAGATCGCTACGGGCGAAACAAGCTTTGATCCATGGAACATTCTGGGAATCGATGAAAATGCCGACGAAAAACTGATCAAAGCGTCTTATAGAAAGTTGTCGATCAAGTTCCATCCAGATAAAGTGGACACCTCCTCGATGACTCAGGAGGAGATTGATGCCGTGGATTCTGCGTACGTCTTGATTAACAAGGCATACAAGGCCCTCACAGATGAATCTGTCAAGGAGAACTTCCTCAAGTACGGCAATCCTGATGGCCCTGCCGACGTGAAACACGGAATTGCTCTGCCAAAGTTCTTGATTGACGGTCCAACGTCTCCGTTGTTAGTGGTGACCTACGTGTTGTTGATTGCCATCATTCTTCCATTTGTGGTGAGCTCGTGGTGGAACGGCGTCAAGTCGTACACGAAACAGGGTTTGCACGTGGACACAGCAGCTCATTTCCTTGACATCCTCATCAACTACAATCCCGCCAAACTCGTGGACATCGAGACTGTTTTGGGGTACTTGAGCTTTGCCACCGAATTCCAATTGATCAGCGGCTCGTTGACTCCGGAAAAAGTCAAATCTTTGCTTTTGGCACACATCAACAGAGTTAAGTTGGACTCCAAAGACGAGCAACTCAAACTAGAAGCTGTTTCTGTGGCTCCAAAACTGTTGATTGGGTTCATCGACATTGCTGCAAACTTCAGAAACACCGATCTGTGCTTGAAACTCGTGGAAACCCACAGATGTTTAATACAGGCACTCAACGTCGAGGCCAACGCAACGGCACACAAGTACCAACAGATTTTACAACTGCCGGGCGTCACTCTGGAGAAATTGGATACAAAACAACCTATTTACACACTTGGAAAATTGCTCAAGAAGCCAACAGTTGAACCAGCTGAGTTCTTGAACACAGACAACGCCCAACAAATCCTGGAAGCTGCATCGCAGATTCCATTGATTGAGCCTCTTGAGTGCAAGTTCAAAGTTCCTGGAGAGAGTTACATTCCTCCTAATTCCACCACCCATATCAGTTTGAAATTCCTCGTCAAGTCTCCGTTGCACAAGTCTAAGCCAGACCTCAAGGCTCTTTCGGCCGAGGTGGTTGACACTCAATTGAACGAACCAGAAACCATGGAGTCTTTGAGAAACCCAATGAAGATTGTCGAGGACCAGCCGGACCTCGTTTTGCCATCGCTGCCTCCATACTTCCCAGACTCGGAGTACTTGAAAGAAAACAACGGATGGATTGCATTTTTGTTGATTCAAAGAGACGGCAAGTTGGGGGAAGCTCCGCAGTTTGTTTCGAAGGTGGACTTGTCGAACCTGAAGCTGAACCCTGAGCAATACCTCAAGTCAGAGGCGGTCGTCTCAACGTTCAAATTCCCGTTGTCGTCGCCAACTCCTAAAGAGGAAGGCAAGTTCCACTTCCGTCTTATTTTGAAGAACCTGGTGTATTTTGGTTCCGATATCGAGATTCCACTCGTGATGGAGGTGCAGGACTCTCCGGCCGAGTCGAGCGAGAAGGACCTGTATGAGATCGAGGATCCTGACGAGGATTCGATTGCTGGCGCGTTTGCACAGTTGCGTGGCGAGTCTGTGAGAAAGATCGAGAACGAGTACGAGAGCTCTGACGATGAGGACGAGACCGACGAGGAGGAGGAAGAAGAGGAGGATTGGACTGACATAGATACAGACACCGAGGTTGAGGAAGATGCCGTCGACACGAAAACCAGCTGAGCATTTCTATGTAGAAGCCCCATCTTTAATGAAATCCATTTTGCTCCTGTGTTTTTTTATATTAGTGGTAAAAGTCTAAATTAGGATGGAGTTGCGCTTCTTGGAGTATTAGTTCCACCTTTTCTCAGAATACGGTTGGCGTATTCGATGAGTTGACCGTTTCCTTCGGCGGTGACAAAGAATTTGCGTCTGAGTCTGTCTTTCCAAGTGATGACGCCTATTTCTTCGCCGTAGTTGAGCAATTTTTCAAACTCAAAGTCGCTCGAGAAATCTTTGTAAAGATATCCTTTGAAAGTCTGAATTCTGTCGAGCTCCAGCTGCCAGAGCTTGATCTGGTCGACAACGGTGGGAGGAAGGATCTCGAGCGCGACGGAGGCAGCAGCGTTGGCATTGCCTGAGGAAGATTCAAATTCAAGTTTCTTGGCCAGTCTTTCCTCGGCCTGTTTGACCATCCAGGTGTGCGCATGACTTTCAAGGTAGCTGATGATCTGGTCGGCGGTAATTCCGTTCATCAGGGCACGACGGACCGACTCTCTGGTGAGAGTCCCCGTGACCATGTTTGCGAACCGGGCTTTCAGGTGTACAAAGAGGTTAAGAATGGCAATCTGTAGCGGCGAGGAGGTGTAACAGTAGACTTTGAAGTTGGTTTCCACCACGAGCGAGCCCTGGTTGGTGGACTGGTCCACGTTGTCTTTGGAGCTTGCGATTTCCTGGCTCAGAGCCGTGGCTGCCGTCTTGAAGTTGCAGTGCTCCGAGGTGAGTGTTGTGGCGAGTCTCGTAGGGAAAAAGTGCTGTTTGGAGCCTTCTGGCGGGAGGTGGATGAGCCCGTAGTCGATGAGGTCCTCCAGCATGATCATTTGGGTGTCGCTGAGGTTTTTGACCGGGTATCCTTGTCCGAGCTCCAACGATCCGAGCATGAAGATGAAGTTGAGCACGTCGACGGGATTCATCATGAGTTTTTCAGACATTTTCAGATACTGCAGCAGAAGGGTCCAGATCTGCGAGTTTATGTCCTGGAGCAGAAACTGGAACCCGTCTTGCGTGATGAGCAGTTTCTGCAGCGTCTGGAGCGACGCTGTTGTCGCCTGTCGTTCAGGAGAGAACTCGTAGTCTTCTCCAAGGTCTTCTCTCTTTTTCCGGTCTGTGGGCAGTTCCATGAGTCCGCTGTAGCGGAGCAGTGTGAGAACGCCGATGCTGGGTGGCTCTTTGATCTCTGAGCCCACCATGAAGTGGAGGATGTTCTCCCACTTGGCGAGACAGTACTTGTCTAGAAACTCGATCGTGATGCGGCTATCGTCGTCGTCGGCAAACAGGCCTTCGAGCCGCTGCTCGGGCTCGTCCTCCATGTTTCCCTGGGTTTCTGCGGCCTCTGCGGCCTCGGCCACGTCCGCCTGTTCGCCGCTGGTGCCCGTGAGGGCATCACGGAAGCTCTGTTTGAAGATCGGATTGAGCTGGACAAACGGAACCGTGGTTGGCTGTCCAGTTTGCGGGTGCACAAACTGTTTGCGGATGTCCTTGAGCAAGTTCAGCGACTTGAGCCGCTTGATCGAGTCGTTCTGGTAGATCTTGCTTGGGTTTCTGTGCGGGGCTGTTGACAAAGATCCCGCGGACTCGGACGTTTTGATCCAGCGGTTGAGGTCCGAGTGCGGAATTGAGTTCTCCTGGAACAGCATCGTCATGATGTAGAACTTGGCCAGCGACGGCAGCAGCCGGAACACGGCCAGACACGTTTCGGGCGACTTGTACAGCTGCGAATGGACTGTTTCTGGGAGGTTGTCGAGATACTCATTGATTGTTGATTTGAAGAGGTCTGATTGCGCGGTGGGCGCGTGCGGAGGTTCAGACATTGCGGGGGCGTTCAATTGCGTGGTCAAGCGGCTCAAAACATGGGTGTCCTGGTTGTGCTGACCATCAAAGCTTGTAAAAGAGGTTTTTGTTGCTCAAACAAACCAACCCTCTTTTTATGAAGTAGACAAAAGACAAGACAAATTTCCCTCTGGTCGTGCGCCAACAGATTTGGCCCTCAGCGTGTGAGTGTGCTGAAATTTTTTTTTTTTTGTTGCCCTCTTTTTTTTTTTTTACTAAGCCAGATCCAAATAAAATCATCTCCCACCGACCCTCTCTCCAAACAACAACCGTCACCCAACCATCTTTTTTCCACCCTCCGCAATGGCCCCGATGAGAACGGGAAACACGGCCGGCTTGGACGCACCAAACGGCGCCAGCCGCGGGGAAAAACGCCGCGCCGATGACGATTCCTTCAACGAGCTGCTCCAACCAACCTTCAAAGGTAAAGCCCTCACAGACCCAATCAGCACGGCCGAGGACAAGTGGAACCTGCTTCCAGCGTTCCTCAAAGTGAAGGGACTCGTCAAACAGCACCTGGACTCGTTCAACTTCTTTGTCGACACCGATCTCAAGAAGATCATCCAGGCTAACGAAAAGGTGCTCAGTGACGTCGATCCAGAGTTCTACCTCAAATACCTCGACATCCGAGTCGGCTACAAGAGCAGCTCGGCGTCCAAGCAGGCAGAGGTGCTCATGCCTCCGCACGAGTGTCGGCTCAGAGATCTGACCTACAGTGCGCCCGTCTACGTCGACGTGGAGTACACAAGAGGCCGCAAAATCATCATCCACAGAGACCTGGAAATCGGAAGAATGCCCATCATGCTGCGGTCCAACAAGTGCATTCTCAACGGCCGAACCGAGGCCGAAATGGCATATCTCAACGAGTGTCCGCTCGATCCTGGAGGATACTTCATCGTCAACGGAACCGAAAAGGTGATCCTCGTCCAAGAACAGCTCAGTAAGAACAGAATCATCGTCGAAGCCGACGAGAAGAAAAACATTGTCCAGGCCTCGGTCACTTCCTCCACCCACGAGAGAAAATCCAAAACATACGTTGTGACCAAGAACGATAAAATCTACCTCAAGCACAACTCCATCAGTGAAGAAATCCCAATTGTGATTGTCCTCAAGGCCGCAGGAATTGTTTCTGATCTCGAAGTGATTCAGCTCGTTTGCGGTGATGACTCTGTGTACCAGGACCTTTTTGCCGTCAACTTCGAGGAGGCTGCCAAACTCGGTGTTTACTCACAGAAAGAGGCACTCGAGTACATCGGAAGAAAAGTGAAAACTATCAGAAGACTCAACGCTCCCAAGTTGTCGGTCATCCAGGAAGGTGTGGAGGCCATTGCCACCACCATCATTGCACATATCACCGTGGAAGGCCTAGATTTCCGTGAAAAGGCTCTCTACATCGCCATGATGACTAGAAGAGTCATCATGGCCATGCACAACCCAAAGCTCGTTGACGATAGAGATTACGTTGGTTTCAAGCGTCTCGAACTTGCCGGGCAGCTCATGTCGCTTCTTTTCGAAGATTTGTTCAAGAAGTTCAATAACGATTTCAAAGCAAACCTCGACAAGATTTTGAAAAAACCTAGCAGAGCATCCGAATTCGACGCTCTGTTGCACATCAATATTCACTCCAACAACATTACAACCGGCCTCAACAGAGCCATCTCCACAGGTAACTGGTCGCTCAAGAGATTCAAGATGGAAAGGGCCGGTGTTACCCACGTTTTGAGCAGACTCTCCTACATTTCTGCTCTTGGTATGATGACCAGAATCTCGTCGCAATTTGAGAAATCCAGAAAGGTTTCTGGACCGAGAGCTCTGCAACCTTCGCAATTCGGTATGATTTGCACCTCAGATACTCCTGAAGGTGAGGCGTGTGGTTTGGTCAAAAACTTGGCCTTGATGACCCATATCACTACCGACGACGAAGAAGAGCCTATCAAAAAGCTCTGCTTCATTTTGGGAGCAGAAAACATCTCCATCGCCGACAGCGCCACTCTGCATACAAACGGTACTTTCGGTGTGTACTTGAACGGTACTTTGATTGGAACAACGAGATATCCAACAGATTTCGTCACCAAGTTCAGATATTTGAGAAGAACTGGTAAAGTTTCAGCTTTCGTGTCGATTTTCACTAACGTCCATCACGCAGCTGTTCACATTGCAGCCGATGGTGGCCGTATTTGTAGACCACTTATCATTGTTGACAATGGCGTTCCAAGAGTCAAAGTGGAACATCTGGCGAAACTCAAGAACGGTGAATGGGAGTTTGACGACTTCTTGGTCAATGGGTTGGTGGAATACTTGGATGTGAATGAGGAAAACGATTCCTTCATTGCGCTTTACGAGAAAGACATTGTCAAATCCAGCACACATCTTGAAATTGAACCGTTCACAGTGTTGGGAGCAGTCGCTGGTCTGATTCCATACCCTCACCATAACCAATCACCAAGAAACACCTATCAATGTGCGATGGGTAAGCAGGCCATCGGAGCTATTGCTTATAACCAGTTCCGCAGAATCGATACTTTGTTGTATCTGATGTGCTATCCCCAACAACCAATGGTGAAGACCAAAACGATTGAGTTGATTGACTACGATAAGCTTCCTGCCGGACAAAATGCTACAGTTGCCGTCATGTCCTACTCCGGTTATGATATTGAGGATGCTTTGGTTCTCAACAAGTCCTCGATCGATAGAGGTTTTGGTAGATGTCAAGTTTTGCGGAAAAACACTGCGGTTCTTAAGAGATATCCTAACCATTCCAAAGATATCCTTGCTGGTATGCGTGTGAACGAAGACGGTACTCCTATTTTTCAACACGAGGCCTTGGGTCCAGACGGTCTTGGTGAGGTGGGTGTTAAAATCAGCAGCGGTCAAACATACATTAATAAGTGCATTCCAACCAACGCTACCGATAGCGTTGTGGGCGGCCAGCCAACGATCAACCAACAACAGCAGCACAGAGAAACACCAGTCAACTACCGTGCCCCAGAACCTAGTTACGTTGATCAAGTGATGATGTCTGTGAGCGATAACGACCAGGCTTTGATCAAAGTTCTGTTGAGACAGACCAGAAGACCGGAACTCGGAGACAAATTCTCGTCGAGACACGGTCAAAAAGGTGTGTGTGGTATCATTGTTCAACAGGAAGACATGCCATTCAACGATCAAGGTGTTTGTCCCGACATCATCATGAACCCACACGGTTTCCCATCTCGTATGACGGTCGGAAAGATGTTGGAGCTTGTTTCGGGTAAAGCAGGAGTGTTGGACGGATCGTTGCAGTACGGTACATGCTTTGGTGGATCCAAGTTGGAGGACATGTCGAAGATCTTAGTTGATAAAGGATTCAATTACAGCGGAAAAGACATGCTGTACAGTGGTATCACCGGTGAAGCTTTGCAGGCGTACATTTTCTTTGGTCCGATTTATTATCAAAAGTTGAAGCACATGGTTCTCGACAAGATGCACGCAAGAGCCAGAGGTCCAAGAGCCGTTCTGACCCGTCAGCCCACCGAGGGTAGATCGAGAGATGGTGGATTGAGACTTGGAGAGATGGAGAGAGACTGTGTTATTGCATATGGTGCCTCGCAGTTGCTCTTGGAGAGATTGATGCTGAGTTCCGACGCCTTCGATGTGGATGTGTGCAGCTCCTGTGGTCTTATGGGTTACAACGGTTGGTGTCCTTCGTGTAAGACCAGTGAGGGATTGGTCAAGATGACGATTCCGTACGCGGCCAAGTTGTTGTTCCAAGAACTGATTTCCATGAACATTGCTCCGAGATTGAAGCTTTCGGATGTGTTTTAGTTAATTTCTTTTTGTTTTGTCTTCATAGTCATGTATCTATCACCGAATTAGAATCATCATCAATGATTAGAGTCGTCTGAGTTGTTGTCCTCATTGCTTTCTGATGCGAACTGCAACTTCATCCTAACCGAGTCGCATGACCGCATCTGCACGGTCGGGCTAGAAAAGTTCCGAACCGCAGCCGGCGAGGTTGGCTTTTTCATGTCTTCAGGGCTTAGCGTGGTGAGAGGTCCATCAGATGAAGGAGACAAGTTTGGAATAGGTGAAGAAAGGATGGATGGGATTCTTGTTTTGTTGGACACCGGAGTGGTGAGATTGCGCTGTTTTCCCGGAGTTGACGGCGGTAGAAACGACCGGTTAATGCCGTCGTTACCGCTTTTCACTCGCCGTTGTTTTGGAACCACCAACTTTGTATCCAACGCGGGCAAATGTGAGGGCTCGTGCTGTTTTTGAGGGGTTGGAAAAACTCTACCGTAAAGGGATTCCAGCGGGAGAATCTCGTCTGTGTTCTGTACAGGCGAGCTGAATGGTTCCTGTTCGTTGTTGGGGACGTGGCTCATTGGCGTGGATGGAGCTGGGAGTGGAAAAAGGGATAAAACGTAAATCAGGTATATTTTTTGTTGCCCCCTTTTTCTCCCTTTTGTTTATGATTTTTTTGAATACCGTTCCAGCCGATCGACGCGACGGTATATGAAGGGCGTGCGCTGAGCAAATCTGAGAATTTTTTTTTTTTTCTGAATTTTTTTTTTTTTTTTTTTAACTGAAAAATTTTTGCTGATACAGTGCACACAGCATTAAACAAGTTGAAGCTCTACGCAAGCTGTCTAGTGTCAACAAGTACAACAGCAACCAACCCCAACCATGGCGAAAGCAAAGAAGAGCACCAAGAAGTTCCAGGCCAAAAACCTGAAGCACACGATCGAACAGAGAAAGAAAGTGCAAAAGCATAATAAGCTTCACAAGAAGAAGACGGGATCTTCTCAAGCACAGCATGACGATGAGGAGCAACAGGCCGAGACTCTTGGCGACCTGAACGTTGAGGAGTTTTTCGAGAAAGGGTTCGAGATTCCCAAAGAGACCAAGGCGTTAAAGAGAGCTCAGAAGGCCAAGGAAAACGAAAAGGAGGAGGAGGAAGAAGAGGAATCCAGCTCTGAAGACGAGGCTGATCTCCACGAGCAAGATCTCAAGGAGCTGGAGGACGCAGACCCTGAGTTCTACAAGTACCTGAAAGAAAACGACAAGGACCTGCTTGACTTCAAGCCTGTGAATCCCATGGATGCCATGAGCGACTCCGATTCTGAAGACGATGCTGAAGAGCCTGCCAAGGAAGTTGCAGCAGAAGCAGTTGAAGAAGAGGCTGCCGAGACCATTGAGGTGACGATGACCTTGCTCAAGTCATGGGAGAAAAATTTGAAGAGTTCGTCTCCAACAATCAAGACTCTCAAGACGGTGGTGATGGCATTCAAGTCTGCCGTGCACATGGATTCCACCGACACGTACAAGTACTCTGTTACTGACGAGAAAGTTTTCCACAACTTGATGTTTTTGGCGTTGAACAAGCTGCCATTGGCCATTCAGAAGTTGACTCCTTACAAGAAATCGTCCAATGGCGCCCGGAGTCTGCCTTCCAACAACAAGAAAATCGCACAAATCACCACCATCATGAAGTCGCATGCGGGCTCGCTGATCATTCTGTTGAACGACATCACCAACACGGAAACAGCGTCTCTGGTGCTCCAGTCTGTGCAGGAGCTGCTTCCATTCTACATTTCTCTCAGAAGACTGCTCAAGGAGATCATCACGGCAGTGGTGAACGTGTGGAGCTCGACCAAAGACGTGGACACGCAGATTGCTGCGTTTGCGTTCATGAACAACTCTTGCAGAGAATATCCTAAGGCTCTGCTGGAGATTGTTTTGAAATCGACGTACTCGAGTTTCATCAAGAAGTGCAGACAGACCAACATCCACACGATGCCGATGATCAACTTCCAAAAGAACTCTGCGGTCGAGCTGTTTGGCGTCGACGAGAACTTGAGTTACCAGGTTGGGTTCGAGTACATCAGACAGCTGGCGATTCACCTCAGAAGCAGTGTGAACAACGTCACGAAAGACAGCTACAAGACCATCTACAACTGGCAGTACTGTCACTCGCTGGACTTCTGGTCCAGAATGCTTTCTGTGCATTGCAACCCAGAAAGAGAGCTCACGAGAAAGAAGGAGAGCGCACTGAGACAACTCATCTACCCGCTTGTTCAGGTCACGTTGGGTGCGATCAAACTGCTCCCATCTGCGCAGTTCTTCCCGTTGAGATTCTACCTCGTGAGATCGCTGATCAGACTCTCGCAAAACACGGGTGTCTACATTCCACTGTTCCCGCTGCTGAGTGAGATCCTCAACTCTTCGGCTATGACCAAGGCTCCGAAGCCTTCGCGGTTGCAGGCGGTGGACTTTGACCACGTGATCAAGGTCAACCAGGCGTACCTGGGAACGCGGGTGTACCAGGACGGGCTGTGCGAGCAAGTGCTGGACCTGATTTCCGAGTTCTTTGTGCTGTACTGCAAGAGCATTGCGTTCCCGGAGCTGATCACCCCGTCCGTGATCTATCTGAGAAGATACGTCAAGAAGACGAGAAACCACAAGCTTGGCAAGCAGCTCGGCAACCTGGTGGACAAGTTGAACGCGAACGCCAAGTTCATCGAGCAGAAGAGAGCCAACGTGGAGTACGGGCCAAGCAATCGCGCGGAGGTGAACAAGTTCCTGCAGGAGGTTGAGTGGGAGAAGACTCCGTTGGGAGCGTATGTGCTGACCCAGCGCGAGGTGAAGGAGGCGAGAGCGCGCACTTTGCGGGAGTCTCTGGAGGCCGAGCAGGCTGAGCAGGCCGAGAAGAACAACTCTGACGACGACTCGGAGATCGAGATCGAGGCTGGCGGAGACGAGAGTGAGGGC
>PPHT02000008.1:360415-383963 GCA_003705115.2 Ogataea henricii
AAAAAAAAAAAAAAAAACACAAACCAAAAATAAAGCAATAAATGACAGAAAATTTCCACGTTTCAGGAGGCGTAGACACAACAGAGTGCTAGAGAAGAGTATAGAAACGACGAATTTTATCAAATGGCCACCTTTCTTCTTGGGCTTCTTAGCCTCAGTGCAGCTGCGCACGGCTCGCTGGTTCCGTGGGGCCTCAATCTCCAGAACCCGTTCATCGCTCCTTTGAGTTCGCCCAGCTGTCCAAAAGACCTCCCGTTGTCGTGCACCAACACGAGCGAGGTCCCAGACACCTGTTGTTTCGAGTACCCCGGGGGAGTGCTGCTGCAAACGCAGTTCTGGGACGCGCATCCGGCAGTCGGTCCAGACGACTTGTTCACGCTCCACGGTCTGTGGCCAGACCTGTGCAACGGACAGTACGAGCAGTTTTGCGACTCTTCGATGGAGATTCACGACGCCGAGGCGGTTCTTGAAGAAGCAGGCGAGACAGAACTGCTTGAGAAGATGCGTCGGATCTGGAAAAACTTCAACGGACACGACTCGTTGCTGTGGTTGCACGAGTTCAACAAGCACGGAACGTGTATGAGCACGCTGAAGCCTGGGTGTTACGGCGGAGACGCTGCTGCTGCAAAGAACGCCGGGGTCGTGGACTTCTTCCGGCGCAGCGTTGGGCTTTTCGAAGGTCTTCCTACGTACGAGTGGCTTGCGGACCACGGGATTGCGCCCTCCAGGACGGCTACGTACACCAAAGAGGCTATTTCTGCAGCGCTGGAAGACCACTTTGGCCAGCCTGTGTACTTCAAGTGCAACAGAATGCACGAGTTGCAAGAAGTTTGGTACTTCCACCACTTGCAAGGGTCTGTTGCACACGGGGATTTCGTTCCGATTCCGGCCATGATGGGGGCCGAGTGCCCTGTTTCCGGCATCAAGTTCCCTCCGAAGGACGCCACTTCGCCGACTGGAACCCATCCGCCGGGACCGCGGCCAACCGGTCCCGGGGACGGTGTTCGTGGGCATCTCGTGCTGGATGGACAACGCGGCTGTATCATCAGCAACGGTCACTGGTATTCCTCGGGCACGTGTGCGACGTTCACGTTGACCAAAGCTCCGTTTGGAGGCTACAATCTAGACTCGTCGAAGGGTCCGTGCGGACTGGACACAGCGGGCCATCTGGCGTGCGGCAAGGGGATCAAGGCCCGGCAGTTTTCCCACGACAGCGAGGGGTATCTGGTGTACGGGGGCTCGGACGGATGGTCCAGCACGGAGAAGGCTGTGGGCTGGAAGCAGGTTGCCGTGAGTCCAGGCGCGAAGGGGGAGTTCAAATTCAGGCTGAGGTGGGAGAAATGAGCCATTGTCATTGTCGACCGAGTGACCGCCTTCTGGTGATTAGTGGGGATGAATTGCTATGGTAGAAAAGCAAAGTGAAGTTTTAGTTTGGTAGCCAGTGGGACTCGCTGCATTTGTGTGCAACGTTGTTCGCTGGCTCTGATTAGTTTTCGCCTCACGGCAGAGCCCAGGTATTATAAACAAATCTAGTCTACTCGTTTGCTTCGAGCTCTGGAACAATGCACTGTACGCAGTAACCCATCAGTAACTCATGAGTTACTGAAAAGTCTCAAGTATCCAGAAAAACTGAGTGGTGAGAGTCCGAGAAATCTTGAGATCCACGACTCGCTTCGCTCGTCGTTCGCTCGTCGTTCGCTCGTTGTTCGCTGTGACAGAGCAAAGCGAGCCACTGAGTCTCAAGCGAGACGCCTCTACAACAACGCCGGCTTCATGTCCAGACCGACTAAGAGTAACTCAGTGCTCACTCACGACTCGCTTCGCTCGCCAATAAAAAAACCCAAATTTTTTCTTACATAATATAAAATCAATGTCTCCAATTTTTCACTTCTCCTCAATTTATACCACCCTCCCCCAGCACCATGTCGGACCTTAAACCAGTGTCACCCGAGCCGGCGGCTCCCGAGGAGCTGCCGGTGCACGGAATCCCGCCAACGCCTTCGTCAAAACGGTTCAGCTCCAAAATGATCCCCGTTCTCGAGACCACTCAGCAGGTGTCTGCCATTCCCTTGGGCTTGTTTGCTGTTGTCCACGCAGCCGGCGTCGTGGTCGGACCGGCCATCGCAGGGATCGACATCGCCGAACAGCTCGTCTCGCTGGGAAGAGAGCTGTACCAAACTCCAATCTTGGAAAAAGTGCTACTGGGATCAGCCTTGACTCACGTTTTCAGCGGAGTTGCTCTTCGAGTCTTGAGAAAATATATTCAGTATGTCAAGTACGGCACAAGCAGGAAGAAAAGACACCCAACCACCACCATTGATCCACTTTTGAAAAACAAAGAAGAGGTCGTGGACAAAGACCAGGGACTCGGTGGAATCAGTTCGCTGTTGGGCCTGGGGTCGAGGAAATCGTGGACTTCGAGATTTCTCGGACTCTCACCACTCAGTTTTTCTGGATACTTGTTGGTGTTTGTTCTTGGATATCATGTTTTCCAACAACGGATTTCGCCGTTGCTGGTGGACGGCGACTCTTCGTTCATCGATCTCTCGTACGTTACGTACGCGTTGTCGTTGAATCCGCTGAAGACCTCTGTTGGTTTGGTTTTCCTCGTCTCGCTTACATCATACCATATGGTTGGTGGTGCGTTGCGTTATCTGAGGATTTTCAACCTGAGAGCAAGAAAGAGAGCGTATGGGGTTATTGGGGCTGCAACGGCTCTTGCTGCGCTGTCTGTGTACAACTTGTCGCATGAAGAGCTGCCGATTGGAGGGGTTGCCAGGAGGTTTCAGGAGTATCTGAGTTGAAGGACGAGTGGAGCGAGTCCAACGACGGGCGAAGCGAACCCCTCACTCGACGAACTGACATACGAGCCTAGTAAGTGGCTTCTAATACAGCATGTCTACTGGCCGTATGAACTGATAGCAAGTGCTAGTGTAGTTCGTTTTACGAGGTGCCATGCGTAAGTCCGTACACCTCGCACCGACCACACCTCAACCTGCGGAGTTGGTAGCCAGCAACAGCCAAGCAGACTCGCTTCGCTCGTCATTTCTTCGCTCGTCATTACTCGCTTCGCGCCTCAGTGTATCGCTCTTTCTGCTATCTATATACATGATTTTGGCAGGTAATGTACACTAAAAAACCTCGCTTTGCTCGTCATTTGCAATGGCATCACCTGAGTAATAACTCAACGGCGGGTACTCCGAGACCACACAGCGCTTCGCTCGTCAAGCCGAACACGAATCGCACCCCTCCGGCTCGTTCAGCCGACACTCAATCACCCTCGTATCAAATATACCATTCCTGGCCCTCTTTGAAATCTCGTCCCTCCCAACAGGCTCCGACATCGACCGTTTCCCGTCCTCCTCTCGCAACCTCGGCTCCAGCGTGAACTTGATCGCCGCTGCCGCCGCCTGAGTCCGCAGATAGTACATCCCCGTCTTGAGTCCCTTCTTCCACGCATAGAAATGCATGCTCGTCATCTTGGCCATTGTTGGACTGCGCAGAAACAGGTTCAAACTCTGCGATTGGTCCACAAACGGAGCCCGTTCCGCAGACATATCGATCAGAATCCGCTGCGGAATCTCCCAAACCGTGCGATACAGCTCTTTCATCTCGTCGGGGATCCCATCCACCATCTGCACCGAGCCGTCGTGCCGGATAATCTCGTTTTTGATCTCCTCGTTCCACAGCCCCAGTTTCAACAGATCGTCCACCAAGTACCGGTTCACAACCTGATGCTCCCCCGAAAGGACACGCCGCGTGTAGATGTTGGAGGTGACCGGCTCAAAACACTCTGTGAAGCCAAAAATCTGCGACGTCGACGCCGTCGGCATCAGTGCCACCAAAAGCGAGTTTCGGACTCCATTCTGTCTGATTCTCTCTTTCAAACTGCTCCAGTCCCACAGCTCTGTGGGCTTTGTGTCCCAAAGATCGTACTGCAACTTCCCTTGCGACAACGGAGACCCTTCAAACGAGGAATAGCGCCCCTTCTCCGCCGCCAGCTCTACAGAAGTCTCCAGAGCAGCGTGGTAGATCGTCTCAAAGATCTGGACATTCAGCTGCCGCGATTCAGCACTGCCGAACGAATACCGGAGCCGGAAAAAGACGTCTGCCAGGCCTTGCACGCCAACTGCGATTGGACGATGCTTCTCGTTCGACCGTTCGGCTTCCGCCGTTGGGTACTCGCCAACGTCGATGACAGTGTCGAGATTCCGAACAAGAACTTTGCAAACACTGTGCAACTTGGTAAAGTCGAACTCACCGCCAGAGACAAACGTCGGCAGCGCCAAAGACCCGAGATTGCAAACGGCCGTCTCCTCTGCAGACGAATACTCAATGATCTCGGTACAGAGGTTCGAGGACTTGATCACTCCAAGGTTCTTTTGGTTCGACTTCTCGTTGCAAGCGTCTTTGTAGAGCATAAAAGGAGTGCCTGTCTCGGTTTGAGACACCAAAATGGCCTGCCATAGATGCTGAGCACGCACTTTCTTGAGAAAACGGCCCTCCGCCTCGTAGCGGTCGTATAGCTGCTCGAACTCAGCACCGTAGCTGTCGTTCAGCCCCGGACACTCATCAGGCGAAAACAAACACCAGTCCTCGTTGCGCTCCACTTTCCGCATAAAAAGGTCCGGAATCCACAGTGCATAGAACAGATCACGTGCACGCCCCTCCTCTTTACCGTGGTTCTTTCTCAGGTCCAGGAACTCGTAAACGTCGCGGTGCCACGGCTCCAAATACACGCAAAACGCTCCAGGACGCTTGTTCCCGCCCTGATCAACGTACTTGGCCGTGCTGTTAAACACTTGCAGCATCGGAACAAGCCCGTTCGACGTCCCGTTTGTGCCTGAGATGTATGTCCCCGAGGACCGAATGTTTGATACGTGCAGACCGATTCCGCCGGCCGCTTTGGAAATCAGCGCTGCACGATGCACAGTGCGGAAGATGCCGTCGATCGAGTCCGAGTCCATCGCCAGGACAAAACACGAAGACAGGTTCGGAGTCTCCGTACCGGAGTTGAACAGCGTCGGCGACGCATGGATAAAATGCTTTGTCGACATCAGCTCGTACGTTTCGATTGCACGGTCCACGTCGTCGCCGTGGATCCCCAGAGCAACGCGCATCAATAGGTACTGCGGCGTTTCGCATGCGTGGCCATCAATCCGTAGCAGGTACGATCTTTCCAGCGTCTTGAATCCAAAATAGTCCAGCTCCAGGTCACGTGACGCGTCGATCGCCGCGTCGACCCGCTCACGGTTGGCAGCCACGATTTCGCACAGCTTCTTGCTAACAAGCGACTTGAACTTGCGTCGGTTGGATGGCCGGTAGGCCCGCATCCGTGCGATGTTGGCCGAGAACGTGTCTGGAAGCTGTCGTTGCAGGTCTCTGGCCAGCACGCGGGCCGCGAGCGTTGCGTAGGAGTAGTGTCTTGTCGTGAGCGACGCGGCTGTTTCTGCGGTGAGTTGTAGCAGTTCGGCAGAGGTGAGTTGTGCTGGGAGTCCCGTGCGCACTTTGGCAACAACGTCTTCGACTTCAACGTTGGATTCGAGGTCTGTGGCGAGCTCACTCAGATAGCTTCGCATTCTGTCGGGACTGAACGAGGTGTCCGAACCGTCCCGGCTTACCACCGTTGTTTGCGTGTCTGCTGTCATGGGGCGGGGCAGAAGCACTAGGATATCAAAGCTGATAATAGAGAAGTTGATAATGGAACTTTATAGTTGAACCTGACAATAGAACCTGATAAAGCAAAAAAAAAAAAAAAAAACGGTTTTTGTCATAATTCTTCTCAGCCACACGGGAAAAAAAAAAAAATTCAGTAATTACAGTTCTGTTTTGGGAAGCAAAGCGGCTAGCGAATGACGGGCACGAGCAAATGACCGGCAAAGCGGCTCATTTGCGACCCGTTTGTAATTTGTTTGCTCCGGTAATCACTGTCTTCCAGCCCGCTTTGCTCTTGGTCAAGTCTTTCACCTCATTTGCTCATCTCTCGCTCTATTCTGCCAGGTGACGAAAACTCCGAAGATGGCATGTTACTCGGAATTGTATACTATAGCTATGTGCGCAAAAGAACCGAATCGATGGAGAGTGGTTCTCGTCCCGACAGGCTTACTACGTGTTCGGAGTCTTGATTTGTTACCAACGACGGTGATGAAAAAATCCACTCAGTTGGCATTTACTTCTTGCTACCAAAAGTTGCTACCACCGACAAAAAAATTTTTTATTAGAGCTTCAACGTAGATATGTTTGCTCGGTGTGGTCGCTGATGGTAGCCTTTGGTGACGCGTGCACCCTGTTCGCTCTGACAGGCGAAGCAAATGACGCGATACGCTCGTCATCGCTACATCCGAAAAACCACTGTACCGGGACAGCATCTCTGCATACAGGAATGGGCGTGGAGAGCTGAAATACAGCAACGATCACCAATCTTCCTCGTAACTCCCTCTAAACTCGAAATCGCAATGGCTGGAAAACACTGAACAACGTGCGAGCTCGAGACAGTAGCGTTGGTCTTCCGGGTATTCACCGAGCGTCGCGACCTATTCTTGAGAAGGACTTTAATGGCAGGTCGGACCGGACCGTTCCTCGAACTTGAAATCAACTTCGGTGAGACCTTTTCTCCCAATACTATAGGCATGCCGATCTTAAGTTTGCACCAGACAAATCTTCTCCCCGTGTTTCTTGGTTGGCAAATCAACTGCTAGACAGCAATTCTTCACTATGCTCGTGATTGCCAGCCAATATCCTTTGGCTTTCCCAGCATCAATCCAGAGATTGAAAAATTTTGTCACAGGCCACATGATAGATGTGGTGATGAACCCTTCGCTGCGGTACCGCTCAACAACTTGTTGAATTCTCTCGCTCTAGTTTCCAGCAAGTCATGAAATTTTCTGTCCAGCATGCACATTTGAACCAGCCATGCCTCCAAATTCTCCACTGGGAGCTCACCACGAGCCAACACCTCGTGAGTGAGTTCAGATAGTCTTAAAAGTCTTAGTGCTTCCAAGACCTTGTAGGTTTGTGTCATCATGCGAGCCGATTCATCTTTGCGCAATTCATACACCACTGGTGCTACCAATTCTCGTTCAACGAAGAGTGGCTTTGAGCTTTGCAATATCCGGGTTTTTCAAAAACCGAACCAACTTTCGTGGTGCTCTTTTGCACCTTCGTTACAGCTCGTAATAACTAGGTGTTTCGAGAAGACCCAAATTTATCCTTTCCTCCATTGTTGCCAAATAGCGTCCACTTTGGTTTCCTTAGCTCTCTACATGAACTAGTATGCTCGGGTTTTCTGGTTGGCTAGAAAATCAATAATCACCGCTAGGTGTTTTGACGTTGAAACTCTCTCTTACCTTAGATGGACTTGAAAGACTTGGAAAAAGTTAAGATGATGATTACCCAATTATTGTTATTAGTACTAAACACGTTACTGTGCCAACTCCAAAATGCACTCGTTATCCCTCTCAACGTGATAGAGTAGGGATTGAAAAATACAAAAGACGGGAAAATGACTCGCTTCGCTCGCTTGTCACTGCGTGATACAATACGTCAATATCCACTTCGCATTCGTCAACAAATATCGACACGCAGCAGTCCATTCCTCGTTCGACGTGCGAGCAGACGGCCGGATATGACACCCGGCCACCCGATCCTGTGTCATCTTGTACGGCAAATCGTTCGAATCATCAAGCTGCTTGAGCCGACGACCAATCTGCGAAACAACCTCCACCAGTGCCACCATGCCCGCGTCCAACTTGTTGTGGGTGAACAGCCGTCCCAGAGAAAACTCTCCTGTACAGAAAAGATCAAACACCTCTTTGCTGCCACCGCTATCCAGCTTCTCGATCCGCGAAGTCGACCCCATCGGAATCAACCGATACCCTTCAAGCCGCAGGTCCAGCATGCGAACCACCGTCGCCAGCAACAGAACCAGCTGTCCGAGCGCAGCGTTGATCTCGTGCCATGACACTTTCACCGAGTCCAGCATCCCCAAACGTAGTCCATTGATCGTGCCAAACTGGTCGTCGTGAGAAATCAAAAACACATCGTTGAAAACGTTGGTGTTGCGCAAAGAGTCCAGCTGGTTCAAATTGTACTCATACAAAGACTTGACACGCTCCCGCTCGTTCACAACCTCCAGCAAACTCAGTTCGTGCCTGCTTTTGCGCCGCGCATATTCCTGCTCCTCGGCACTCAGTTCCTCCAACTCGCTCTCCACAGCCACCAGCTCTGTAGTCAGATCGTGCTGTGTCTGCTGCGCCACACTTAGCTGCGCCAGCAGCTCCTGCTCCTCGTGGCGCAGCTGCGCCAGCTCGCCCAGAGACTCGTTCGCCCGCGTGTCGTTGGGCCCACTTTGGACCGTCAACTTGCGCAAAAACTGCACATACGTGTCTTTTTCCTTCGTGAGCCTCTCAAATCGCTCGCGAAGCCCCTCAATTAGACTGCTTGCACAATCACTGCACACTGGATAATCGATCTCGTACCGCGACGAGAGAGTGTCGAATATGTTCTCCAAAGAAGCCACGCGCTCGCTCACGGGGATCTGATCACCGGCAGACACATTGCCAGCCCCAATTGTGCCGTCGACCCCTTCGTCTCGGTTCTGCTGCCGCTGAGAACGCTCGTCCAGTATCACAAACGACCCGTCGTCGATTCGTGTATCGGACGATCGCGTCAACGGTTTCCCGCCGCTCGTTCGAAGCGCCTCCTCAAAAAGCTGCATTCGCTCTGCGGGAATCACAGGGTACTCGTCAGGAGCGGCAGAAGCTGCTCCTGCCCCAACGCTCGTCGTTCCCGTCATTTCTGCATCTGTTTCCGGCCGCTGGCCGTAGCTCAGCGTAAGCAGATGCTTCTGTGCATTGCTCAGTCCTTCCAGCGACGCGTCCACCACCAGAGGCAGCTTGCACCGCTGACACGTGTATCCAGACATGGCCAATTGCGCCAAAAGAAGGTGGTGAAGATGGATTGTGGGTTCTTTTTTTTTTTTTTTTTGGCCGTTATCTGTTTTTTGTCGTACTGATATTGATTATGTCAGCAGAAAGGCCCCCCGACAAAACCACTACAACGACGTTTGGTTACTATGAAGATAACACTTTTGGTCTAACATTGATTAGATTATAACACAGGAGAACGTCGTCCAGGTGAAAGCTTCCCATATGCTGGCCGTCGCCAGATCCGCGAGACTCGCTTCGCCCGCTTCGCTCGTCACGTCACGCTCGTCACCATCACCTCTCCTCCAACGCGAAAACAACATCCCTATGCTTCTTTGGGTCATAAGGGTCCACCAAGAACCGCGAAAACAGCTTCAAGTTCTCAACTCCACGGATCTCATTGCCCAACAATGGCATCTTCACCAGATGATAGTCCTCGTACAACTCGTCCATCTGGTCGAGATACTTGCGCTGCATGCGCCACCGCGACTGACACCGCTTGCATCCGTCGTCGTCGTCCGCAAACAGCAGCTGGTTCACCACAATCGAGTTCACGTCCATGTGGTACTTGGTGAGGTCCTGGACCAACCGTTCAGTCTCGTACAGAGACAAGAACTCCGAGATGCACACACAGATAAACGTCGTCAGCTCCGGGTCTTGGAACTGCGAGTTCACTTCGGTGACTTGCTCCTTGATCTCAGCAAGACGGTTGAACATTTCCGTTTTCTGGTCTCCACCCATCATGTTGAGCAACGGGCCGAGACGGCCACTGATTTCGTTGAATTTGCCCAGCAGCTTCTCAAGGGTGGATGGAAGTTGCAGGAAACGCAGAGTGTGGCCGGTTGGTGCCGTATCAAACACAATGGTGTCGTATTTGACCACACTGGAGTCCTCGTTTTTCTGGTTTTTGATGTGTTTCAGCACCTCCATGAACGAAAACGCCTCGTCGATACCCGGAATAGACCCGGTGACCTCCGACATCATTCCATTGAGAGGGTCGCTTGTGTCTGCGCCACTGCTGTTGACGAACTCCTCGAGCGAGGACGACGGGTCGATCTCCATACACGCCAGGTTGGCAAGTCCGTCAACGGTACGTGCGTCTTTTCCAAACTTCTGGTCAAAAGCATCAGACAAGTTGTGCGCTGGGTCCGTGGAGATCAAAAGGTACTGTTTGTTTGGGTTGTGCAAGGCAAGTTGGATCGCCACCGACGATGACGTGGTTGTTTTTCCAACACCACCTTTTCCACCGACAAAAATCCACTTCAGCGACTCGTGAGTCACGATATCCTTTAGACTTGGCTCGATCTCGAAATCAGACATTGTTGTTGAGGGGATTGCAGGCTGGAAGGAAGAGGGCAACACGAAGCTTGTTGAATATAGCGTAGAAATCTGTAGAAAAAAAATTCAGAGATTTAGCGAAAGTGAGAAATGTCGAACGGAGTGAGCCTTTTTCAACTGTGAATGATTCGCGACTCGACTCGCGACTCTCATCGACAATCAGAGGGCGTATTTCTCCTTGTTTCAACTGTCATTGCAGTTGAATCAACGAAGATCACGAGATCACAAGATCACAGCTCGCCATACTTACATAATCCATTACGTAATACCATTTGTTGAGTCAACGAGTGGCTAGCATTTGAGTCGCTTCGCTCGCCGCTCAGCTCGCTTTTCGCTTGAAAAAACCAACACTCCGCTCCAACGCACCCTCCAGATCCCCTCGCCCCCAAAGCCGTCCACGGATCCACCCAGAAAGCTTCTCCTGGATGTTGGGCCGCGTGTACCGCACATCTATCAGATAAATCACCGCGTAGTCGTTGGCATTGCGGATCGCACGCCCCACGCTCTGGTTCACCGCCTTCATGCAGATGTTTTCGTAGAAACCCCTCGCCGTCTCCTGTGCCTCGCGCGCTGTTCCTCCTCGTTCCAACGTCTTGCGCTCCACGTACTTGCGTTTCGCAATCAAATCTCCGCTGAAAACGTTGGGGAACGGCAATCCCACCATCACCACCGCGCGCGCAAGGTCGTCCGAGAAGTTGATCCCCTCAGACATCTTGCCGCCCACCACTGCAAACAGCAGCGCACCGCCTCTTTTGGCTCGTATCTCGTTGCTGTACTCGCTCAGTACACTTTCCACGTCCGAGTCACGTGGCTCGGTGAAAATTTTCTTGGCCGCGCTAAACTCCGAGAATACCCCAGATTTTTTCCAACTTTCGAGAACTTGATCGAGATACTTGTAGCTCGGCAGAAATACCACGACTCCGTGCGGAACCGTGCGAACGATCCCCAGCAGCGCCGTCCCGAGCCGCCGCAGCGTCGCGTCGTCGCCGCGCCGGTCATAGGTGAACTCGAAAGACTGCCCTCCGTGCTCTGCAATCGGAAAAACAACGAGGTTCCCAGACGGAATCACGTGATCGCAGCTGAAGCGTCGGATCTGTTCCGGTGCCACATACGGAACCAGGTGCTCTGTGAAGTCCGACACGGGCTCCATCGTTCCGCCAGCCAGCAAAACGCACCGCGCCTCCTCCACAATATCGCGGAACGCCTCGCTAGGGTCCAGCAGCAGATATTTCAGCACAACTTCGCCGGAACCATCCCGGTCATAGAAGAGCTTGCCGCTCTGCGACGGATTTGCAAGACACTCCAGAAAGGAACGCAGCTTGAACAGCAGCGGCGTACCGTGCGACGCCTTTTTGGTCCCCGTTTCGGTTCGCTTTTGCTCCTCTTTCGACTCCTTATAACTCTCAATCTTGTACGCAATCTTCGACCGGGTAAGATACCGCTGCAAAGAGTGTATGTTGAGCAAGTCACCCGTGGTGTCTGCAAAAATGCTCGCTGCAGCGACTTCCGCGCCCGGCGTCGCACGCTTTTGTTCCGTCTCACGGGCCAGGAACTTGGCAATCAGAGTCACCATCTTGGCCAGTTTGGCCAGGTTGATCCGGTTACCGGCATTCATGCGCGTCGCAAATCGAGCGGTGTACTGTTTCAAAGCGCGGCGCACAGCCACAAGTTCCCGCAAAGAAACAGCTGCCGAGTTCATGGCCGAGATCGTATCCAGCAGGTTGTGGGCCTCGTCGATCACAACAACAGCATCTCGAAGACTGATCCCCAAAACCTCTCGTGTGCTGCGCTGCAACAGCAGTTGGTACGGCAGCGCCACAATCTCCGCCTGCGCCACACCGCTCCGTGTGGCGTAGTACGGACACACATTGTAATGGCGGCCGATTTGGTGCAGGTCCTCGATATCGTGCACTTTGGCAAACGACAGGTCGCGAAAGCTGTCCACGAGCGACGTGGACAGCGGGTCGTTTGGTTTGGGCATGTAAGGACATCCTTTTTGCTCTTTTTCTGTGCTTTTAGAGCCATTTTTTTGTAGGTCTAAGCACGCCTCGTTGATCTGCTGAACGTCTCGAAGCTGCGCCACACGCTCGTTGATACACAGCTGCTTCCGCGAACCCAACGGCAGGAACTTGGTGCGCTCGCGTGTTCCTTCCAGCGACGAGGGGAACTCGGTCAAAGCCAACTGCTCGCTGAACTGTCGCAACTGCGAGTGTGTCCGAGACGAGAAGAACACCTTGTTCGGCGGAACCAGAGCCGCCGCTGCCGTTGGGCCTGTTTTTTCGCGGCCTTCAACTCGCTCCAGCAACTTCTGGATCTCCGCATTCATCTGCTCGTTGCGGCTCTTTGTCGACGCGCCTTCGTCGTCACTGTAGTAGTCGTCCGGAGCGAGGGTGTCCTCGACAGAGCCCGGTTCGGTGCCCCGAGAGTGCACAGGAGCCCGTTTGCGGCGCTTTCTCGCGTGTTCGTCCTCCAACGCTCCTGAAACAAGCTCGCCGCCCTCCTGCGCCAGCTTCTCGAGCCGATCTTCGTACTCTTTGGCGTCGGCAAGAACACGACCAATGATCTTCTCTCGGTACGCCTGGCGCACCCACTCGGGCTCGTCGTCGTCGTCGTCGCTCTCAGCAGCACCTGCCATTGCATTTTTCGCACGCTTCATTTCACGCAGCCACGTCATCGTCGCACAAATGATCGAAAGCGTCTTTCCTGTTCCCGTCGGACTCTCAAAAATGCCCAGCTTGTACCCGTTTTCCACAGTGTCGTATATGGCGTCCATCAGCTGAACCTGGACGCTGTAAGGGGTGTAGGGGTGCGAGTACGTTTTTGACGGCCGCGTGGGCCGCTTACAAGGCTCGTTCATCACCACCTCCACCATAAGTGTCCTGATTGGCAACGTCTTCCCCAGCTTTTGATCTGGAAAATTGTGAAAAGAAAAAAAAAAAAAAAAAATTCTTGACGCGATCCTTTCGATTTTCGCGTTTCGTGACATATAATTTTTCACTGATAGTGCTTATCAAGTTGTATTGCAAAAAAGACTCTCGCCATGGCAATCAGGTCAATAGCGCAACCTCCCGTGGCAGCGACGGCCGCTTCTCGGCAGCAGCAGGTTCACTCCATCGTCCCGCCATCACCTCGCCGTCGCCTCGCCATCGCCCCGCTCGCTCGTTTACACACCTCTAATCAATACTCATGTCAGACTCGCCTGCAGACGCCAGGTCCAGCGACGTGTCACCCGGTGGCTCCAGTGGCTCCAGTGGCTCCTCCTCGGCTCGCTCCACGGGCTCCTCGTCCCCCTCAGCTCGCACTCCCTCAGGCTCCGTAGGCCCCGTCTGCCCACGCATACAACTCACGCTCTTCGTTCGCTTCACCACGCGTTCCTCGTCTTCCGCAGATACCCCTGACCGCTTGGGCGACACCTCCTCTGCCGCCTCAATGCCCTTCATCGGGGACCCTTCTGGCGGCTCTCCAGCACTTCCAAAGCCAGAATCCACCCCAACAGGCTCCTCGACCCACGCGATCTTCACCATCTGAATGGACCCTGCCGTGCCCGCAGCATCGCCATTCTTGCCGGCCACATGCGCCGTCGTGTTCTCGGACCCGTAGTCTGCAAGATGGCCGTTCACGTCCTCAACTGTGCTCTGGACAAACACGCTCCGCTCCAAAGCACGCAGATACTTGACCGCGTACGCCTCGTTCGCACGCCCGCTCGCGGCACCCTGCAAGTGCAGCGGCTGGTGGTAGTTGTTGGTCGACTCCACCACCATCTTCTCTTTTGTAATGGTATTTTCCACCGTCGTCGTGTAGCGTTTCGGGTTCCCCACCGCGGCAGGAGCGACCGTCGCCGCGTCCTGCGCCGCCGGTCGCGGCAACTGGTACCCTGGGGTCGCAAGTACCAAGGTGCTCGCCAGATGGTGAATAGTGAACGGCGGCGAGTTCGCAAAGTCGGTCTCGAGCTTTCTGATGGACCGCTCCATCAGCTCTCGAACCGTCTCGGCTTCCGTGCTGAACGGCACCCGGCACACGTGATCCAGGTCTGCCTCGTACACATCGCTCACAATCTTGCGCAGCAGCGCCGAGACGCGCGGAACAACGGCCGCCCACGGCTCTGTGTGGTTCTCCAGAATGTAGTCTTTATCCGCGATAATCTGCTCGATCGCACGCACCAGCAAATCTTGATGGACCGGGATTCCGTTAGTTTTGCGTCGTTTTTTCCTCCACTAGAAGATCACTCACCATCAGTAAGACTCCGCCAGTCCGTATCGGCGCCCATTTTGTGTTCCCGATACCCGAATCCTGTGGGTTCTGTACCAAACGTACACGAAAAGTAACGTGAGGCAGTTTTACCTTTTTCAAATCTATTTTTTAACCTTTTTTTTTTTTCTTCTCCAAATCGCGAATTTTTCATTCTTTTTTCCCCAGAGCAAAAAAAAAAAGCTGCTGTTTTTCTCCTCTTTATCAGCCACAGCAAATCAGCCCTAAAACAGCAAGAAAAGGACCCAATTGAACCTGTTTTCTGGCCCGTCATCCGTCAACTGCTGTCAGACATATGTTTGCCAGAGTCGCTGCAAGAAACCTCTATCTAGGATCCCGCGCCAGTCCCCGTCTTGTGCCCCTTTTCAAACGTCAAATGAGCAACCAAAAACCATCCTTCCCCGTCCAAAAGTCCGAGGACGAGTGGCAGGCCGTTCTCACGCCTGCCCAATTTGCGGTCCTCAGGCAGAAGGGAACAGAAAGACCAAACACCGGCGAGTACAACAACTTCCACAAAGAGGGCGTCTACCATTGCGCAGGCTGTGACGCCCCGCTCTACACCTCCTCCACCAAGTTCGACAGCCATTGCGGCTGGCCAGCGTTCTACGACGCCATTCCCGGCGCCATTGTCACCGTCGAGGACTCCTCGCACGGAATGGTGCGCACAGAAATGATGTGCAAGTCGTGCGGCGGCCATCTCGGCCACATTTTCAAAGGAGAGGGCTACAGTACTCCTACAGACGAAAGACACTGCGTCAACTCAATCAGTCTCAAGTTTCAGGAAAAAGCGTGAATAGCAGCCATGTGTTTTCTTTTTTTTTGTTTTTCGTTTTAAAATTCTCAATCGTACACAAACAGAATGCGGCTCACAACTTGTGCTCACTGCTGCAAGTTAGTAACTGTCCGTCTGGCTGATAAAGCACCTTCATACTCACTGGACCAAGGCGTCGTACGACTGGATCTGGACCTTGTATCCGTCGGGATCGGCAAACACTCCCACGTTCTTCAGTTCCGGGTCCTCGTTGTACTTCACCAGCCACGAAACCTTATTGCCAACAGCCTCCGCAAACTTGGCAGCGTCCTTGCACGAGATCGCAACGTGCTCGAAACCAACAGCCTCTGCGTCGTTCTTCACGTAGTAGCCGGCGAACGAGTCGTCGTCCTCGGTGCCCCAGTTGTGCGTCAGCTCAATGATGGACTGTCTGCGTGCCTGTGGAACAGACGTCTCCTGGTTCTCAACGTAATCCGGCGAGTGCTCGTACCCGAGGAAGAACAGCGAGAACTTGGCCTCAGGGAAGTTTCTCGTAGAGTACAGCTTCATGCCCAGCACGTTTTGGTAGAAATCGAGGGATTTCTTCGGATCCTTGACTCTGATCATCGAGTGGTTCATGCGGTACGACACATAGTCAATCTTACCCTCTTCTTTGTCGATCGCGTTTTCAATCAATTCCACCCAGTATCCGTCAGGATCGAGCACAAACGCAATGTTCTTCTGTCTGCCGTCTTCCAGTCTCTTCTTGAAGGTGACCCCGCGCGAAAGCATGTCCTTTTGCGCCTCCTCAATGTTTGGAACCGAAACACACAAATGGCCAAATCCCTTGTATGGCTCTGAATTGCCGTCGTAAACCTTGGCGGTGCTGTTTTTCAAGCGTCTCAGCTCCACCACACCGTCCCGCTGCGCCACAGGCTTTCCTGCGTAGGGTTGGCCAGCCGAGTCAAACGCCACAAACACAGACTTGTACTTGGACGTTTCGTGCTGTCTGATCTTGCTCATTTGGAAAGTATCGATGTACCATTTGACAGACTTTTCCAGGTCCGAGACGTGGAGGGTTGTGTGATTTGTGACAAACGAAGAATCAATTGGAGCCATTTTGGACAATTTCGTGATGTTATTAGTATCAATTGGCAAAGAACAAACCATGTGTTGTTGGTGGCAAATCAATTCAATATTTTTTCAGTGCCTGGAAACTCTCCGCATTTGCTCGCTTTTACGGTTAAAGTTGCCAGAAAAAAAAAAAGTTAGGCAGGACTCCGTCGATCGACGCGTCGAGCGGACCTTGAGAAGTTTTTATCGAACAAAGAGAGAGAGAGAGAAAAAAAAAATGGATAAAGTTGCCCTCTTTTTCAAAAAACCTTCTTTGTCTTGCGCTTTTCTCTCTCGTTTCCTCCTTTTCCAACCGCAACCAGCCATGTCTCTTGAGGCCAAATCATACATTAATCAGTTTATTGTGGCCGACGACGCAGAGTCGGCTCCGGCAGTCGGATCGGTTCGGGCTCTCGTCGAAATGATCGAACATAACAAACTGACCTTGTTGAGCTTCATCCGTCTTCTTGGCGACCATCTCACCGAAGACTCCAACACCTTGCGCACTCGCTCTCTTACACTTCTGAGCTCGACCCTCGGTGAAATCAACCCAAAAAAGCTTTTTTCCCAAGACGTTAATGTGCTGATCGACTTCTACCTCTCCAAGCTCGACGATATCCCTTGTCTCAAACAGACCCTCCGTGGACTCTCTTATCTCGTGCAAATGAACCAGTTTGCAGCGGAATCCGCTGGACAGGTTTTGCAACAACTTGGCGACAAGTACTCGTCCAAAGACCAGATGGCCGCTACAAGATACTATGCATTCGAGCTTTTACGAGCCGTTCTCTCGAAGAAACTTGAACATTGTGTCGCCTCTCACAATGATCTCACCATCAAAACGTACTTGCACGTTGCTAGGAACGAAAAGGACCCTAAAAACCTGCTTGTTTCGTTCGAGTTGGCGAAATTGATTGCTGAAAACTTTGAGATTGCACCTTTTGCGGAAGACCTCTTTGATGCTGTCTTTTGCTACTTCCCCATCTCCTTCAGAGCTCCTCAGAATGACCCATACAGAATCACAGGTGATCAGCTCAAACAGGCTCTCAGAGACTCTCTCAGCGCGAATTCGGCGTACGCCAAAGACACATTTCCTAACCTCATCGAGAAGCTCTCGTCCACGGCACCATCAGTCAAGCTGGACGTTCTGTTGACTTTGAACCAGTGCATTCAGCATTATGACACGCATACCGTGGAACAGTACTGGGTCACGTTGTGGAACTCCCTGAAGTTTGAGATTCTGCACCAAGAGATCGCCTCTGCTGAGGATCTTGTCTCTTTGTACAAATATTACGAGAACGCAGAGAACGAGGACGAAAGGACCATACCAGCTGTTTTGGACATTTTCCGGTCATTGGGGAACAAATACAATCAAGGCGACCAAGATAGTCTGGCAGATCATTTGCTCGTGATTGTCGATGAGGTCTCTAAGTACATCAGTGATCCAGACGACAAGAAATCAAAGCCTTCTACGATCATATTGGCCAGCTTATGCTCTGCCAACGAGAATGTCTTCAACTACTTGATTCCAAAAGTTTTCCCTTTGTTGCTTGCTCCTTTGCAATCCAATCAGACTTTGAGTGTCAAGACACAACGTTCTCAAATCACCAACATGTCCTTTGTTCTCGATGCGTACTACGAGCTTTTCAATAAAGGTCCCAGCACTGTGAGCCCGGAGAACCCACTGTTCCAGTTCAAGGACGACATACTCATGATCATCAACAAGGCTCTGCTTTCAACTTCCAAGGTAGAGGTTTCTCTGAGATGTCTGGCTATCAAGCTGGTCACTAAAGTGATTCTGTTCCAATCCTTCTTGGACGCACAAGAATCCCAACTACTCACACAGACATTGACAGAAGTCTTGTTGGACGATACCAACTCCATCACGCACTCTCAGGCGTTGGAAGGTCTGAGAATCATTGCCAAGATCCACCCAGACATGGTCTTGGAAAATACAATTCCAAAGTTGCTTGTCTTGCTTCCTGAGAATGGCTCGGCTGCCAGTTATCAAGCATTAGACCCGAGCGCGACACTCTCGAAAGAGAGTGTTCTCGCCACTCTGCTTTCAATCTCTAAAAACAAGCTTATTATCGACTCTGTGTCCTTACGTCTACTAAACAAGCTTGAGTATCTTACCAAAGAGGGCGCTTCCAAAGAGTACATCAGACTAATACTATTCTATCTTTCAAAGATTTTGAACAAGTTCACGCAGACTGATTCCACCAATGACTATGTCAAGAGATTTGTTCCAAAATTCAACTTTCTTGTGTTGGAGCAGACTTGTTTCAATGAGGGCTCGACCATTTACCAGGACGAGATCACACTTGACTACTCCGGACGCGTGTTGAAGCACATTCTCAAAAATGCTGACAAGAGCCTCCACCAACAGTTTTTGGACAACATCCTTGCGATTGTCGTTAATGGTAAGCAAGAAAACGAGTTACTGGCCAAACGTCTTTCCCAGCCTCTAGATATTGGAGCCAGCAACTTCAAACTGTTCACATGTCTCACAAAAGCTCTCTTGGCCCTGGAGAAGTCTACAAAACTACCAATGGATGCGCCTGTTTTCGTTGATCTCATGTTGAAGTGTTTGGATGCAGAAGTAAGCGTGGCTGAGAGACAGCCTACCTTGAATTGTATGTCATTGGTGATCAACAAGTGGTTTTCCGAGTCCTGTGACGGATACCTTGACTCCAAGTTTGACGAGATCCGTTCGGTGCTAATTGGGTCGTCTGCCTCTACAGTGAGCAAGCTGAAGTCTCTTGAGGTGCTGACTTGGATCACAAAAGCGTTGATCATCAAGAACGACAAGGCTGCGTCCAAGTTTCAGGATTTCCTTATCTCGTTGTTTGAGCATCCCGAGCTTTCTGGTGCTCTCCCAAAAGTGCTGGAGATCTTGATTGCAGACGTCGAGTGTTTCGAGCCGTTGAAGAAAGAAGGACCAATGGGCAGGCCTGTTGTGTTCAACGTGAACATTCGACTGCTATATAAGCAGAAATTCTTCAACTCTGTTTTGCCTATCTTGATCAGCAAGTCTGAAGGTGCGAGCGAGAACAACAATTATCTGACTGCATTGTCGCTGATTCTGAAGTATGTGGACAACTCGATCATCATTCCACACCTGGAAAGCATTGTTCCGCTTGTTTTGACCTCGCTTGGTGTGAAGTCGCAGGTCATTGTGTCCTCGTCGCTGTCGATCTTGAACATTGCTGTTTCCGAGTCTCCTACTTTGATCTCGCAGCACCTGTCGAGCGTTGTTCCAAGTTTGATATCCATCCTGAACACGAGCAAAGCAGAAGCGGTGAAGTTGAAGGCTTTGGAGTGCTTGATTTCGCTCTCCAGTTTCGAGTTGCATATGCTAGTCCCATACCGTACCACGATCATCAATGGACTTCTCATCAGCATTGACGATCCAAAGAGATCGGTCAGGAAGCTTGCGTGTGATTGCAGACAAGTGTACTACGAGCTGGGTCAGCCAAAGGCTGAGATGTAAAAAGTAATTAGATTATAGATTAATGAACAGTGATCTGTTATAGGTCGTCGAACCGTTTGATTCCGTGCTCGTGTGTCTGGAGGTTTTTCAGTTGTTTGGCTGTCAACTTTCCATCCTTTTTGCGATTTTTCTTCTCTTTTTTGGTGAGTTTTTGCTCAACTGTCGACGTTTCAATCTCACCTTCACCTTCACCTTCGCTGTCACTAGCCAGCTGAGCCAGCAGTTTGTCCTTGATGTCTTTCAATTCGACGACTGTTTCAGGCCCAGAACCATCAGAATCCGAGTCGGAGTCCTCTGGCTGGTCTGTCTTGGCCTTTTTCACAGCTTCTTCCGACGCTTCGAGAAGAGTTGCAAATCTCCTTTTCACAGACTCCTTGGACTTGTTCTTGAGCTCTTCGGAGACCGTTGGCATGTCCGATTCGTCTGACAACGACTCCTCGTCCTCGGATTTCTCGTCTTCGGAAATCTCACCTTCAGAGATCTCGTCTCCCGAAAAACCTGTCCATTCTTCCTCAGCCTGTTTGTTTTCCTCGTCCTCGTCCTCGCTGTCGTCCGAGCTGTCGTCCGAGCTGTCGTCCGAGCTGTTCTTCTCAAAAGCGTCGCTGACGTCCTCGTCGCTGTCGTCGCCGTCGCCGTCGTCCTCCGCCTCCTCCTCCTCTCTCGACCAGATCCGGAGCTTGTCCATGCCCGAGCTTATCAGCCTGTACTCGCTGTCCAGGTCCAACAGAGCAACCTCGTCGGTGGAACTGTGCTGCCTGGTCTCTGCGACGCGGTTCAAACGCGCGTTGATCTTGCTGATCACTCCGTTCGACGACCCGGCAAAAACGTACTCTCCGCCGCTGTCCAGCGCAGAGATCAGCGACTCGACGGGCTCTTTGCTCGGGCGCATGCGCGAGATCTGATCGTTGAAAAGGTTCATTTCAGGCTTCCAAATCGTCACTACACCTTCGCTCATTCCACAGAGCAGCGTGCTGGGATTCGTAGGGTCCAGCCACGTGGAACACAAAATCTCGTCCTCCTGGTCCTCGCTCTGGTGCAGTGGCTCCGGCTTACGGATATCAATGTGTGCCACAGTGGACGAGCCACCGCTCACAAACTGGTAGTCCGACTTCGGAACGTAGTGGTTGATCGTGTTGATCGAATCCTCGTGGACTCTTTCCACCGAGTAGACCTGCTTCAGCGTTTCGCTGTCGTAGCACAAAACGTCTCCGTCCTCAGTTCCAACAACCAAAAATTTTTTGTTTGGAACAGTCAAAATTTTCGAGATCTTGGAGCTTATCTCCTTGGGATCAGACTTGGCCAAAACAAGTCCTGTTTCGGCATCTGTCAGCTTGAGCTGGTTGTCCAAGCCAGCAGAGTATATCTTGGTCCCTGTGTGGTCAAAGCTGAGCGCGCGACAACTTCCCTTGTGCCTCTTGGTCCGCCATCCCATCGTTAAAAGCCCCTCCTGCTCGTCCTGTCCAAACGGTTCTATCGATTTCTCATGAACATCCACTCGGGCCCACTGCGCCTTTTTCTTGTCTTCGCTCGACGCAGCCACCAAATTCTCCAGCCTCTCCGCGTCGTACTTCAGTAGTTTCACCTGTCCGGTCGCCGATCCGGTCACCACAATACTCTCCGATGGATGTGCGCTCATCGCAAAGAGAGGATCCGATCCAAACTTGAGATCCAGAATCGGCAGCACATTGCTTGTGACGACTGTAGCACCCTTCTTGCTTTTCCTGTTTCCCTTTGCCATCGTGTGTGTGTGCGATGGCGCGATAGCGTACAGACCAAACCACTCTGTCACGCTTCATTCATAGCTCTTTGATCTTTGAAAAGTGAAAAATCTGAAAATTTTCTACACCGGGCTGTGCAGATCAGCTAGCTGACAGCTGAAAAATTGTAAGCTTGCAAGGACATGTGAGCGTGTAGCTGCTTCCGGTACGAACAAACGACAACCAGAGCACTTACCGACGTTAAAGCCTTTCTACACCCGCAATTCACCCCCAGAAAGAGCCGCTTTGCACCTCCCAGTACTCTCCTCCTCCTTATCCTTATTGCCGCACTTGCAACGTTCTGGTTACGTAAGCGCTTCTGTGCAGCTTGTTTTATTTTTCTTTGATCTGGTTCACACCAGCCACACTCTCCTTCGCCGAGAAACCATCGGTTACAGAATCGGTGGTGTTGTCCCACAAGTGTAGCCAGCACAGCTTGCAACCCATCCGGTCAACCACCACCGCTCGCTCACTCACTCACTACGCGTGCACATAGCACCGCGGCCGAGCCTGCGCCGCCGCCTGCGCCGCCGCCTGATGCCTCCAAACGCTGCTGCGCCACACACTGAGCCTGCGCGCTCAACTTCGCGCCGACTCTGAGGGGGCGGAGTTAACAGCGCTCAAGCGGACTACAACACGGGCTGGTCTCTGAACAGCAATCAAGACCAACCGCGCAAAGATAAATCAGCTTAAAACAAATAAAAAACACCCTTAACAGTATAAAAGTAAAAGTTGGAAAAATGAAGATTAGATCAATAAACATAGAAAACGCTAAACCTCATCATTGATCGCTCTGATAAAGTCATCCGACCGCCTTGTAAAAGAATCCCGCTCTTTTTGTGGATAAACTATGAGTAACAACATTTTGAAAACGGGCAGGACAGCCAACAAGCAACAAAAGCAGAGGGGAAGAAATCAAAATAAAAAGAGAAGACAGAAAAAAGTGTGTACTTGTGAGCAGGTAATAAGTCGAGTGATTGGATGGTGAATGGTGAATGGTGAGTCATGGTCGTTTCGTGGACATAAATTAACTGGAATTTATTGGGCTGTACTTCTAATCAGGATTACAAGATAACACACTTCTTCTTTCTTTCTCTCTTTTCTTTGGTCTCCAATGCAGCTCTTGTTGCGGTCTCGAAAACTTCTCTGACACCTTGGTTCAACTTGGCAGAACACTCCAGGTATGTCAGTGCCTTGATCTTCTCGGCGACCGATTGGCCCTCAGCTGTGGAAACTGGTTGTTGGTTGAGTTGTGCTAGCTTTTCGATTGTTCTAGAGTCGTTTCTGAGGTCAACTTTGCAACCAACCAGGATCATTGGCACGTCCTGGCAGAAATGCAAAACTTCGGAAATCCACTTTTCTTGGACATTGTCCAGAGTATCTGGCGAGTCAACAGAGAAACAGATCAAAATAACGTTGGAATCTGGGTACGACAGGGGTCTCAGTCTGTCGTAGTCTTCTTGGCCAGCGGTATCCCACAGAGCGAGCTCGACTCTTCTTCCGTCAACCTCGACATCTGCAACGTAGTTCTCAAACACCGTTGGAACATACACTTCTGGGAATGCACCCTTGGAGAAAACAATCAACAAACAAGTCTTACCGCAGGCACCGTCACCCACAATAACCAACTTCTTTCTGATATCTGCTAATCCTGCCATTTTTGTATCTCTGTTATGTCTAGTTAGTATCGCTAATCAAACGCTGTCTTTGAGGCCTTGTGTCTGCTATTTTGGTGCTTGATTATTGCGTCGCAATCAAAGAATACAACACCCAAACTCATTTTTTGTTCTATTTGTCTGTTTGTGTTTTCGTTGTTGGCTGTCTCTTGTTCCAGCCTCTGCCATTTTTGTGTCCGGGTGCCAGACGTGGAATTTGTCTGACAAAAAAAAAAAAAAAAAAAAAAAAAAAAACCCGCTTAAAAGATTGG
>PPHT02000009.1:0-115975 GCA_003705115.2 Ogataea henricii
ATATGTGGATAAGGATGTTCTTCCTGATTTTGGAACCACACTTCTCAAACAAGGGAAGTTTCTCAAAATCCCAATGTTGATCGGAACTAGTACAGATGAAGGGTCTTCTTTTGCTGATAAGGGTATCAGCACCACAGATGATATGAGAGAATGTATTTCGCGGAAGTTCCCCAATGTTCCCGACAACACTATCGAAATGTTGACCAAGCTATATCCTTTTGGCCACCCAGACTTTTCGGTTCCATTGGACCCAACCTACAACAGCTCGACAATTGTTTTTCCAGACGCATATGGAGCCCAATTCCCAAGGCTTGCAACTATTCAAACCTCCATGAACTTGATTATGTCTCACCGCTTACTCTTTGACACTATCATAGAGTACAATATAAATTGTACTGAAGCTACAGTAACGTTGCTCGTAGCAAAATACAGATATTTTTATTCAGTGCCATCTCCCAGAAACACCTCAGTCATTTCATTTCATTTTATCCTGCTAATAACTCCAATTCCAATATCCTTCTTTGAGCCCTTTTAAGTAATCAATTATTTCCCGACACCTGGCGTCACTCCGTGAAGTCAACACACCTGTCAACGTGAGAGGTCAAACCCAAGTAATCCCTGAGTTTCACCTTCAAGTGCAAACTGTTTTCAAGCCTTTCATGGGGAATGTCATATCCATCAATGTAAGTCAAAAGGTGTGGTCTGCTGAGAGATTGAACATCCTTCGCATTTCTGATTGGGGGAAGATGGGCAGGAGGTAACGTTCCGTCGGCAAAAAGAATGACTTTGGCAGGGCGATCTGAGCTACGCAACACGAAGTTTTCTTGAAGCTTAAACAGTTTGTCAATACCGTCCACAGTAGTGTGAAGGCCGTCCAAAGTAGTGCGAACGCCCCGAAGTTGGTCGCTAAGCTTACGATTTTGGCGCTCCCTAGCTGTGCGATCCTCCCAAGAGCGGGTTTCTAGTCGTTGAACGGCGGCAGTCAAGGCTTGAAGAGTTTTCAACACTTCTTGATTTTGCGCAGGATTCGCACCCTCCGTCTCTGCCCTTAATGTGTTGAGCTCAAGAGTATGCAAATAGAGGGTTTCCTTAGATGTTTCAATGCGATCCTCGAACGGCCGCTCTTGCTCTACCAAGTTTCGCTTCCCTTGAATGGCTGAATGTATTTGGTCGCAGATATGTCTTTTGAGTTGCCTCTCGTATCTGCAATACTCGGGAAGCGTCCTTTTCCTTGGAGGCTCAATATCAACCAACTCATAGCTTGAATTAGGGGGGGACGTTATTCACTGCAAGTCTTAAGAGCAAACTTTTGCAACGTGAAGAAGATTAGACTAGCGGATAAGAAACATAAACACACCGAGCGCCTCTACTAAGTTGAAAACAAAAATTAACAAAACAAAAAGAAAAGCACAACGTTTTTTTTTTTTTGGGATGAATGTTACTGACCCGATCAATTGATAGACGATATGTTTTGCAAATAGGGTGCACCACTTAAGGAAACGATGAAAAACAATGCCTCCTCTTTGTAGATTGTCATAAAAGACGAAGCGTTATGACATCGGCGACCGGGTCAAATAGGCGTTTTGCTGGACCGATTGCTACATGTTATATGTGAATCCATGAAAAAAGAATGATAACGCTCCCTCATACGGTTAAATAATTCGTCAACCTTCTTCGGCCAATGCTAGAGCAAAAAGTCTGATAGTAATCAATCCAAGTCAGATGGTTTGAATTCAAGAAAGCGTTTTGATGGGCGGTTTTGATGAGTTACTTCACTAGCCCTATCCCCCCTCCTCCCCTTCGAAGTTCGAATGATACGCTGTAGGTGTTAAAAGGCTGTGTGGAACTCTGATTCGTTTCCTCCTACGAGCAACAAAAATTTTCAGTTGAATACTGAGTAACAGAGGTTTGCTCAGGCGGTTACGCACTGGCATGAACTCATTAGAAATACAGGCGGTTTAGGTTCTCATCGAAATAAAAGAATGACAGAGTTCATTCTCATTCAGTTTGGTTTGAACTCTGACTTGCTTGTTTCAGTTCACTCCGGAGAGTGTCTATATCAAGCAGATAATGACAAAAGGAGACGGAAATACGACTTAACTCAAGTTGACACTCTGGAGCTGCGGTCTAGCGTGCTCGAGCGCTACGCCACGAACCTAGCAACCTTTCACACTCACACTTAGAAGACTATCAAGAAATAGGAAGATCAGATTGATTCATTTTTGCTGTACAAAATGACATTATGGCTTGCAATCTGTATGTCAAGCAGGAGTAGCTCAGTCGGCGTTCCCCTGACTTCTTTATCAATGTTTCCATTTGGGATGTACACGGGGTACGAAGCTCTCGTCCAAGTCTGAAGAGGTGTTGAAATGCTAATTCTCGTAAGTCAATGTTTGATAAAAAAATCTTTCAAGCTAGTTCTCTAGTAGTTTGGGCCAATTTTCATGATGAGTGAGCATGTTTGCGTGCTCGTGTAGGATGGTCGGTAATGAAATTTATCTCTGAGAGAACGTTGTCATGATGAACTTCTGCCTGATCTGCTATGAGTCTATACATTTATACTGTTGTTTTATCCAATCTTTTATGATTCGCAATAGAAAACAACGAAATCTCAAATACAAGACGTTACCGAGACAGTCGATCAAGGTTCAAAGTAAAACACCCTTGTCTGGAGAAGTTCGCGCAGATTGTACATACAACTTACTTGTTTCACCCGAGGGTTTTTCAAAACTTTCAAGCAAACCCTTGCTTTGCCCATCATTCAGCTATAATAGAAAGAAACCCCAACAAGTACAATAACAAATCACATCCACTCATTCATTTCTTGTGTGAAGTTATGATTAGTCATCTCTGAGTCATACTCTTATCGACCATGGGGCTAACTACACGACTAGCTTAGCTCGTCGTTTGTATCTTGAAGTTGAAAAATGAAATATTAAGCTACAAGGGAAAATATCTCAGTGTTCGAAAAGATAGTCCAGTCTTTTGTTACCATCATCCCTGTGGACAGAAATGTACTCCTCCTTCTGCTGCTCCGTCATACTGTGCCACTTTTGTTTCTTCGTATGATTTCTCCAAATGTAGTACAGTTTTGAGAGAAAGAATAAGACAACATTCATGCAGCAAAGACCAATGAGTGTCCTGTTACCACGGAAGTACTCTGGAGCATCACCGCTCTTATAAATATGTGCACCTGCGACAGTTGCCAATTGAACACCAATATTTGACATAGGGGAAGAGATGGTTCTGGCTCTGACAGAGTAGGATAATCTGGAGCACCACGAAACTATGATTGGCTGTGCGCTCGGACTTCCCATACCAAAAAACATAACTGCATACTGTGCCCACGGTGACAAATCCCTGACACGCGTATATTCAACGACAACCACAATCAATATCCAGATCTGCTGGAGTGATGAAACCAGTGATATTTCATTGACTGCTTCGGAAAGTAGGGTGATGAGAACAATAGTGATACTACTGAAGACATTGATTGGAATGTTGAGATACAAGATTTCGTCTCGCGAGAAGTTCAACTCTTTTAGGTTGATGTTCAGGTAAGCTTGTATTGGAACCAATGGAATTTCAAACACAAATGACAGAATGAGCACTGGCCAGAGGTCAAAGTCAGATAGAGTTTTGAGAAATTGCGAAAAGGTGATTCCTTCCCTATTGTGCATATCCGACTTTGATGGATCATCGCGTAAAAGCTTGTTCGTTATTATTTTTTCTTCCTTTTCAGTAAAAATACCGTTTTTATTGAATCTTGTCTTTGTTTGAGTTGGGCCGGAAACCATGAAGAGGAACGACGCGAAAGCGATCGATAGAGTGATCACACCGTCAAACAAAAACAACCATCTCCATCCTTCCTTCCCGTTGAGATTCAATTTCAAAAATGCAACTGCAAGCAAGTTACTGATGATGCCAGACCATGAGAAAGTCACCCAAAAAAGTGCCAACCTTATCGTGATTTGATCTCTGGTGTAGAAGTAGGATAAATATTGCACAGCATCCGCAATAAATCCACCTTGAGCCACACCAAGCAAAAACCGTGTTGCCAGAAACGACTTGGATCCGCTGATGAAAAACTGGAATAACGCAATCAAACTCCATGCTGTGACTTGAATTGGAATCCACCAATCAGGTCCAAATCTTTTCCCAATCATTTGGGAAGGAATTTCGGTGATAATGAATCCAACAGCTCGCAGAGTGTTACCGTTGTTGTAGTCGTCAGTCGAGAGATTAATATCGGTTAACATTCCTCCTGCAACTGCAGATGTGAGATTTCCCCTATCCAAATTTAAGGCAAAGAAGAGAACTGCCACCATAGTGAAAATTCTCAAATCAATCTTCCTTGCGAGCTGGCGCTCTTCCTTGTACGTCCATCTAAAATAAGGGTCAAAGGCTCCATAATTCTCATAATTTTTTGGTGGAAAATACTTTTGAGCAACCTCAGGGTCGGGGTCTTCAAAATAGGATCTTTTAGTTGCAATCTTATCATCATTGTTTTCTCTTCTCCGAAACAGGCTTCTCAATTTGAATGTCAGTCTATCATCGAAAACCAATGGCTCAGCCAACTGATCGATGTCATCGGGTTTGTATGTGATATCCCATTTCTCTGAGATTTGCACAGTGTTGATAATATCACTATCCTCTTTTTCAATGCTCATTGTGACAGCTGCAGTTCAGCTTTCCAATATTCTTTTCATGAAAGCCCAAAAACACGTACTTATAGAGGTTTGGATCACACTCCACAAGTGCAACAAATTTTGTGGCTGCAGCATCTTGATGGTGGAGTGAGGCTTGCATACTATGACCAAAGTTGTAGCGGCTCCCGTTCGCCCTTGTAAGTGTAAACGATGTTTTTTTCAAACTAGTCATATGATCTGTGGATACTGTAGTCCGTGAAGTGTTTGCTGATGTCACGTGACGATATCGTATTTTGTTGCTCAGTACGCTCATACATACGTCTTGAGCTCTTGCTTGGTTTCTATTTTGTGGCAGCAAAGCTTTTTTAAGATCGAATCTGCTTTGAAACTTGGTTCCACCAATGGTCGGCAATGTAGACTAGCGTAGTTGTGGCAAAATCACCTCATATAGATGCATTTGTGGTGTTTAGCCCTTTCGTTGGGTCAAGTCACGATTGAATAGCAACTTTAATCAAGAATCACTCACTGTATATGTTTAAAGCCAATCACTTTCCCAATCAGTACGGAAGACACAACTCGCTTCCTCCTAGAATGTAAGCCTGAGCTTCTTTATGAAGTCTTGATCAATCTTTCGGAACTCAAGTAAAGCTAATATCAATCCACAGACTGCGAGATCGCGAGAGATGACAAGCGACGAGAGTGTGGCTAAACGTGATTCTGAAAAAATCGCGGTCAAGATGTCATCTCTTCTTATACAGCAATGTATCTGCTATTTACCACCTCATCAACCAATCATACTTTGGTAATCTGTCATCCTCACTCCAACTGGTTTATACTCTCGACAGAGAGTTCAAAAATATCGTGAAAGCCCCCAATGAAAACATTTTTCCATCAAAGCCAATCATAGCTTTAGCCAATTTTCATTGAATTCCTGTCTGCTAAAATTCAAGTTCGCATATCCACCATACCAACCATTTCAGAATGTGTAAATGAGGGGTAGAATATGTTTGACAAAAGCTATTTTTGCATCAACGGAAAGAGAGTGCGTGCTCCAGAATGCTCCCTTTTGAAAGAAATGATTCATCACACAGTTTTTCTTGTGCGCGTCTTGATGGCTCAAGTGCGAGTTCAAAGAAGGATGACTCGTCCGTAATTCGATAATACAGGGTGTGATCATCGTCTAGTTTAGTGGTCAACATTTATCAATGACTCAAACCCTGAAACGGCTTATATCTCTGAATGCTCTTCAAAAAGGGGGTGAATACAAAGCCTTTTAGCACACAGCTGTTGGAATGGTAATTAGTCTGGTATTTGCCTGGGACTCCTCGCGAAAGTCAGGCGAGTATTAGATGTTAAATGAAAGCAGAGAGAAATCATATTGGTCTTTGACAACGACGGCAATTGGAGTCAGATACCTCGTCTTCTACATTGCACTGCCCCAAGTCAAGTAAAAGCCAACATAAAGTTAGCTTTGCACAAGATATCTCTCCAGTCAAATCTCAGAAAAAAGTTGTTATCCGTCTTTTTGGCAAAATTGACAGGATCCTCAACTGTGAGATCGTAAACCTTCCATATGGTTTCCATTGCCCGTCGTAACTGCACAATTGGCCCTATTGGGCAAGTTGACTCTAACAGGTCGAACATTTCCAATGCCTTGGCTCTGTTCGGTTCAGCATTCACCCCTATGATGTTGCAGATTGAAAAGAAAAACAGACACCATGTGGGGAAGAATAGTCGTGAGCTATTCATACTCAGTTGCGTTAAGGTGTCCATCAAGTCATGAAGCAATCTATAGTAGGTCAGCGCATAGTCTTTTTCGTGATAGATCTTGAGCTTTCCTCCCCATAAAAGTGTGCAGAAGTAAACTTTCGTTGTCAACAAGTATGACTTCGCACACTTCTTCAACCCCCTTGATTCAGTAGCACAATCTTGCTTCAAAGTTTCCAGTAAATCCCAGAGTTTCAAGTATCTCTTGCTGAGCATGTTTTCTCCCATTTCATTGGTGTCTCTCAAATTATTCAATTTTGCAAGCTCATAGATCACAGACAGTAATCGAGGTGAGCAGCCAAACGTAGGATCAACACGGTCATCGTCGAAAAATGATTCGATAACCGGCCAAAAGCATCTCTGAAGAAACCAATTCAATCTCTTGTTTTTTAAGGTACAAAACAGTAAGATGTACCGAAGAGAAAAATACTTGTAGACAAATCTCAAGACTTGGGAGCTCATGATTTGCTCACTGGGTATCGAAGAAAGAATTAGACATCCTTCTATCAGGTGTTCGATCCAGTTTGGATTTCCTTCATCTGAAATCTCTGCTGCACAAAGAATCATTATAGTGATAAGCAGCTCTTCTATGGATTCTAATCGTGATAAATCAAAATCATCAAGCAAATTATGTAGATGGTTGATGGCTTCGTTTTTTTTGCTATGAAACAAGGAAGAGTACACTTCAATTAGCACTTTTGACTGGTTTTCGAAGCCTTTTTTGTGCTCTAGTTTCATCAGGTCAATAGCACTCAAGGCCAATACCGAGTGGTACAACCCTCGAAAGTGTTCACAGTGAGAGATAGTGATAGCTCTGAACTCATTGCAACCCGACTTCCACGGGGAGAAAGTTTGTGTTTCGCTCATGCTTTCGATGTAGTGGTTGAAGAGATATTCGTCGCAGGTTCTGGTTTTCATTTCCGGAGGCAATTCAATTTCTTTCGAACTTTCCATCGATCTTTGATGTCTATTTTCAAGGGAGCTTTGATTGGACTCAGTTTCGACGAAATCATAGGACTGATTGAACATATATCCAAGGCCAACCTCCCAAGCCGTAAAATTGATCAGGAACGGCCGTAACTTGAAGTCGCATTTTGTTTCGTGAACAGGAATCTCAGTCAGTGTGGCGGTATTCTCTTGCGACCAGAAAATCAGCTGTTGGTTATAAACGCATGGCAGAGTCAATCTTGTACATCTGCTACATGCGGGTCTCCTTTCGTCGCACTTCTTCTTTCTTTTCTTGCACGACAAGCAGCCTGTTCTTGACTTTTTCCTTCCTCGAAGGCCTCTTTGGGAGCGTGACATCTTACAATGGTGAGCTTGAGTCTGAGGTGGTACTATTGAAGAAAGCCAAATTTGATCCACTTTTTTTTTTCCAAGACAGTTCTTGATCTGCCATTTTCACGGGTTTGTGAAGCGCTGGTAAAAGCGAATGCCAAAGGAGATAAGGAGAAGTAAGTTTTCAATCGAAACCATAGTTGGACTGGACTAAAAGGAGATAAATAACGTGTACAAGGCAGCAGACATAAACAGAGACCAACTAATCCAGCAATCGGCGATTGTTTGGACACAGCCCTGAGCTACTGAATGCCCTCGGCGTCGGCATTGTTATGATTCACCCACGTACTTGGAGGTTTTTTTGAGTTCTCGCCGATAACGAAGATAAGCTGAGTTTTTTTCTCAAAACGGAAAAACCGCAGCTAAAACTTCTCGCGATAAGAAATGCTCAAGACAATAAACAAAAAATACCAAAGGAACTCAATGCGCCTTTCAGCTTCTTTGAAGCCTACTGACAAACGATGGCGAAAAGCGATGAAGAGTGAGTTTGCCCGGGGTGGATTGATATATAAGGTGAGAGATTTTATGCTCAGAAGCTTTCTGTCGCTGTTTGAAGTGTCAGCTTGAACTATCTTACAATCAATCTGGGACACTATGACCATCGAAGAAAAAAGAGTCAATATCGCAATCGATAGAGGTGGAACGTTCACTGACGTCATTGCCATCATTCCTGGACAACCGGACTACATTTTCAAGCTTCTCTCCGTTGATCCAAACAATTACAAAGGTGAGTGTTGCTTCCACATACCACTTACATGAGGTGAACGAACTCCTCCAACTAACGATCAATTTATAGATGCAAACATTGAAGGAATCAGAAGGGTTCTCGAGTATATCTCGGGCAAAAAGATTCCAAGAGGAGAGCCATTAGACATTTCTCCCATTGAGTCCATCAGACTGGGAACCACTGTTGCCACGAATGCGTTGCTAGAGAGGAAGGGTGAGAAAGTAGCTTTTCTTACCACTAAAGGATTCAAAGACTACCTTCACATTGGTGACCAGTCCAGACCAGAGCTATTCAAACTTTTTGTTCAAAAACCAGGTGTGCTGTACGAAAGGGTGGTTGAGATCGATGAGAGAGTGACACTGGCTGCATTCTCTGAAGATCCAGAAGAGAAGGATTACCGGGAGTTGTTGGATGGAGTTAACTACGTTGAAGGACAGACCAAAGATGTTATCCACGTGTTGAAACCAATTGACTTGGTTGCGGCAAAACACGAATTACAAAAGCTTCTGGATGACGGTTTTGAAGTGATTGCCATCTGTCTAATTCACGGTTACAACTTCCAGGAGCACGAGAAACATTTGAAAAAAATGGCTCTGGAAATGGGATTCCGTTTTGTGGTCACTTCCCACGAGACCATGCCAACTATCAAGGCGACCCCAAGAGGTCAGTCGACTGTTATTGATGCTTATCTGACGCCTATCATCAAAATTTACATCGAGAATTTCCTAAGTGGGTTCAAACCAGGTTTTGAAAAGAACACCAGAATTGAGTTCATGCAGTCTGATGGAGGTTTGAGCTCGCATGACCAGTTTACAGGGTTGAGATCGTTGCTGTCGGGTCCTGCAGGTGGGGTTGTTGGTGCTGCTTCGACCTGTTATGATGCTGATGTTGGGCGTCCGATTGTTGGTTTCGACATGGGGGGGACTTCCACTGATGTGTCTCGTTATGACGGTCATTACGAGCATGTTTTCGAGACACTGACTGCTGGAATCAATGTTGCTGCTCCACAGCTGGATATCAACACTGTCGCTGCTGGCGGTGGATCTATTCTGTTCTACGAGAATGGTACTTTGAGAGTGGGTCCCGAGTCGGCGTCCTCGCACCCGGGGCCTGCATGTTACCGTAAAGGTGGTCCACTAACGGTCACCGACGCAAACTTGTTTACCGGACGGATTCTTCCAGACTATTTCCCTAAGATTTTTGGTCCCAATGAAGACCTGCCTCTTGATTTCGAAATTACCAAAAAGAAGTTTGAGGAGCTCACGGTGAAGATCAACTCTGAAAACCCAGACAGTGTCAAGACTCCATACGAGGTTGCTTTAGGGTTTTTGAAGGTGGCAAACGAAACAATGGCCAAGCCCATTAGACAGCTGACTGAGACAAAGGGTTTGGCCGTGTCGAGTCATGATCTGGTTTCGTTTGGCGGTGCTGGTTCTCAAAATGCCTGTGACTTGGCGACAATTTTGAAGATTAGCAGAATCATAGTGCACAAGTACTCGTCCATTTTGTCGGCGTACGGAATTGCTCTGGCAGACGTTGTCCAGGAGACACAAGAGCCTGCAAATGACACTTACACTGCCGAGGTGGTTCCGGAGTTGTACAAACGTTGTGAAAGATTGAAACAGAAAGTGACTCAAAACCTCATCAGACAAGGAATCAAGCCTGAGAACATAACTTACAGCATCTACTTCAACATGGGATTCAGCGGTTCCGACACGAAAATCATGGTTTTGCAGCCTGAAGATGGTGACTTCCTCAAAGAGTTTGTTCGGATACACGAGAGAGAGTTTTCGTTTGTGGATGATACAAGAAACGTGGTTGTTCACGACTTGAGAGTGCGGGCTGCTGGTTCTTCTTCGAAAATCACCGAAAGGTCTCCGTACAAAGATCTGGAGGCCATCGAAACTCTTGCTGTTCCCGAAGGCTTGGAGGAAACCACTCAAAAAATGATGTTCGAAAGTGGATCTGCAGATGCCAAGATATATCTGCTGGAAAAGTTGCAAAACGGGATGGTAATCACTGGTCCTGCGCTGTTGTTGGATGCCACACAAACGATTCTGGTCACTCCAAACGCCAGAGCAACAATTCTGCCGAAACACGTGATTATGGATCTCGACACCGAAGTCAAGGCAAACATCTCCATCGATTACGTCGACCCGATTCAGTTGGCTGTGTTCAGCAACCGGTTTATGTTCATTGCCGAGGACATGGGCAGAACTCTGGCAAAAATCTCGGTTTCAGCAAACATCAAGGAAAGAATGGATTTCTCCTGTGCACTGTTCGACGAAGAAGGAAACCTTACCGCCAACGCTCCACACGTTCCCGTTCACCTTGGCTCAATGTCGTTTTCGGTCAAGTATGCGAAGAACTTCTGGGGAGACAACATCAAACCGGGCGACGTTTTGGCTACCAACTCTCCACAATGTGGCGGAACACATCTGCCGGATATCACGCTGATCTCTCCGGTCTTCATTGATGGTCGTATACGGTTTTTCACTGCTTCCAGAGCTCACCATGCGGAGATTGGTGGGATTTCTCCAGGCTCGTGTCCACCAGATGCAAAGTTCTTGGAGGAGGAAGGTGCCATTATCCACACCTGGAAGATCATCTCTGAAGGGAAGTTCGACTACGAAGGTCTGAACAAGTACTTTGTCGAGGAGCCTGCCAAATACCCTGGTTCTTCGGGAACAAGAAAGCTGAAAGACAACATTTCGGACTTGAAAGCACAGGTGGCTTCCAACCAGAGAGGTGTGAACCTCTTGCACGATCTGTTCAAGGAGTACGGCACCGAAACAGTCCTATTCTACATGTCCAATGTGAGGATTTCTGCTGAGATGGCCGTCAGACAGTTCTTCAAACAGCTGGCTGCTAAGCATAAGGGTAACTTGCCTCTTACGGCAGAAGAGTACCTGGACGATGGGTCGAAGTTGTGTTGCTCCATCTCGATCAACCCTGAGACGGGCGATGCCGTTTTCGATTTCACGGGTACTTCGGAACAGGCGTTCAACTGCTATAACGCTCCTCCTGCTGTTACTTATGCGTGTGTTTTGTATGGACTTCGTGTGCTTATCGATGCGAATATTCCACTGAACGAAGGGTGTCTCATTCCAATTGAGATCATCATTCCTGAAGGCACCATTCTCAACCCAACGAGCGATGCAGCTGTGAATGCCGGAAACGGAAACACCTCGCAGAGAATCAACGACACCATTATGAAGTGCTACCAGCTGTCGAGTGCAGCCTCGGGAAGTATGAACGTGTTGGCTTTCGGACGTTCGAAGTTGACTCTTGAAGACGGTCGTATTGTGGACGGATTTGCGCACTTGGACACTATTGCAGGTGGTAGCTGTGCAAGCTATCTTGGTCCTGGGTACAGCGGTGTTCAGTCTCACATGACCAACACTAAAATCACTGACCCGGAGATTCTCGAGAGCAGGTACCCTGCGATTTTGAGAGATTGGTCCATTAGAAAAGGTACCGGGGGCAAGGGAAAGTTCAGAGGAGGTGACGGCTTGCAGAGGATCACTGAGTTTACCACTCCTGTTGAGGTGTCATGTGCTGCATATCGCCGCGTGAACTCTCCGTATGGCTGCTGTGGCGGTGAGGAAGGAGCCCGCGGTGAGACGCTGTATGGAAGAAGAAAGCCCGACGGTTCTGTGCAATGGATTCATCTTGCTGGGTTCTCTCAAGTGTCTGTTCAGGCTGGTGACCTGATCAACGTGAGGACTCCAGGTTCTGGTGGATATGGAGTTCCAGAACAGGAGAATGAAAACTATGACATCAACAGTGTGACGGTTACGTTGCCGCACGTTCCCCTGGCAGGTGGTACGCTCGGAAACCTAGTCAGTGCTGCCAACACTTCGCAGTGAGAAGTGGTGAGTTTCGAGATGAGAAAATTTTACTGTGTACTTGAAAAATCATTTTTATTTTTTTCTGTGTTACGAAATCGACTCTGTTCGTCTATACAATCTGGTACGCATCACAAATTCTCGAAGTACGGATCTCCACGCTGTTTGGCCCTCAGCGCGTCTCTTCTCGTGAAGTAAAAGGCAACACCGTTGGCAACCAGTCCTACACCGGCCAGACAGGCGGTGTAAGTGAACCCAATGTGGTAGCGGGGAGCGTCCTGAGCGTTCCATACAAGGATAGGAACCCAAGCGTTGGTCACATAGGCGAGTGTGTTCGTCACGACAACAGTGAAGTTTCGCTTCATGTCGTCCTGGAAGAGCAGCCTGTTCACCCAGGAGAAGATTTGAGGCTGACCCCACGAGGTTGGGATACCAACAATAAAGTAGGCAGCCCAGTGTAGTCCCCTCGGAACGTCCCAAACCGACAAGACGGAACAACCAAAGATGATCAGAAGAAAGTACGCCCCAATCAGCACGTAGTTGTACCGTCCACCAACAAAATCATGGAGGTAAGACAGTGTGAGCGCGACTCCGATCGATGAACCATACAGAATGGAAGGATAGATGTTGTACTTGCTGGCCGGGAGACCCAAGTCGTACTTCATCCAAGTGGTGAAAGTAGGCTGACTGATGGCTGCGCCAGTGTTGTTGTAGCACAGAAACACAATTGGGAACACAAAAATGTGCCATGTGCTGAAGAAGCTCTTGATTTTTTTCCAGGTGTATTTTTGTCTGGTGTTGAGCTGAGCACCGATTCTTCTTCTTCGCTCGAGCGCAACAAGCTTGTCCTGTTTGGTGAAGTACCAGGCGTCTGTTGTCGACGGCGTGTTGGGGTCGACAAACATGGTGTAGATTCCAATGGGGAACGAGATGACGGCGTCAAAGACAAAGAGCCACTTGAAAACGGCCATGTGCGAAGTGGAAAAACGCTTGATGATTCCCTGTTGCAAAGGACCAGAAATCATGCTGGCCGCGACTCCCGAAACTGCAAAGTACGTTGATCTCTTTGATAGCTCGCCCGGCGAGTACCACGAACCAACAAGATACTCGAGGCCAGGAAAGTAGCCGGACTCGAGCAGTCCCACGAGGAATCTGATACCGTAGATGCCATGGATCTGGCTCCGGCCGCACGTAATCATCAGCACGGTCAGGATCGCCCAGATCACCTCGAGACCGCCGAGATAGAACCTGGCCGAAATGCGGTGAAGAACAAGATTCGACGGAATGGCTCCGACAATGTAGCCGACAGTCCACAGCGTCACCATGTAGTTGTACTGGTTTTTGTTCATACTGTAGTACTCCTTCATGCCGTTAACGTACGCGGTGGAGACATTGGACTGGTTGAGGTTTTTGATGAAATAGCCGAGCATCGAACTCGAGAGCAGAAACCAGTCGAGTTTGAGCAGAAACAGCTGTTCCTTAGGGTGTTTGTCTAGCCCGTCCCAAAAGTATCGAGCGACTCTCCACCACAACTTTTTTCTTCTCTCAATGATCTCTGGTGTCAGTTCAACTGTGAGATCAATGTACGGCTCTGCCTGGAAACCCTCGCGGAGCTCTTCCTGAGAGCTCACGTGAGACTCCTGAAACTTGACATCGCCATTCTTGGCCGAGGCTGAGTCGTGAACGGACACATTGATGGAGTCTGTGGAGGACATGTTGCGGTATTCTACGAGCCGGGAGCTACAATCCTACAAAGCAAAGCGTCATGTCGCGGATCAATCATGCTTTATATCGTTTCACTAGCTTGCTATTGCCACCGCTTGCTGGGCTAGTTATGTCTTCTGGTATACATTGTTGCCAAAAGAAACCTGCAAAGCCATACTTTCTGATCCTACCACTGAGTGTGGTAGCACGCAAACAAATTTCGCCAGCTCTGAAATCGCACATGTCTTCGCGGCAGATTTCGCGAACTGGCTGTGGCTGTGACACAACGACGTGATTTTTCCCCTGGGGCGCCCCGAGATGCGGCTCTCCAAGACTGCCAAGCCCATAGGATAGTTGTCTCTAACAGGGCCTGACCTGGACCAAGGTAAAGGAACCCGAGAGAGCCAGCTTGAGATGACAGGGGTCGGGTAACCAGCCCGACGGCGACCAATTCTGTTTGAAACCACCCTGAAAACTTGGAGGTAATTGTGAGCCACTGCCCTCACTCCCTTCGAAAATGTCCGAAATCCGTGCGAAAATTCACTGAAAAGTTTTTCGCCGCATCGAGGCTCCTATTTTTGCTGACTCACGAGGCAGATCAACTGAGTTTCGAGTTCTTTTTCTGTTTGAAGCCTGAGCCGCGGAAGATCCCCGCCCTGTGACAGGCGATACCGAGGGAGTGAAAACAGACTTGGCGTGAGAAAGTGCTACCGGACTTGGATAGCAAACTAGCTTGAATTCTGTATGACATACCCCCTAAAGCTCATGAAACACACGCTGACTGGATTAAATGCTACAGAAGGTAGCTGTATATACTTTTGTGTACGTACTTTTCGCTTTTGATTTGTCGATTTCTTGCCAATTTTTTTATTTTTTTTGCAAATTTTCTTCTGATACTACACTCACCCTTATGTCGTTCCAAGATCGCCGACGCTGTACTCTGGTGGCGGGTCTCTGTGTGGATCATTGCGGATGAAGCCCGACTCATCGACGTTGTCCTGTGCTCGAGTCCGGTTGAACGACACATCGGCTCCAAAACGACATTCGTACTTCTTGGTCGAAGCTTGATTCTCTGACCCACTGACCACCTTCACCACTACAGTCATCGTGGTGTGGTTTTTGAAGTAATTTCCGAGCTCAATAGTTGGCATGACAGGTTTTTGACAGATGTCCAGTATGCACTGTTCTGTGTCGATCAGCTTCTCCAACGGTACTGAAAGGAAGTAGGAGTCTCCATCTTTAACAAAGTCTGCAACGTCCAGAACATACTCCTCACCCTCCCTGAATTCCCTCGAGTACAGTTTTTGTACTGGAGCCGAGTTGACGGCGAAAAACGAGTTGACGCGAACCTCAACCTCAGAATTCAAAAAAATACCTATACTTTTGACCTTGAACTTGCCAAGTCCGGTAGACTTTTTTCCAAAACGAAAATGGGGCTCCAATTCACTGATTGCCGGCGCAACAAACCTCAGTGATCCAATTCTGGACGGGCGCAAATCAAGTCGAACAAAAGGATACGTCTCCAACACTGTAATCAGCCGAATGTCTTGTGCTAGATCGTTGTACGCTTCTCGTTTGTAACTGTTGTTCCAAAACTTTCGAACGGCTCGAGTGTGTCTGTGAGACTTTTCCAGAGGATTCTTTACCATTAGGCCAGTCTCCTCGTCGAATACGAACTCCTTCAGTATTCCCTTGAACGTATGATCGTCGAGGCACTGAATCTGCGCATGCGGACCTTCGTAAACACTGAAGCCGCATTGGTACAATAATGGAAAGGATTTCTGCAATGAACCATGGAAAAATTTATCTCGAGCGACTTTCAAGTTGAGCCCGTAATCCACGTTGATGTAGCCGTCATCTCCTACGCTCGAACCAAAACCTTGGCACGACGAGGGAAGAACCGCGTCGGGGAATTGAAACTCAATTGGGAACTCAAACTTTGCCCCCTTTTTAATTTCTCCACCACAGTGCATTAGGACCACTTGCTGCGAAAAGTAAGAGTACGCATTTGTATGCTGTCTGGTGCGTCTGACTTTTTGACCATTGCTTCCGCGCGCGTAATACACCTCGATGTAACAGGCAGAACATACACCACGAAACTCCAAGGTGATATCTTTCACCTTATCGGTGTCTTTAGTGAACTCAATTCGAAGCGTCGCCTTGACATTAGGGTTGGCTGGTGAATAGATTTTGTTCGAGTGGTGTACAGTGGCAATGAAGTGGCCCATGTTGTATGTTGTTCTTACCAGTTGTTATCCCCTAGAACCTCTCGGGAAGATTGACCGCTACTTATTGTCGCAGCACAATTGTGGGCTCCGCCTATGCACATGACCTAGTATCCGACGGCCGTAAAACTCCCTGATAGAATATTCCGAATTTTCAATGCATGCAAAGAATTTCACAGCCCCGTTAGCGCTAAGCCACCCAATGACCGGTGGTCCCTGAAAAAAAGTCAGTGCGTGCGGCTCAAAATTGTAATGATCCGCCAAGTTGGCGAAGTTGGTCACTTTGTCCAATAAGTTTCAAATTTTTGAGCAGTGAGAACTCGATCCAATAAGGCTTCGGTGCCGATCGTACGGCTTTGCGAAGATCTGTTGAAAACCCTACTTTTCGAGATCATCTCCGCCGACCTTTTCATGACGTCTCTTTGCGCGAACTTTATCTCTAGCTGCCACCAAGTTGATGGGAGTTTTCTCAGCAAGCCATGAAGGGCCATCGAGATTGCGCTCATCCATCAAGTCAGACGCTTTGGCTTTCTTTTTGACTATCCCATCTCTACAACATCAGACATACGATTTTTTCCCAGAAATAAACGCTCTTTAAAAGAACTTAGCAGGGTCTTCTCCATTAAGTGTCCTCAAAAACGAGAAATATAGAGTGCCAAAATAAAACGTTCGCAATCAATGCAACCTAGCATTGGAATTCAATCACTCTGAACATAATTGGAACACAGTAGCTCGCAATTTTTTCATCGTAGAGATTATCAAAATCGCCAGAGTTGCACTCATAGAATCTAGTTTGATCACCAAGAGCCAGGTATCCTTCCTTAGTCACCCCCCATCCGGCCGCGTAGATGGTTCCTGCCTGCGGAACAGGGCCATCAAATTGGAACTGGTGGTTGGCCACAATCGAACCGATTCTGCCCATCTTGTCGTACAAAACGTCACCAATGAGCGTCATGCTCAGGGTTTCTTCGTTTTCTGGACAAGTGATGAAGTCGATCTGACAAGCCTGCAAGGTATGTGTATCCTGGATTTGTCCGTCCGGAATCTGAGTCACCAAGTTGACCAAGGTCAGCCGGTGAGCCCGGAATGCTGATGGTGAGTGGTTATACTCGAACTCCTCCTCACGTTTTTCAAAAGGAAGGTCAGTTTCCACAACAATTCCAAAAGGCTTACCTTCGAATTCGTGGTCGCAATCGAGCGAGGTTGAAGGCTTGAGGTCCTGCCATGGTTCCGAGGGAACGTAAGAAGCGGACAGAGTGCCAATAAAGGAGAAAAGAAGCAAACTTGAGAGTTTCATAATGTATACTGGTAATAGTGACTGATCTACCGGCGGAGTGGATCTACTTGTCAGAATAAAAGCGGTTGTATACAAAATGAAGAAAACAGGGCCCAACGAGAAGTTACAAAACTTGTCCGGGCAGCAGTGGAAAAAGCGACATGGCTTGTAAGCGCCAGGTTCAGAAGATTGGGCGTTTAAGAATGGAAGATAATACCTAACATCATGATTGACAATTATCCAAGTTTGAAATTAATTTTACCGCTCACCATGAAAAAAAGAAAAAAAAGAAAACACTCTCTATTTCTTCCCCTCTACAACTTCCTCAACATACTCAACCTCGTTCGCGGTATCGAAGTCTTTGTTGTCGGTGTTCTCAAAGAGAAGAGACAACTCTTCCAAAGTGTACCCTTGCGTTTCGGGAAAGAGGAAGTAAACCAGAGCCAGCCAGAAAAAGTTGAGAAACAGGTAGAAAATGTAGTACTTCCACTGAATGTGGGCCAGAGCAATGGGGTTGACATACATGTTGCAGATAAGAGCACATTGCCCCACTGCGTTCTTGATGGCGAGACCTTTTGTGCGGATGCTGAAGTTGAGAATCTCCGTGGCGTAACTGTATAGCAACGGGTTGCACGCGACGTTGTAGGCTGCGTCGTAAAGAAACAGACACACAATGACTCCGTAGGCGTAGTTCTTTTCCAAGCTTTTCAGGTACAACGCTGTGCAAATAATGAAGGGAATGTTGATGAGAATCATGAGAATCAGAGAAGACATCCACAGCGGTCTTCTCCCCACTCTTTCGGACAGCCAAGCACCAAAAAGCGAGGAAATCAGATTCAAGATGTTGAGTCCACCGTTGATACCGGTTTGTTTTGTTGTGCCGGTGATACCCACGAGAGTGAGGATCTGAGAGAAGTAGTACGAGATAATCGACTGTCCAGACCACAGGGACAACAGTGTCATGACAATCACCACCAACAGTCTCATTCTTGGGGCTCTTTTCGCAAATGCCTTTCTGTAGGAGATTTTTGAGTTCTCTTTGAGAGCCGTGAGATGTTCCTGAATTTCTTCGATTTCTTTCAGGACAAACGGGTCTGTTTCGTCGCCGTTGGCGTGGTACTTGAACAGGATACGAGCTGCTTCTTCGGGTTTGTTTTGGGAAATGAGGTAACGCGGAGATTCGGGCATCAAGTAAACCAGCCCAACCGTTAGGACAGGAATCACACCTTGCAAGAACGAAGGAATTCTCCAGGCGAGGTTGCTCCACGTTCCCATGTGGTAGGATGTTCCGAAACAGGTCCACGAGCACAGGATGCTGCCCACGTACCAGAACGGGTTAAAGAGCGACACGAGAATTCCTCTTTGGCGTGGGTGTGCCAACTCCGAAAGCAACGCCGGGCCGGCATTGGTGACAAAAGCGATTCCAAAACCGAGAACAAACCGAGCTCCGAGAAACATACCGTACGAGTGCGAACCTGCCTGGAGACCAGCTCCGAGAACAGTCAGCAGTTGGCCAATCATCAACGAGTAGCGTCTGCCGATATGGTCTGGGGCCCAACCGCCGGGAAAGGACCCGGCCAAACAGCCGACAAAGTACATCGATGTGATGATACCGATTTTGTCGGAGGAAGGGTTACCCATCACGAGTCTCCAGCTCTTGAATGCCTGCAGATTGGACGTGAGCGAGGCGTCGAAACCCGTGCACACCTGGGCAAGCACGATGATGAGGATCCATGCGTTGAGTTTTCTCAGTCCTGGATCTCTCCACCAGTACGCATTGGTGTTATTGGGAAGTTCAGGATCCTCGAGCAGAGTGTCCCTCAATGGCCGATGTTTTTGCTTTGTTTGGATGATGAGCGAGCCGACCTTCATTGTGCCTTACAATATTCCGGATCTGGAGATTTACTACGCCGTAGCACGTCACATGATGGCTATCTTATACGACCCTCCAAGCCTTCACTGATAAGGATTTGTTGAAGAAAAAAAATAATCTCGAGATACAAAATGCTGCACTAGCGCAAACAGCACAATCAATCGGTCGCGGAGATTTGATAGTTATCCACTACGAGAGTATTGCGACGGTGACTTTCTAAATCAGGACTGTTGCTTGTGATTTTTTTTCCTCGGGTGAGATCCCGAATCACTAGCAATCAGGCTAAATCAGCGCATTCTGATAAGAAATCGCGACTTTTTCTCCAAGAGTTATAAAATCTGCCGTTCTTCCTCCCACTGCACCGGAGTATAAGCTCATCACCGACCAGCAATCAAACACAGATGAGTACAACTACCGTCACAGAAGCACCTGCAAGGCCTTTGATTGCGGCAGCAGAGGAGAACGTTCTCACTGCACCAGCCGTGATTGCCAGAACCGCTGAAAAAGTCGCCAGCCAGACCTACGGCGATTGGCGAGATGACTTACTCCGCGACGGATACGCAGTCATCAAGGGCGTCATGACCAAAGAAAAAGCTCGGTACTACCAGCAAAAAGCCTTTGGCTGGATGAAGTCGTTCAGCGACGAGCTCGACTTTGAGAACCCAGACACCTGGGTCAAGGAGAATCTGCCACCAACGAGCAAAATCAACACTTTTTACACCCACTGTGTTCCGCATGAAAAGTTTATGTGGGACGCTAGAATGGAACCCGGCGTTTTGAAAGCATTTTCCGACCTGTGGGGCACCGACAAGCTGCTGGCGTCGTTCGACAGTCTCAACGTTACCCTGCCAAACCGCAAAGACAAGCCCCGCAAAGGCCGGTGGCAGCACTTTGACCAGTCGCCGTTCAAACAAGGGCTGCACTGTGTACAGGGGATCATCGGTCTGAGCGACCATGGGCCTGATGACGGCGGTCTCGTGGTGTACAGAGGCTCGTCAAAACTGTACGAGCAGTTTTTCGCAGAAAACCTTCCGAAGGAAAAATGGGACCGGCTGGACCGCTACGAGCTTAGCGACGAAGAGTTGCAGTGGTTTTTGGATCGCGGATGCGAGGAGGTGAAAGTTTGTTGCGAGGCCGGTGACCTTGTGATCTGGGATTCGAGAACGTGCCACTGGGGAATGGAGCCGACCGAAAAGAGCAAAACCATTCGCACGGTCATCTACGCGGCCTACACTCCTGCGGCGTTTGCCACAAAAGAGACGCTTCAGAAGAAAAAAGAGGTGTTTGAGAGGTGGTCTGGAACTACTCACTGGCCGCACGACAACATCGTCTACCGTCCTACTAAGGCGTACCACGAAGACGGTACGGAGTATGAGAACAACCGGGACGACCCGCTGGAGCCTCCTGTTTTGAGCGACGAGCTGTTGCGGCTGGCCGGAGTGAAGGAGTATGAGTTGTAGGATCAGGTGCTTGTTTTGAGTTTGTTTAAGTAGCCGAGAGGAAGAAAAAAAAAAAGTCTCCGAGCTGCAACGCGATAAGAAGTATTTCTGATAAGAACTTTTTGTTTATCTCCGACGGCGACTTTACAGTTTTCCTCGGTAGATCAAACTGGGGAAGACTGGTTTGCAAAAAGTTTAAAAGTACCGGTCTCTGTCTAAAGTCAGCACGAAAAGATGCCAGTGACGGTCTTTTTGCCACGACAATCATGACTGTCGAAACGTTTGTGACAAAAGGCTCCACGATCTTAGTGACCGGCGGAACGGGCTTCATTGGGTTGCACTGCATTGCTGAGCTGCTCAAGGAAGGCTTCAAGGTTAAGGCTGTTGTGCGCTCGGTTAAAAAGGCTGATAGACTCAAAGAATGTTTCCAGCCAGAGAGCGCTGACAACATCAGCTGCGGATTGATTGAGGACATCCGCGATTACGAGGCTCTGGCCCGGGAAGTGAAAGGTTGCGATGGAATCTTGCACCTAGCAAGCCCTTACACCTATGAGGTGAGCGACTTTGCCAAAGAGTTGCTTGACCCAGCACTAGCTGGAACCGAGGCTATTCTGCGGGCAGCGTCGACGGAAAAGCGGGTCAAACGAGTGGTGATAACCTCTTCTTTTGCAGCGGTTTTCGATGCTAGTCTTGGCCTACAGCCTGGAGTCGTGCTTAGCGAGAAGGATTTCTCTCCTTTGACTTACGAGGACGGAGTCTGCGCTAGCGATGCAGCAGTGGCATACCGTGCGTCCAAGATTGTGGCTGAGCGGGCAGCGTGGGACTTTGTGGCGCAGCAGAAACCACATTTCGACATTGCGATCCTGTGTCCGCCTATGGTGTACGGTCCGCTAGTGTCGCCCAAGATGCTGTCGTCGTTTGACGAGCTCAACTTTAGCAACCGCACGATCTGGGAGATGGCGAACCTGGGCGCCGACGCGGCCGTGCCGCTTACAAAAGGCCCGGTCTTTGTGGACGTGCGGGACCTGGCAACGGCGCACGTTCGGGCCCTGGTGGTTCCCGAGGCATCCAACGAGCGGTTCATGGTGTCTGCAGGGACTTTTTGCAACCAGCAGATTTGCGATATTCTCCGCGAAAAACTTCCAGCTCACCTTGCTGAAAAAGTCCCGATCGGCGTCCCTGGTGCACGGATGTCAGAGACTCATTTTTCGACTGATTCGTCTAAAGCGATTGCAATGCTTGGACTGACCTTCCGTGGGCTAGAGGGGGTTGTGGAGTTGGTGGAACAGTTGGCTTCTGAGGGGACGAGGTGACGGTTTCCACCAAAATCGCAGCTATCAGGTGGACTTTGTGCCCGGAGTGTGTTCCTCCATGGAGCATTCTTCTTGCTGGTAGCTGCTTCCGTGCTATTTCAGTTTGTTACACTTAGAGAGATTCTCGATGAATATAAAACCCAACAAGAGACCAAGAGTGGGTGGTGGCGGCAGTTAACGTGTTACCGTGTAAGTCTCCCCGAGATAAGCTGTTTCGCCACTCCACTACACCCTTCATCATGCTTCTGGTATTAGTAGCCGCTTTGCTCTATATTATATATATTTTTGTTAATTTTGGCGAACATTGTATGGAGCAAAGCGGTGTTGTAGTAACTTGCCGACCCGTTTCTAGTGCCTCGCTTATCTAACCAACCCGTAATTTGACTTGTAACTCCAAGGAGTTTTCCCCCTCGGTTCTGCGTACCAAAACTTCTCATACTCGGTGAAAACTCTATCTTTCTCCTCCCGTTTCGACTCGTCAATCATCGGCGCTTGGAAGCTGATTTGTGGGAGGATCACCACGTCGTCCACCTGGGACGGAGAGATGATTCCAGTGAAGTCGCGGTACGAAAACCGTTGACCTTCGGGGACATCTGGCCCAACTATTGTCTCGAGGTTGCCAAGAGGACGCTCAAACGACGTGCTCGTCTTGAGGTGAACTGCTTTTGGAATCGTGTTGAAGTAGTCGATCAACGTGTCGGAGAAGATGGACGGTCCGGTGAAGCTCACAGTAGGCTCTCCTGTTGCGTCCACGGACTTCCACGTGTCTTCCCAGTCGATCTTGTCGATCTGGTGCTTGTTTGTGAGCACAATGTGAGTGATTCTAGCAATTAGTTTGGCCAAAAACGGATGATTCGAACGCGCTTTGAAGATTGAAGTCACAAAAGTCAGTCTTCTGTTGAGCAGCGTGCTCCACGATTGGTCGTTGAGGTCGCCCTGGATTCCCACGACCATCTGGCCGGGAATCATCCGCGACTCGTACCACTCTCGCAGCGGGTTCTTGGTCTCCACGTCGATATCGGCGTAAACTCCGCCAAAAGAATACACCACAAGGTACTTGAGGAACTCAAACCGTAGCCGCCGGTCGTGAATGGCCCTCAAAGCCTCAGAAACCTCGGGGACTTTGTGCTGGAAATGCTCGTCCACCATCTGCAGAGCCTTGTCGGTGTCTAGGAATTGGTACTCGTAGTCCTTATTGTCGTTCTCCATGCGCTCGATAAAGTACGCACAGCTCTGGGGGAACATTTTGTGGTTGCGTGGAACGTCCCACAACTGCCAGATCTTTTTCTCGATCTTTCCGGGACGGTATGGGTAGTAATTAAGCAATCTAGACTCGATGACGACGGGGTTTTTCACGTTCTTCGCCAGCGGAAGGGGCAAAACTTCGTTCGAGAAGAATGAGCGTGTGTTCAGAGACTGGTAGGTCGCTGCTGCTGCGGCAGAAGCAGCCACGGCCTCTGCGTTGGCGGCAACAAACACGCCTCCGACCACTAGCACTGCTGCCAAAATAGCGAGATACTGGTGTGCAGCCACAAAGTTGCGGAAACGGTCGGATTTCTCTTTGAAGTTTTCAAGCACCTTCATCTTCGCTTGAGGCTGGCAGACTACACACGGCAGAGAGAGCCATCATACAGAGAAACCGCGTGTTATAAGAAGTGCAACGAGTGAAAACGGCCAGTTGGTCAGTGAAGCTGATTTGGAAAAAGTTCAACAGACCGGAAACCGCGCGGCCTGCAGGATGCAGACGTTGCGGAATATGTTTCATGCAAGATGTGGTTTCCGGCTGCTACAGGGGGAGATTCCAGAGTCGGCGGGAAGTCGGAACGACACGTGCGAAAACGAGGCATCGGTAGACCCGAGTACATTATAGGTAATAAAGAGGTCTGTGGGAGCCCACAGCCCAACTTGATCCCCGGGATGGCCGCAGAAATGCAGCTCCATGGGAGGAAGGGTTTGTTTGTTATGTCCGCAAAGCGAGCAAAGCAAAGGAAAAAAAAATTTTAACAGCTCACACAGCAGCTCCACTGCCCACCACTGCCCACCGCTCAAGAATGTGGCTCTGCGGCTCTGCGGCGCCAGCCAAGACCGGAAACCAAAGCCAAGGTGGCATTCTCAATTGGTACTCATTAAAATTCAGATCAGAGTAGATAAAACGAGATTTGTCTGTTCTTTGTTGTATCAAGCCCTTTACAACTTGCTGACCAAGATGAAGTTCCAGTCGCAGGGAAAATTAAGACCAGTGCACCTGGTTGCGGCCGGTATCGCTTTGCTCGTGCTCACGGTTGTGCTTGTGGTGCGGTCGTCCGCGACACTGCCGTTGAACTCGTCGCATCTCGAGGCTCTATCGAGCGCCAAGGATAAAATCAAGGCCGCGAGCGGTATGATATCCAAATACAACCCGAACGCGCTTGACGTGAAGAGGTACTTTGTGGACGAGCCGAGGGTAATTTTGAAGGAGGACGAGAAACGCTCAATCGTTGCTTTAGAGGAGGAGAAGCTGAGCAAGTACATCGAGAAGAAGGCCAAGAAGGACAGAAACCAGAAGATTCTCGATCAGAAGAAAGCGGAGGAGGAGAGGAAGAAGGAGGAAGAGCGTCAGAGAGAAGAGGAGAGGAGGAAGGAGGAAGAGCGTCAACGGGAGGAAGAGAGGAAGAAGGAGGAAGAGCTGAGAAGGGAAGAGGAGAAGAAGAAAGAGGAGGAGGAGAAGAAGAAGCTGGAGGAGGAGAAGAAGAAGAAGGAAGAGGAGCAGAAGGGACAGGAGTACAGCACCTCAGCAGGAGAAACGCAAACCACTTCTGCTTATTGAGTTGATTTCTTCCTTATCAAAGTAATTTCATCTTTATCTGCCGAAATAATTTTGTATAACAAAAAAAAATGTCATTTCGCTAGCTACAATCTAATGTATTATTTCAATCAACCTGCGCAAACCAAGAATGAGCAAAGTAGTGTGTCAGGTAACAATACTCTGTGACATCGATGTCGTAATCGTTCACGCAGCGGAAACCAGACCGCGGTAGAATGCACACGTCACCGTTGATCAACACCGGTGCAACAAGACCAGAAAAGTGGTGCCAGTTGATTCTTGTGTCTGGGTGAGGTCCATTAAGTTCCTCGTGCATGTTGTATCTTTCAAAGTCGAGGTCGACAATTTCCGGCGCCTCCTGCTTGTTCATCCAGTAGTAGATGGCGTCACTGAAGATTCCGGGTCCGGTCCAGTCGATAACCGACAAGATGTGGCATCTGTCCTGGTTCTTGACACCGCTGTACATGTCAAGATGGCCCTCCATCATGACGGTGAAGTGCATCTTGACAATGTGCGCGATCACGTAAGCAAGCACAGGGTGGAACTTGTCTGAGGTGAAAGACCAATTCTCGAACTGGAGCCGTCTAGAGGTCAATCTTGGCCACGTTCCGTCGTTCACGTCCTGCTCCACAGAACCAATGAACCGGATATCTGCATCAACGGTGTTGTGAAACCACTCCGAAACCGGTCTGTCGCAACCGGCATCGAGGTCTGCCCAGATTCCACCCTTGAGAAAGATCATGAGGTAGCGCGAGAAGTCACTTTCGAGAATAACGAGTGGCATCGTCTCCAGAACTTCCCAAACTTCCGGAACGGTGTTTTTGAACGCACTTTTGGCTATTTCTTTGACTTGGGCCCACGAAAAAACCTCGTAGTTGTAGTCTGGGTTCATGTCCGTCCAAGTCTTGCGATACTGCGGGTATGGGATGTTCTTTTCACTCAGAATCTTCTCGTCGTTGATCCACATTTGGAAGATGTTCTTTGGGATCCCGCCTGGTGTAGGGGTGTAGGGAAAGGCCTCAGTGAGTCTTTTGTAGGTGACATCGATATCGAACGGATTCGATCCCGCAGCGTGCGGGCTCTTCTTGTAAAAGTCAGATTCAATGTACTTGTGGTAGTGCAGGAAGCTTGGGTTGAGCTCCATCTTGCTCCCGCTTGCAAGACTCAACTTGGTGATTGCTGAGCTCGCCCAGGCCGTGATCACCAGCAGCAAGCCTACAACGACTAGGAGTTTCGGCTTGCTGACGACACTGGCGCTGGAGGGGGATTTGAGTTGCGACATGGTGGTTGGCAAAGAGAGGAAGGCGCGCTCTGTTCAGCTTCTTGCCAATCGCTCTTTCTGCCTACTCTTTATGTGCTACGAAACGAGAGAGCTGTCCTTCTTTGTCAAGAAAAAAATACCAGTCTAACTTTTTTTTTTTTTCAGTTCCAAAATACCGGAAACTCATGCATGATGTGTTGTGATTCTGCGACCTGCTGCGCAAATTGTGCGGCTCGAATCCAATGCATATCTGAAACCTTGGCAACGACTCGGGTACCTTGCCGGTAGCCTCTTTCAGGGAGGAGAAAAATAAGACATCCTGTGAGGCTGTTATTGCCAGTCTCCCTCAGACTGGGAGGACGTGCTGACACAATAATACTGGTGGAAAGAGCCTGGACAAAGACATGGCTCGTGTCTTCACCAGTAAGCAGATCCTCACTCCGAGATCGCCGTTAGATGAACGACTGGTGCCGGTGCTCGTAGCGTGTTATACAAATGCGGCAAGTGGCCAGATCCGGCAACGTACGTTTCCGTTCGCTTATTGTTTTCACTGAGCTAAATTTTACTCTCGGACATTTCAAGATAAATTCATTTTGCAGCTGCTTACGAGGTATGCGCGAGTTACGACTCGTATGGGCTCCCTGTGCTCAGTGATCGCAAACTAATCTATTCAGGGCCCACGTTGCCAAAATTGGCTCTGCAGGTCACACGAGCAATCTCACCCTTGCCTGCTCAGGGACCCTAAGCATAGCTAAGCTTGGCTAAGCAATCACATACTCTGCTCGATCTGGTAATGCCCTCCGAAGTTGGCTGGTCAGACCGGGCGTGAGGTGTCCCCGTTCTGTTCAGAAGCTAGTGCCACTCAAATTCGAGGCTTAGCACCCAGGTGAGATTTGTCGCAAACACACTAAACATCCGCACATGGCTAGGTCCGTGAACAAAAAAGGTCGTCCTGGTCACGTGACCTCTCTGTATTCTGTTTTCTCGGGCCTCGTCGTCGCGTCGCGTCGCGGCGCGTCGTGTTGCAAGGCGACGCGTCGGCCTGAGCGACTCCACACCTCACTGTGGCGCCAGCAAGCTCAGTAGATGCCACCGCTTTCCACCTACTTTCTGTTCCCTCCACTAGCTACAGCGGACAAAGTGCTCATATGTGCTTGTCTTTCATACTCAGTATTGTAGCTTCTCCGCTGCGACTGCAGCCAGACACACCCATGACTCTTCCCTGGTACATCCCACACCGTAGAAATCTGGCCGAAGACCAGCCGGCGTCGATCGACGCAGACCTGGCAGCACAGTCGCTGCTTGACAGCTCGAAGAGCGTTGCATTTCTCGACACTGGAAAAGCCGTCCCAGTTCGTGAGTATCGGGACGAAGCCCGTCGGCCTTGGTGGAAGTTCTTCGACGAGTTCGAGTACCGCGAGACAACTGAAGAATCAGCCCGATTCTGCTGGAAAAATTGGTTTCCTGAAGGAACCTCTTCTGAGGAGAAAAAGTTGTTGTTCAAGCTTGATTTCCTCATTGCCTTCTACTCGTTTGTCGGCTACTGGGTCAAATACATTGATAGTGCGAATCTCAACAATGCATATGTTTCCAACATGAAAGAGGACCTGGGAATGAAGGGGAACGACCTGATCAACACTCAGGTGATTTTCACAGTTGGGAACATCGTCTTTGAGCTGCCATGGCTGTATCTGCTACCACGGGTTCCAATCAACTACGCTCTTTTCGTCAGCGAAATCGGCTGGTCGGTCTTCACTCTTGCAACGTACAAAGTGAATAGCGTTTCTGCACTGCAGGCGATTCGGTTTTTCGTGGGCTCGTTCGAGGCAGCTTATTTCCCGTGCATTCATTACGTCATGGCCAGTTGGTACAAACCAAACGAGGTGAGCCGTCGCGGAGCTCTTTTTTACATCGGGCAGTTTCTGGGAGTCCTGACGTCTGGTTTGCTGCAAAGCGCAGCGTTTGAAAACCTCGACGGCGTGCATGGTCTTGCCGGCTGGCGCTGGATGTACATCATCGACGGATGTCTTTCTATGGCCGTGGCACTTTTGGCAGTGGTTTTCATTCCAGGAACTCCATTTTCGTGCTACTCGATCTTCCTTGGTGACGACGAGATCCGTCTCGCACGCAAGCGCATGGTGGACAACGGCTCAGATGCAGCACAACACGCCACGCCGTTCCTGGACGTCAAAACTTGGAAGAAAACACTCACAAATTACCACGTCTACTTACTGAGTGTGATCCAAATACTCGGTTTTAACACCAACAACACTTCTTCTGGCAGCTTCACGTTGTGGCTCAAATCGCTGGACAAGTACTCCATCGGCAAGATCAATAACCTGGCAACGGTTCCGCCAGCACTGGGTATCTTCTACGTGCTGTTTGTGTGCATCGGTGCAGACATCACGCGCAAACGGTTTGCGTTCATCATCTTTTCGTACGTGATGAACTTCATTGGAAACGTGATTCTCGCCGTCTGGGATGTTCCGTACGGAGCCAAATGGTTTGCGTTTTGTTCGGGCTACTGGTCGTGGTCGCAATCGTCGGTGTTCAATCCAATGATCAGCGACTTCTTCCGCCGCGACAACAACGAACGTGCGATCGCTTGGATGATCTGCTACGTCAGCGGATTGCAGTCCAGTGCATGGATCAGCAGGCTCGTGTGGCCCACCGTGGACAGCCCACGGTTCCGCAAAGGTTTCACAACGTGTGCGGTGTTCAGTATGGCTTTCAATGTGCTGTTGTCGCTCGAGTACTTGTTGTACAAGAGAGACGAGCGGGCCAAGGCTCTGGAGAACGGGATATTTTTATTCGACAGCAGGCGGAATCCCGTTCCCGAGGCAGACTCAGAGACCACCACTGGAGGCAATGCTGTCTCCATCTCTGCAAGCATCAACAAGGGCGACACGGTGGTTAGAGTCGCAGAACCTGAATGAAGTAGTAAATTTTCCGAGATTCTTTTCGAAATAATTACAAAATTTTTCACTTCTGCACGCGATAATTGTGGGGAAGCCGCACTTCCCAAAAAGGCAATTCTCGAGCCTTATCGGAGCGGTCTCGAAACTGTGGAGTCAACTATAGCAAATTCATGTGTCTCGATGAAATATGAAGCGGGGGGGAGGGGCGTCAGGCTGTCCCAGAGCAGGTGTGGAGTGCCGCTTGGTATATAAGAGCAGCAAGCTTATGCACTTTTATCTTGTTCCTGATGAGTCTTGTTTGTCACCCAGTCATGTCCTATCAAATAGACCCTGCTAGAAAAGCAGAAGTGAGAAAGAAGTACAACTTCCGGCCATTCGTGGAGGCACCTGCTTCCAAAGAGCCACAGAAAAACATCATTGATCTCGACTCTATTGACCTCGGTGCCTATCAAGAAGGTCCTGAAGGTTTTGAAAGCAGAAAAATACTCGCACACCAGCTCGAAAAGTCGCTTACTAAATACGGTTTTTTCAAGCTTGTGAACCATGGAATGTCGCACGAGCTGCTCGAAACGGTGAAGTCGCTGTCGCAGTCTACATTTGAGGAGTCTGACGAGGTGAAGCGCAACTTTGTTGCTGGGGAACGGCGTATCGCGGAGGAAGCGGACCGCGAGCTGGGCGTGGTTCGCGGTAGCGGGTACAAGCCAAAGGGCTACTGGACTTACACCAACAACACTCAAGATAAAGTTGAATTTTTCAACATTCGCCATTTCAACCACGACGACATCTACTACAACCGGACCGAGTATCCAGAGTTCGTCAGGTACAACCTGGACGACATTGCGTCATACTTCCGGTTTCTTCACCACGAGGTGTTGCGGCGTGTTCTCACGCTGATTGACCTCATTTTGGAGCTTCCAGAAGGGACTCTTTTCCGCGACCACTTCCGCGTGATACAAAACAACATTCCGGAGTCCGGAACGGGATACGGTCGGTTTCTGCTGTATCACGAAGTTGATGACGAGTACAACGAGAAAACCAGCGGAACATGGCTCCGTGGTCATAGTGACGCCAGTGGACTGACGTTTATTCTTTCGCAGCCAATTTTGTCACTGCAAATTCGCGAGCACGATACAAATCAATGGAAATTTGTGAGCCACACTCCAGATGCTCTTGTGGTGAACATTGGCGACACCTTCCAACACCTTTCGGGAGGCTACTTTAAGTCTTCGATTCATCGGGTAGTGACTCCTCCGGCGGACCAGCGGCAGTACAAGCGCAACACGGCAATATATTTCTGCTACCCCAAGCTGTCGACATACATTGATCCAGAGGAGCTGCAGTCTCCCAAGCTGGAACGTCTGGGGATCCACAGAGACACGAGTTTGCCTCGTGTGACTGTGGACCAGTGGGACGAGGCTAAGGGACAGTTCTTCAATAAGACCAGCGCCAATCGGAAGAAGAATATCAGTTTTTTCGGCAGGGAAAGCGTTGGCTCGTTGATTCAAGAGGAGAAGTTGGTCAGTGCGTGAGACGTGTGTGTATACGAGAACAGGCAATCTCAGGTGGTTTGAACTAAAAGTAGCTGTAGAACGGTTGTAGTTTTGCTTAATATTTGCTGCCGCGAGATCACGTGACTTTGAAAATTCTTCAGCTTTCGAGGATTACGGATCGACAGGTGCAAGTGCGGGCTTGAACTAGTTTTTCCATAGTTTCTCCGTGATTCCTGTGGCTTCGACATTCTGTACAACTGTGGCAGGTGTGTGATTGGGTGATGTGCAAGCCGATGAGTCCGCAAGCCGAGTATAAGTGAGCTGTGATTGCCTGAGTGATGATTTTTGTAAAACATAGATGTCTAGTAGCTACCATCATCACAATGCCATCGCAAGTTGCTCGCACGCTTCCTCATGCTCACCTTTTTCTCCAAGAGGAGGACGTAGACGCCATCAGACTCACTCCAAAGCCGGAGTCCGTGACGGGCCGTGGCGAGGAGGTGACGGCCGAGAATGGGCTGTTTGATGCAGAGTCGCTGAGAAAGAAGTACAGTTCAGACATTGATCTCGATGCAATCAAGAAAAAGTACAACTTTAGGCCATTCAACGAGGCTAATCCAACAAAGTCGACGGATTACGACGTCATCGAGCTCGACTCGCTTGATTTTTCAACGTATGTTGACGGGCCAGAGGGTATCGAATCGCGCAAAGTGCTGGCTGCCAAGCTTGAGAAGTCGCTCTCTACTTACGGTTTCATCAACATTGTAAACTGGGGCTTTACAGAGGAAAAGCTGGAGTATCTGAAGGCAATTGCGCAGGCGATTCTCGAACTGCCAGAAGACCAGAAGCTCGAATACCGCTCGGGAGCGAAGCAGTCTGATCAGGAGGATCGTTCCAAGTCGCTTGGTGCCGAGAGAGGTTTTGGATTCAAACCAAAAGGTTACTGGTCAATGCAACACGGCGTGAGAGACTCGATTGAGTTTTACAATTTCAGAGAGATGTTGCAGGACGACTACTTTTTTGACCCGAAAAGACGGTATCCGGAGGTCGCAAGAGCATTTTTGCCAGAAGTTGCCGAGTATTATCGGTTTTTGCATTACAACGTCTTGCGCAAACTGTGCACTTTGGTGGACATTGTTCTCGAACTTCCGGAAGGATACCTTTGGGAGAATTTCTTCAAAGTCTTCAAAGGCGATCTGCTACATTCTGGCCATGGGTTTGGCAGAATGATGCACTATCTGGGCATGAAGCCTGAAGAGGAGCAGCTGACCAACAAGACGTGGCTCCGCGGCCACTCGGACGGAACTGCGTTCACGTTCATCACGTCGCAGCCTATCCTTTCGCTCCAGATCCGTGACTATTACACCGGTCAGTGGAAGTTTGTTGGCCACAAGCCTGCTTCGTTGATTGTGAACGTTGGTGATGCGATGGAGTTTATTACTGGAGGTTACTTCAAGTCTTCGATCCACAGAGTGGTGGCTCCGCCGGTTGACCAGCGTGGGTTCAAGCGGCTGGTTCTGATCTACTTCAATGAGCCCAACCTCACGACGGTTCTTGACCCGGACGCTTTGGACTCGCCAAAACTCAAGCGTCTTGGCTATACGAAACCAGAGGAATGGGAAAAAATTTGCTTTTCGCAGTGGAACCAGGAAAAGGGCCGTCTTTTTGGCAAGAAGAATTTGAACGAGGTGGAGGGAGATGAGCCGGTAGTGGTGAAGCTGTATGGGCGCGATCATGAAAGATGGCATCAGTTGGAGTCCACCTAACGGGCGTAGCAAGCTTTTTATGGCAGCAAGTGACAAGCAAATGACGAGCGAAAGTCATCAACTTTGATGATGATAGATCTCAAAAGTATATATGAATCAAATTGTATGGAAGTTTTACGCCTATAGCGGTTTGCAGTATGGTCAACTCGAGCAGTTTGTTCAAAAAGACAGGCGCGGCGAGCTTCTTTCGGTTATGGAGTGTATAATAAGGCAAATGAATGACTCGCTTTTTTTGTTCAATGCAGATAAATCTTCCCAAACTGTCAAGGAATGCAGATATTTGTGGAAGATGAATCTTGATTGAGTACCACCAAAAGCATTCTGTCCGTAACCAGTGTACTTATTTTGCTCGGTTGGAGGTCTATACAACAAAGTTTAGTCATTCAATAATCAAGTTTCAACTGAAATTAATAAAATACAAAAAATAGTAGCAATAACTTTATTCCTGCGAAGCCAGTTTTTCGTACGGCGGCGGCGATAACAAAATATCACCCATTTGCTGCTGCTGATTCTCGGCTCGTTCCTGTTCCGCGGCCTCCCGCCTCTGTTTTGCCAGCTTCTTCTTTTTCTGAGCTTTCATGATTTTTTTGGCGATCAGCAGCGGGAGAATTGGTAGCATGAGAAACATTATGGAGTGGCTGTGTGTCAGTGGGGCTCTGAGAAGCACAAAGCCCTCCATCAGTCCAGCTCCCAGGGTGTTTACCTTCTTTTTATATCGACCGCAGAGCCCGTTTGTTCGGCCTAACTCTCGGATCTCGGGGTTACAGATTTTCTCTGCGGCTCAGAATACAATAGGGCGTAGGCGGTGCAGATTTTTGGTCCCTGAACTTTGCCCCGACGGGCTTCATCGTGCGTTCGAGGTTCCGCCGAACGCCGAAGCCCGCTACAAAAAGGCACTAACCTATGCAAAAACTAGCTCTATCGAAAGTATTTCTTGTAGAACCCATACGTAAGTGAACGAAGTTGTTGAACTGAGTAAAAAAAAAACGACGAGCGGAGCGACTAGTGAGTGAAGAAAATACATATCGACACATCGGTAAGTGACAAGCGCACAGCCAGCAAGATAGATCCCAGAACATCGAGGTGTTTGCTAGTCATTTGCTTGCATGCTTGACACTAGCTTACAGATAGAGCGACTCACTCGCTTCGCTTTCTTCGCAAAAGGCTCCCACTACACCTTTATTTCTTCAATATCAAGAGGAACAGCGTACCCTGAGACAACCAATGGATGCTCCTCAACACGGCTTTCTTCCGGTGACAACCATATCAAGCGTGTTGCAACGTCCACGACAACCATTGAGTTTTCATCGCTAGTTGATTCGTAATTCGCCAACCGCTGCCACGTTTTGATGCTGTTGGTTTCGGCATCCACCTCAAACACCCTCGCTCTCCTAGTAGAGCCGCCTGGGGCAGCAAATCCAGTAACACCGCCATAACACATCCACATGGCGTGAAATCGGCAGAAATCGTTGCCGAGATCTTTTCCAACCGAGACAACACTAACGTCAAGCGAGTGCAAGAGCTCTTTGACGTCAGAACTTGTGCGTCCAACAGGAACAGAAGCAGAAATGGGATCCTCCATTGTACCGAACTGTAATATGCTTGACCCGGACTTGGGATTGTAGAAATGATACTCAGGTAGAGGATTGTGGGAAAACGCCATCGCTAGCGGTGCTGAAGTGTGCTTACCATACAAATTTGGCTTTTGTTGTTCATTACTTTTCGGATTCCTCCTTGATTCGTTGTCCAAAAAGTACAAGTTCAATGCAGAAGCGGCACTGTCCATGTGAGACGACACTGCCAGCATGTAGCTTCCGTAGCTTGTCATTGAATATGGATACTGCGCCAACAGGTCAACGATCTGCTGCTTTGTCAACGAGCCCTTATCATCATGTTCACCAAAAGTCATTGCAAATGGAACCTTTGCGCGTGAAAGTACACCTGCCAGCGAACAAACAACGCTTTCTGCATCGACAGATTCCTCGCCCAGAATTTGGTCTCCGGTTAGAACCACCAAGTCCGGGCATTCCGACTCTAGCAAATCCCTGATGAACATTATAGTCACTTCGTTGGCATTGCAACCTCCGTCAACAAAAGGCGGGACCTCATAACACTCTTTTTTCAAGGCCGTCAAGTGAAGATCTGAAAGTTGAAGTATTTTGAATTTTTTCTCCTCGTTCAATTTGAGCTCCACTTTTTTCTCTTCAGAGTCTTTGGTTCCCACTTTACCGGACACAAGCACCGGCCAAGAACCGTAGCGGCCAAAGAACTGCCATTGCGGCCTTGAGTCGCGAAAGTGACCTCCGTAGTGAACTACAACCTCAGATATGCTGCTTTCTGGAGAATACTCCCCGTAGTGAACCCAAAACAGGTTGTTCTTCTGCTTCCAGCCAGATTGCTCAATCTCCTCCATTGAAGGGTAATAACCATGTCCCCATTCTGTATGAGACTCTCTCAAATGCCTGGCCACTCCGTGCGGCAGGCCCATCAATTTCCTCTCATGTTGGGGCGTAAAAACGATCTTGTCAACCACCTTCAAATTCTGAGAAATAGCATCTGAAATAGTTGCTTTTCTCACATACAAAAATTCTTTCTTGGATGAAGTTTCTAGATAACACAAATTTTTGGGTATTTTATACCAGCCGGGGACACCAAAGTCGAACAGACCAGAGCCATTCTTAGTCTCCAAGTCAACCACCACCATCTTGCCATCCCCAACGTCCTCCGTAAGCGACCCAACTGTCACATACTTGGAAGTGATCCCACCTTTGAACACGCTAAGAACGCCAAGAAGTAGCACCGACCCGACCAAAAGACGCAGCCCCAATTTCTTGAGTGGTTGTGTCATTTTGTATCACCGCCACTACTCGATGATTGCTCAAATGACCCTCTTCCTCTGCGGGGGATGTCTGCCCTTTTTATACCAGCCCAACTTTTATATGCCCGCATCTGGTTTGCAGATCTCTATAGATAGAAAGATTTCACTAACAATTGCGAGACACTTTTTTGTGCCGCACACACCCTCTGTCAGAAATATCAAAACTTCCTCGAATAGAAGACATAAAGATCTACTGTGGAGAAGCCCAAATACACCCATACCCCATTTCATTCAACAGTACATCGATATATAGCAAACAACGCCAGTTTATGGGCCAACTCCCCACATCCGTCAAACAATCTGCAACATCCTTTCAAGAATATGATGTGCCTCACGAACACTCTCAACCTTGGAGTCTTGAAAAAGCAAAATCATCTCCTTCAAAAGTGGCGACGGATCAATAGTTAGAAACTTGATCATCGAAATTGGTTCTCTGGATATCACCAGCATCATCTTCGCAAGTGCAAAGGTGTCTGCCTCCGTTCTCGAAACATCGATCAGCCGCCGATGCCTGCCGGATCTTTCTATTGTTCTGCTGGAAGTCTGCTTGTCCGACTGACCGTTTGGTACTTTGAAAAAACACCAAAATATCAACGTTGCCAGATACAAACACCAAGTGTAATGGAAACTTCCATCGGCCTCCCAGTTTTCCAAATTCACAAACCCTTCAGTGAGCAATTGAGATGCATGCCAAACGGCGTTCTCTGATTTTGCCGCACTCAGAGACCATTGAGTTATGATGTTGTTGGCGATCCCTTCGTCACCTGGGCTGGGTTTTCCAAAAACGTGTTGAGCCCCTTTGTGCTCGATGAAACTCGATGTATCACTCCAGAGTAGCATTTGAGCACAGTGGTATAGGGCTGTGTTTGAACTGAGGTAGTGAGCCAAAATCTTACAAGTGTCGCTGCTGCTCGAGTTCGATTTGGCTCTGTTGTAGAACAAATTCATTTCGGTTTTCCAAAGTTCAAACGCTTCCGACATTCTAGTTTTCCAGTCATGAACTCCCCAAGGTGAACTCAGTGAAGCCGCGTCTTTATGGCTCATGTCACAAGAAACGCTCAGTAACCCATGAAGCACCATCACCCTTGTTAATGAGTTGATTCCTTGGATCTCGCTGTTAGATTGATTGAGAAAGCTTTTGAGGGTGGTCAGGAAAAAATCAGTAGGAATCTCGGTTTGTCTAACGCCTAGCCATTTTTGAGAACTGCCAGCATTCCACAATGTCGAGCTGCAAGGCGAATGCATCTTGCAATCGTAAACCGGTACAGATGCCGATTGCCTGAAAAACATAGCCTGCTGAGTGTCCCATAAGAATGTGAAGAGAGCCACTCTTTTCTTGGATTCAAGAGTCACCCAGTTCAGCCATTGTTGGTCTAAGCTTCCTTGAACACTCACTGGCGTTGTTGCAGCTAGACATTCGGATTTCTTGAGCAGTTGTATAAGAACCCCGTTGAATAGTTTCGTCATCTCTTGCTGTTTGGAACCAGCTCGGTACATTCCGAATGTTTGTACCAGAAGCATCGATTGTAACACCCAAAGTTTTTCAGAGAGACAGCTTGGGCTGAACACAACTGTCATCAAAACATCGTTGAGTTTGGTAGCCACCTTGTGTAGTTCCTGGGAGCTGTAGCTGGCTCCAAAGACTAGTACTGCAGTCAGCAGAACTATATGAACTTGAGAAGGGTCGAATGACGCAACGTGTATAAGCGGATAAGGAATATTGAAGCGAACAAAAAATAGGTTTAAAAACTCTTGCAAGTGACGCTGCTCCAAGAACCCCGTTGATTGAAGTAAGTTTTGGAGCTCGCTGTTTGTGATTGATCCGATAAATTTGATAACTTTCAAATGGGTGTCTGCGTCGATTTGGGGGATATCAAACTCCAAAAATGTCAAAGAGTCAATATCGAAAAACACCCGGGAGTTCTTGTAACTCGGTTGATATTGGGCAGTATTGGTCCAATAGTTTGGTCGAACACAAGCTCGCTCTTCGTTGTTGGTGGTTTCTCGTTCAGACAATGCAGCTTTCTGGGTTTCCAAGCAATGCGTGTCGATGCTGGTCATGGAGGAGTAATCATTCGAGAGTGCTGATGAGTTCTGTACTTCCACATTGGACACCTCTTCTGCATCCACCTCGTGGCGCGAAGGTTCATCCCAAAATTCAACTCTTTTTTTCGGCTTTTCGATTGTCTTCACCGGTAAGGCGACCTCGAGGTTTTGGGAATCAGCACGAGCCTTCTTTTTGGTCACGTAGCCATTGATTGGGTCCCATGTTTTCCTCCTGCTCAAGAGCTCTCCCAATCCTTCTCCTCCAGCTTCATTGTCTTTTCTCTCGTGTCTTCGCAGGTGGCGGACTGGTTTGTTTGTTAGCAAGGCCAAATCAACCATCAGGAGAACCTTTTTCACTTACCAAGAAGGTCTGAACGCGTAAAAGTCGACTGGCACCGAGGACAAGACAGTGTTTGGCCTGTATGATTTGCCATGTGACGTTTGAGGTGATCTTTTCTTTTGAAGAACTTGCCGCACGTTTCACAGCTGAAGGTTTGTTCTGTCATGCTGAACTTCGATTGGGCTAACACAGAGTTACCTAATATTCTGTAACAGAGTAAACAAAACAAAACAAACAAAACAAAACAAAAGACAGAAACACGAAAAAAGGGAAACTTGCGTCGGAGGGCAAAAAAAAGGGGGATAAAATCAAACTATCCAAAAAGGGAGACAAAAAAAAAAAAAAAGCGAATAAAAAATCCACCAAACTTTTTTACCACTTCGTTACACCGCCATCCACGACTATATCCTCACCGATGATGTATGAACTGGCGTCGCTTGCCAGAAACACACATGTGCCAGCCACCTCAGAAGGTGAGGCAACTCGTTGGTTCATCACTTCGGTTCCCCACGAAGCGATCAGATCGGGAAACGGCTCAGTCATTGCGGTTCGAATATATCCCGGACTCAGTGAATTGACCCTGATACCTTTACAAGCCAGTTCCGCGGCGATTGGAGCCACCATCGATCGAACGGCACCCTTGGTTCCACAGTACGCCGAGCTCTGTTGCGAACGAATCGAAATGTAGCTAGCCATGCTGCAAATGAAAACGATAGAGCCTTTGGTGGTGCCGTTTTTCAGCATCATCTTAGCAGCATGCTGCGCAGTGAAGTACGCGCCTCTGAAATTAACCCCGTGCAAGCGGTCAAAGCGTTCGGGTGTGGTCTTGATGAACTCAACGCAATCGTTGATCCCTGCACACGGCACACAGATGTCCAAGTTTCCCTCGAATTCGTGCTCAAAATCAGCAAATGCTTGTGCCAGCTGCTCGAGGTTGCTTACGTCAGCCCTGTGGCAGGGTGTGTCAGTCGAAGGTGATTTGAAAAAGTTGGACTCAGAGAAACAAACACTCACCTGTAGTAGCGCACCTTGACACCGAATTGATTCTCCAGCGCTGCAATGTCTTCAGTGCACTCGATGATGTCGAATAGACCAACATCGCAACCAGCTTCCATCAATCCCTTTGCACATTCAAACCCAATTCCTCTGGCTCCTCCTGTCACGACGGCTGTTCTCCCGCGAATGTCAAACTAGAAGGTGTTAGTAGTTTCCCCGGCATCGCGTCTATTGTAGACGTACCTTGCTGAAAGTCATGCTGAGCAAGATTGTTTGGCGAGAAAGCCAAAGGAAGCTAAGCTTCTTCTTGGAAAACAGCGAAATGTGCCCGGTTTTTATCTCCCTTTTACACCTCCCTCCAACGCGGAGATAAGGCCCCCCTTATCAGAATTTCCTAATTTGTCAAACATCTCGCGAACCCGGGTTTATCAGAACTATGCAGATCTCTGCATTTCCAGGCAGCAACACCAGCACCTTGGACAGTTTATAAGCAGCTGAGACCGCAGCATTTGAGAAATTGTTCTTTGCCACTGAAATCTGCCATACAACAACACCAAAAAGAAAAAAATGGCAAAGAAAAGTACGTTTTTCAGCACAGCGAGAGCCATTTTGCAACAAAACTAACGACATTCTAGGAGTTCTTTGCTGCTACGGAATTGATATCGACGCTGTCAGTGGCTGGCTGGGGTCATACGGTGGACAGGACTCTGCCAGTGACATATCGCGAGGACTCTTCGCCGGCCATGTCGGTATACCCAGAATGCTGAAGATGTTGGACAAGTACAACATCAAAGGTACATGGTTCATCCCAGGTCACTCCCTTGAAACGTTCCCTGAAGAGTGCGCAATGATAAGAGACCAGGGCCACGAGATTGGGTTGCACGGATACTCACACGAGAACCCAACAGACATGACATTGGAGCAACAACGTGACGTTTTGGACAAAACGTTCAGGCTTATCACGGAGTTTGCCGGAAAGCCGCCAAAAGGATCTGTTGCCCCGTGGTGGGAAACCTCGGCCGAAGGTGTGAAAATGTTGATGGATTACGGCATTGAGTACGACCATTCGATGTCCCACCACGATTGTCAGTGCTACTGGTTCAGATCTGGCGACAGCTGGACTAAAATTGACTATACAAAAAAGGCTGAAGAATGGATGAAGCCTCTGGTTCGTGGGAAGGAAACGGGACTCGTGGAAATCCCCGGAAACTGGTACATAGACGACCTGCCTCCGATGATGTTCATCAAGAACAGCTCAGACGGTTATGGATGGGCCAACCCACGTGATATTGAAGACATCTGGAGAGACCATTTCGACTACTTTTACCGTGAATACGACGAGTTTGTGTTCCCAATCACGTGCCACCCCGACGTTTCCGGACGCCCACACGCACTGATGATGCACGAGCGTCTCATTGAGCACATCAACTCGCACGAAGGAGTCGAGTGGGTCACAATGGACCAGGTCAACAAGGAGTTCAGATCGAAAAATACTCCTCCTCAAGGAGCACAAATGCCCGCTTCCGAGGCAGAAGTGCTCGAAAGACTGGCGAAAACTACCTGAATAAATAAATCTCATGACACCTTCTTTATAGGCTATATTCACAGTTCCATTTCCCAGTTACTTGGCCTCAAGTGTCCATCAACCCGCTCGTGGACAACTTTGGCGGACTCAAAGGCGCTCATTCCGCTCAATTCCCCATCCTTGATGTCCCGCAGCGGGTCTGGCAACATATCGCGGATGTCGTTACCGTTGGCATCGATAAATTTGTTCTGCTTGTCATTCATTTCAACTTCTCTGGTTGATATTTTGTTCATTAGCTTCAGAAAGTTCGAGTTTTTGAACTTGGATGAGGTCTTTTCCGACACGTCTTGAGGTGTGTTCGACATGGTCATAAACACCGACTGTGCCAATTTGGCGAACTTGATCTTATCCTCCTCGTTTTGCCTCTGGATATCCTGCGATTTTTGCTCTTCCACCGGTTCTGCGCTCATGTTGGACGAAGAGAGCTGGTCTTCAATCTCGTTGAAAGCAGCGTCATAGTCCGGCTCCACGGAGTTCACTTGTGGAGCCAAACTGCTGCGCTGCGACGTTTGGTATCCCAGATTGAAGTGTGGCTGTATGGAAGCTCTGCTTTGTGTGTAGAACGAGTCTTGGGTCTCCATGTTGTACTGGACCTGTGAGGAGTTTGAAAACTCCGACGCCCAGCCATTCGATTGGACGTTTTGATGCATGGCGAGGTTTGCAAAGTTTTGTTGCTCGCTGAGATTGAGCCTTTGAAAATCGTTGACCCATTGCTGCTGTGGCTGGTGCTGTGGCTGGTGCTGTGGCTGATGACTATATTGCTGTGGCTGGTGGGAATTTATCTGCTGGTCCCTAAGAATTGAACTTTCGGCAATCTGGGGGGCACCAAACTGCTGGAAGTCTTGTTCCAAAGTTCGGTCGATCGAAGACAGCTTATTGAAGCTGCTGAAACTATTTCCCGGAAGCTGTTGCTGCCCGTTCTGCCTCAGTTGGTGGCTCAGTGAACTGTCCACATTCGCGTGTGCAGAAAACTTGTTCAAAGCGTTGTTTGCTGAGCACGATGCTGCGTCCATCTTTGGTTGGCGTGTGGTTGCTGGCTGGTACAAAGAGGGCACAAATCAAAAACAGCTCGTCTGCTTGTATATAAATCGGAAAGCCTGTGACTTATTTTTTTGCCGTTCATTTTTTTTTTTTTTTTATCAGGAAGGGAACAAGTTTGGCGCGCGGACTCGCCTTCCTAATGCGGAAACTGATTACGCCGACTTGGAATCGACGCGTCTTTAGCCTCGAGGCTCCTGAAATGCCCGCATTTTCCCCCTAGTCAGCTATCCGATACGTGACTAACGTACCCACCGTGTGATTGTCGGTGCTGAAGCTTCTGAACTTGACGTTCTCCACCTGCTCGCCACTGACTTCCTTGTTGCTGGAGTCGCCCCATTCCTCGGGAATTTTGCAGTTTGGATTTGCGTAGACAAGAACGTTGATTGTGTTTTCGCCTTCAAGTTCAGGCAGGAAAGTAACTGAAGCTGTGATCTGTCTGATAATGGACTGTATTTCCTTCTGGATTTGCTCGTTGGACTTGTAGGAGGGAACAGGCTCTTCCTGTGTCTCGCTGGCCGCAGCAATGCAGCCAGAAGGAGGCGCTTTAACTTCCAGGTCAAACTGCCATCTCTCGACAACCTCTGATGTTTCTTTTGAGGTGATGGCCACTATGAGCTTTGAGATGTTGCCGGAGTACACCCATTTGTGCAGCTGTTTCATGATCCGCTTGATGTAGGCCTGTAGCTCATCGTCCATGGACACCAGCATGTTCAGGCCGTACCTTTTCACCACTTGAAAGTCCTCTGAAGGATAGATTCCTCTTTGATAGAGGATGCTGTGAATACTGAATTCAAAGAAGTCGCACACGATTCTGGCCGATCCTTTCAAAGCAAGTTTCGATCGTGTTGGCGCGTTTTCCGTTGCAGACATGTTGGGGCGCTGTTCTACCGGTATCTTACCAACTCTGGCAACCAAAAGGGATAACTGGGTTGGTTATAGAATTCTAATCATCAAAGTAAACAAAGGTGAAAAACACACACGTTGGTGAACCGCGTCTTATTGTGACAGAAACTTTTGATCCAGCCTGCTTACGTCAGCTCTAGACACAGCCTCAGGGTTCAGCATAAGTCATGCCGAGGCAGTGCAGTGACAATAGGGCTATGTCGATACTGAAATGATTTGGGCTCTCCGGATCAATTGAAAGTTTCCGTGCATGACTTGCAATGTCTTTGTTGCAGGTTTTGTCAATAGAGCTGTTGCCAAATTGGGCCCTCAAGTACTGGGACCCGAAGCGGTCAAAAAAAACCACACTCAGAAAAATATTATTTTGGCTTGCATTGTTCGTAGATTAGCGGGCGTAGTTGGTCACTCGGTGGGCTCAGCCAGATGAGAGGTGTATAAATACGACTTTGAGTGTTCCTAGAATTGATTTGCCTGTTAATGAGGTTTGGAGTCATCATATCAAATGAACTCAGAAATCCTCCAATGTCAAAACAGCAGTATTGGTAGCCTCTACAATAGCAGTGAATGCTATCAGGACTCGCTTCACCATCTCCTCCACCATTACGAGCACGGTCACGGCAGTCATGGTCACGGCAGTCATGGTCACGGCGGAACCGGGGTTGGCAGCACCTCCAGTCAGCAACAAACTGGCAGTGGGAATGGTGCTACCTCCACTAGTTCAGCCAGCACGATAGTTACACGGAGATTCTCCTTACTGACTGTACTCACCATCTGGCTGCTTATGAGCGAGTTGGTTTATCTGTAAGCTACTGGGGTTGTATGGGGTTCCCTATGACAACTTTGTAAAGGTTGGACGAGTACAATTGTTGTGAGCGTTTCATGTTGATTACATAATCAGTTTTTTTTTTTTTTCTCTCCGTTTTTTCCTCTGCTCGAGCCTCTCTTCAAATAAACTAGATTACAATTTTCGCTCTTTATCTCTGATTATTTCTCCTTGAAAGAAAAAGTTCAGCTCCTAAAAAACGCAGTCAAACCACAATGGTACGTTTTCCACCTGCAGCACGCTGAGCCAATGACTAACACTGACGCAGCACGGAATAAAACGAACAAATCTATCCAAAGATGCCAGATTGCAAAAAATCAAAAAAGACGCTCCGAAGATTGCGAGCTATCGAGCCCTAAATGACAGTGTTTTGGCAAACAAAAAGGACAAAATATACACAGACAAAGCGCTTGAGGGAGTCTCACAGCTGTTGGACCTTAATCCCGAGCTGTACACTGTATGGAACTACCGAAGAGACATCCTCAATGACAAATTTCAAAAGCTGAATCTGAGCGAAGAAGCGATTCACGATGTGCTACAGGAGGAACTGCAAATGACAATTTCACACCTGCATCGATACCCAAAATGTTATTGGATCTGGAACCACAGAAAATGGGCCTTGAAACTTGACAAGTATAGCGATTGGAGTGTAGAATTGAAGATCATAGACAAGTTCCTCCAGGCAGATTCACGAAACTTCCATGTGTGGCAGTACAGAAGGTTTATCATTGATTGTATGAAAGATTCGAAGAATTCCGAACAAGAAAAATTGACCATAGATTTTGACGAGTTCAAGTTCACAACGAAGATGATCCAGCGGGACATCTCCAACTATTCTGCGCTACACAACAGGTCTCGCCTTGTCAAAATGTTGTTTGAAACAGCACCAAAATCCAGCGACGCTCAAGCTCAAGACCCTGAACTTGAAATCTTCACCGCAAAGGACAAAGACATGTATCTGAAAAACGAACTGACGATGATCAAAACGGCATTCTACACCGACCCAGACGACTCATCGATCTGGATTTACATGAAGTGGTTATTTAGCGATTTCTTCCTAAAAGACGTTCCGCAAACAAGAGGAACCGAGCTACTACGAACCACTTTACACGATATCGAAGAGCTCAACGAGCTCGAACTAGAAGATAACGGCGTCGACAACCAGTGGTGCTTGAAAACGTGCGTTTATTTGCTGAAGAAATTGTACAATCAGGAAGAGGATCCTGAGAAACGGGTCTCGGTCAAACACCAGTTTGATGGAGTTCTAGACAAACTCATCGAGCAAGACCCAATGAGAGTTCGGCGTTATAAAGAGTTCGTGCTTTAGGAAAATCCCTGGTAAGGCCGTCCTCTGCTTTTTCCGCGATGCTGATTGCGGCCTCCTCTATTTGGATTCCTAGCGTTAGGATTGAACCGCCGGTTGTGTCCCGAGGGTCCTGAGGGTCCTGAGGGTCCCTGCGATCCCGGCGGCCCCTGCGCCCCCTGAGCTCCGGGACGTCTCAAATCATGCTTTGGCTTTGGCAGATCGTTCTCAAACCTGCCTCTGTTGTTGGTTGAGATATACGTATCTTTGGGAGTGAAATGTTGCAGTTCGTCCATGTAAAACTTCTTGTTGTACATGAATCTGATGGAGCCCATTTTGCCAATCTCGTAGTCGCGTATTTTGAAGTACAAGTCGTGATCGTACTTCTTTTTCCCGTTGAACAGGTCCTCGGCACCGTCCTTCTTCTCTTCCTTTGTGGTGTGATACAGTTCGATCTTGATGTTGAGAATTATGTCGTTGATGATGTGTTTTGAGTCGGACGGCAGCTCGAGATAAACCAATGCCTGCTTGAGAAACGAGCTTTCGTAGTTCTCGAGATAATACTCGAGCAGCTCGTTGATGGAAAACGTGAGCTCGTCTTCTTTGTTGACGAGTCCGGCGACGTGTTCGTCGACTTGCAAAACCAGTTGCTCTTCTTTTTTCTCCTTGTGCAGCTCGTTCCAGATCAAGAGGGCCGACTTGAGCACCACGATCGAATTGAAGTTCGACGGTGCTTGCAACGTCAGCTCTGTGAGATACAAATCGTTGAGAAGCGACCAGCCCAGATACGCCAGCGGTCGTGGGAACTCGAATCGTTTCGCGAGCTTGATGGTGAGCTCTTCTATGAGGAAATTCCTGAAGTCAAAGGCCTCGAATTCGAGAAACTTGCGCTCGAAACTGAGTACTCTTTTGCGCTGGTCTTCGAGCTCCGAGGAACTGAGTGGCATACCTCGAAGCTTGTTGGCCTCGCTCAACACGAGAGAAAGCTTTTTGATGTAATCGTTGAGTTTGAGTGAGATGAAAAGTGACGTGATGGCCACTTCGATGTGCGAGTTGCCGAATTTGCTGAAGGCGTTGAAGAGGAAAAATCGTTGGTAGTAGTAGCAGCAGTTTTGCAGGATTTTGGTGGGGAATTTGAGCACTTGGATCAACTGCACGAGAAATTGGAACGCCTCTTTCTTCTTGAGCTTGTACGTGCGGATTTGGCTGTCGTCGACTAGTGTATTGCGGAACAATGCAGAGATCTCTGTTTTGCTCACAAACGGCTTCGACAGTTGGATCACGTTTGTGAAGTTCGCGCTGCTCGCTGTGCTCGCGCTTCCGGGCGACGGCTGGTGCTCCGGAGATACCGACATGTGGCGGGCGACGGTGGGGAATATGCTTGGGTCGGGAAACGCTGATGAGGTCAACAAAAGGGCAGCTTTGTCAAGTACAAACAAACGAACAAAAACTAAGAAAAAAAAAAGGCGAGAGGGAAAAAAAAAAAAAAATAAGACTCCAAAAGGGAACTCCGGTGCACGGATGCAGGGTAAGACAGGTCGATCGACGCAGACTGCTGTCAAGTGCACCGGACTTGTATTCGTTTACGGACAGACAGACAGACAGACACACACACACACCCCATTTTGCGCTGGCGTTCCCACACCTTGCACATCTTCTGCATTAATAGCCCAACAGCGTCTCCCAGCACACGGAAATGTGTCCTCGAGCGGGTGGTTGCCTATTCGAGAGAAAACTCCGTCAGGAATTCCGTACATGTGTTCCTCCAAGCCCCCCTGGGTGCGTCCGAGTTTGGCAAAAACGGCCGCCGTCTACTGCGGAACCCCCGCCAGCAATGCGCTTAGGCGGTGTATATTCCGGGGTGGAAGTGGGGCAAGGCAGATTTCTGCTGGCGGATTATTGTTAGATTTTATTGCAGAGAAATACGGGGTATAAATAGAGAGGGATTTCTTGCTCTAGCAAAATATAGAGCGGTATGCTGCTTTCCACATAGCAAACACTACCCACAATGAGTCAATTCGGTTCAGTTCCAAACGCAATCTACGATGCAGTGGCAAAACACACTCTCATGTCTCTGGACACCATGTCAGAAGAAGACAGGGACTTTTTCGGTTCTCGCCATGGTATCAAGTTTTTGAATGCCACTTCGAACCAGGCAATTTGCTTCGGCAATTGGATGATGCATCCGCAGAATGTGCTCGAGGCAGTGGAACTCGTCAACAAGAAGCTCGGCTCAGCAGTTCCAACCAGCTCCAAAGACGAGGCGTTTTCTGATTACGTCGATAAGATCATCATCTATGCTACAGCAATCACCGGCAGAAACCAGCTTTCGGGTATCAAGGGAAGCGTTCTGTCTCAAGTGGATCCGGTTCACTCAAAAGACACTGAGGCAACGTACCAACAGGCGAAAAAGATCATAGAGGCATACGAGGATATTGGCGTTGACCGGTCGAAAGTGGTGATCAAGATTGCAACCACATGGGAGGCAATGCAAGCTGCCAAAAAACTGCACAATGAGGATAAAATCAGATGTCTGGGAACAGTGGTTCACTCTTTGGAACAGGCTGTCTTGGCAGCAGAAGCGGACTGTGTGACCATTTCTCCGTACGTGGATGACTTGGAAGTCAACCTTGACCCTTCCAGCTACGTTAAGACGCCATTGGACACAAACTACGGATACAAACTTACTGTGGATGTCCACAAGTACTACAAGGCCTACGGGATCAAAACGGTGATCTGTATTGCTGCTATGATTGGACAGAACACGATTTTGGGGCTCAGTGGCATTGACGAAATGACGGTTCCCGTTGTCACATTGCACAAGATTCTGAATAATGCTGTTCCTGAAGGGTTTGAAGTGCCAGCTCTCAAGTCGGTCTATACACCAACCGAGGCTGGTCCAAAGTTATCGTTCATCAACGACAAGAATGCGTACTACGAGTCGTTGAACGCAAACAAAATCGCAGTGAAGCGAATTGATTTTGCAACGGAAACGTTCATTTCGTTCGGGCTCAAGTCCAAGACTTTGGTGAAGAATATTCTTCTGGAGTACAACTATATCAACGAGTAGCTAGCTCAATAACAACTATACATACGTGTGGAGAAAAAACATTTTCAAATCGACTTACTTACATAATCTGCGTCGATCGACGAACGTCGTGCGAAGTTCCCAAAATTGTTGGACAGTCTAAAAAGATGTTTTTTTTTCTAAGGGTGGCAAAAGAAGGTATGTCAGTTGAGTAACAAACCAGGGAGTCTAAGCTTGGAGGTTTATCTTTGTTTTGGTTACAACCGGTTGGTATAGTCAATTCTGACGCGACGGAACATTAGAAAGTAATAAGAATTAGTTCTCAAGATGGTGAGTGGTTTTTTTTGATGGACAATCTAACCAGATTTCGATACTAACAGAAAGCTGATTTGTTAAAATAGGGTCAAGACGCTTCTATGCCTAGCGGCAACAAAAAGAAGGATCAAGACAAGAAGAAAGAGAGACCAAAGTATGAGCCACCTGTGCAATCGAAGACGTTTGGAAGAAAGAAGAGAAAAGGAGCCGACGATAATGCGAAATTGCCATCAGTTTTGCCAAACACGAGGTGTAAGCTGAAATTGCTCAAGCTGGAGCGGATCAAGGACCATCTGCTGTTGGAAGAAGAATTTGTGACAAACCAAGAGATTTTGCAACCAACAGAGCAGAAACAGGCGGAAGAGAGAGAAAAAATCGATGACATAAGAGGAACTCCGATGTCGATTGGAACGCTTGAAGAGATTATTGACGACGACCACGCTATTGTTTCCTCCTCGAGTGGGCCAGAATACTATGTTTCGATCCTGTCGTTTGTTGACAAAGGACTGCTCGAGCCAGGGTGCCAGGTCCTCTTGCACCACAAGACTGTGTCCATTGTGGGTGTTTTGCAAGACGAGGCAGATCCAATGGTGAGCGTCATGAAGATGGATAAGTCGCCGACCGAGTCGTACGCAGACATTGGTGGTTTAGAACAACAGATTCAAGAAATCAAAGAAGCAGTGGAGCTGCCTCTGACACACCCCGAACTTTACGAAGAGATGGGAATAAAGCCTCCTAAAGGTGTTATATTATACGGTGCTCCTGGTACTGGTAAGACCTTGCTTGCAAAGGCTGTGGCGAACCAAACGAGTGCATCTTTCCTCAGAATTGTGGGGTCGGAGCTGATTCAGAAGTACCTGGGTGATGGTCCTAGAATGTGCAGACAACTGTTCAAAGTGGCATCTGAAAACGCGCCATCCATTGTTTTCATTGACGAGATTGATGCTATTGGAACCAAGCGTTACGAGTCTTCATCTGGTGGAGAAAGAGAGGTGCAAAGAACGATGTTGGAATTGTTAAATCAGCTGGATGGTTTTGATGACAGAGGAGACGTGAAGGTGATTATGGCTACCAATAAGATCGAGAGTTTAGACCCTGCGCTGATCAGACCAGGTAGAATTGATCGTAAGATCTTGTTTGAGAACCCGGACCCAACTACCAAGAAGAAGATTCTGACGATCCATACCTCCAAGATGAACATTGCTCCTGATGTGGACCTAGACAACTTGATAAACTCCAAGGATGATCTTTCGGGAGCCGACATCAAGGCTATCTGTACCGAGGCTGGATTGTTGGCTCTTCGGGAAAGAAGAATGCAAGTGATTGCCGAGGACTTCAAGCAGGCGAAGGAGAGAGTGTTGAAGAACAAGATCGAGGAGAATCTTGAGAGTTTGTACTTGTAATTTATGCAGATACATAGGGAGAGATCAATCTTGTTTGGAGAATTGCTTATGGATATGATTACGTAACCATTTTTTTTTTTTTTTTTTTTCACTTTGGTAACTTTTTTTTTTTACTCTCACTAAAAAAAAAAAAAAAAAACTATTAAAAGTAAAGCGATTGTGTGTGAAGTGGTTTCAATAATAGAACCAAAAGTGGCGTGTGCAGTTGATTGTCGCCTCAAATTACGTCTTTGATTGTGAAACAGTGCAGTTCCCGTGTGAGGGATTTTCAATTCTGGAGCTTCGTGTTGAATTCGAGGGCTAATTTTGCGCGACCTTTGAGGGGCAAAATATAGACAGAGAGATCAATAACGGTAGCAAGCGAGAGCGTGTTTCGAGAAATAGAAGGGCAGAACAAGCGCGGAGGCCAGTGGGTTATGGAATATATTAGACGACTCTCGACAGAAACACCTTATTTCAACAACAAGATGGATGGAGAAGCGCATGGGCCTGTTGAGCAGGAGGAAAGTGTGGGGCCGTGTGACCGTTTATCGTTTGACGTTGGTGTTTGTGAGAACAAAAACTCGCGGTACCGGCCGAGTATGGAGGATGTTCACACGTACGTGTCGAACTTTGCGGAACGACTAGATTGGGGCTACTTTGCTATATTTGACGGCCACGCTGGCAAGCACGCGGCAAGGTGGTGTGGCTCGAACATGCACAACATTTTGGTTGATAAGATCATGTATGACGACAATTTGGATTTGAGAGTGAATCTGAACAGATCATTTTTGGAGGCGGATCAAAAGATCAGTGAGGAGATTCAAGGTTCAAGCGGATGTACTGCAGCGGTGGCCGTTCTGCGGTGGGAAGAGGAAATTGAAGGCGACGCGAAGGATAGTGGGACGGTCGACGCGAACGACGCGACGGAGACTGAAATCGACCCGAAAACGACGCCGTTTGATTTCATTCCAACGAAAAAACATAAGCGGATGCTATACACTGCGAACGTGGGAGACTCACGCGTCGTTCTGTGCCGCAACGGCAAGGCTGTGCGGCTGTCGTACGACCACAAGTCGAGCGACAAGCTGGAGCAACAGCGGATCATCAACACAGGAGGAATCATACTGAAGAACCGGGTGAATGGGGTTCTTGCAGTGACGAGGTCGCTGGGAGACGCGTACATGAAGAGCCTGGTGATTGGGGCTCCATTCACGACTGCTACGGAGCTGAACGACGAGGACGAGTTTCTGATCATTGCATGCGATGGGCTTTGGGACGTTTGTTCGGACCAGGCTGCTGTTGATCTGGTCCGGGACCTGGACGACCCGAAACAGGCGAGTGCCGAATTGTGCGACTACGCGATGCGCAAGATGACCACTGACAATGTGACGGCCATGGTTGTTAGGTTTGACACGCGTGTGTTTGACTTCAAAGGTGGAGGAGGGGGCAACGAGGAGGGGGGCTCCTAGCTAGAAGAAGCTGAAGCCCACGCTTCTTTTTGTTTTTGGTTACGATGATATATGACTAATGGAGATGTCTGACAGGTGTCTGTGAATGGCGACGAATTCTGGTGTAAATGAGCGACTTTTGCTTGGATTTTTTTTTTTTTTCATCTTGAGCCGCACAATCAGTATCAATTGATATTTTTTTTTTCTCTTTGCTTCAAACGGCAAAAACATCGCATGTGGGATATTTAAATCAGCGATATCCCCTTTTGTTTTCCTTGTCTTGTTTGCAATTCTCTTTACAGGGCAAAACAGGTTTGGTTTCTTTGTCATGGAGAAGCTGACGGTGGTTCTGGACAACGTGCACTGTGACGAGTGTGCACAGAACGTTTACCTGTCGTTGAGCGAGGTCTTTGATATCGAACAAAGTAACATCACCAATGCAAAAGAGGGATCACAAGCGAGCGGCAAACCAAAGGTTTCGCTGCTTCTGAGTGACAACGAACTGGTTGTCGTGGGACCCGGTGCTGTTCTGGCAGAAAACGAGTCTGGAGTGCTTCGTCGGCTCGAGGATGCCGGATTTGACATTGTTTCCTCCGAAATCAGCAACGAACAGCCCAAAGAAGGCGGGATTCTTGACCCGGTGACAGCAGTTTTCAGCCGGGGCCGGCGCAAACTGCAAACAGGGAAACGGCACCGCAAGCACGTGGAGCATTGTACCGCGTGTCGCGAGGTTTGGGAGGAACGTGAAAGGAACAAGAGGAGGAGAAACACCATAATAGGCAAGATCAAAGACAAGTTTGACATGGATTCTGGGCCGGGATCGGACGAAAGTACCGTCGTTGACCTCGAAGTTGTCTCTGACAATCCCCGGGAGTACCGCGCGTTGTTGAGCGTGAGTGGGATGACGTGTTCCTCGTGCGTGAACGCCGTTGAGAGCGCGATCAATGAGGCTCTGACCGCGCTCAAAGTGGCTACGACCGATGCGAGCGGAAACCCTGTCTGCAAAGTGTCACTGATTGACGGGGTGTGCACAGTGGTTCTTCCGCAGCGCCAGTATGTGAACCAGGTGATGAACGCTGTGCGGGAGGGAGGCTACGACTGTACGTTGCTGGAGATGCTTCCGATCGAGCGAGCGCAGCGGTACGAGGTTCTGTGTTTGATTGGCGGGATGACGTGTGCTGCGTGTTCGCAGGCGATTTTGCAGATGTTGGGAGAAGAGTGCGCTTTTGTTCTGGACTCGAGCATCAACATTATCAACAAACAAGGTGTCTTTGTCGTGGACGAGGCGTCGCAGAGAAACCTGGACCATCTGCGCGAGTGCATAACAGATATCGGATATGACTGCGAGGTGATTTCTGTGCGAGAAATCAGCCATGCAGCGACTCAGAAGAAGTCGCGGACCGTGAGTTTACGCGTCGACGGCATGTTTTGCGAGCATTGTCCCGAGTCGATCAACGCGGTGCTTGCAGATTATGGTGACGTGGTGGTGGTGAACGATCCAATTTCGCTCGAGCACCCGTACGTCAAGTTCACCTACGTGCCTGCGCCACCAACTTTGACGATTCGCAAGATTCTGGCCGAGATTAACGAGCTGAATCCGGAATTTAAAGTGGATGTGGTGAAACTTACGTCTGTTGAAGAGCATTTGAGCATTCTTGCTCGGCTGGAGCTGCGCAGAATTGCACGCAAGCTCGCACTGTCCACGGTGGTGGCCATTCCGACGTTTGTGTTTGGCATTGTGGGGATGTCGTTGCTGCCAAAGACAAACGCGTTCCGTATGTGGCTGATGGCTCCAATCTGGCACGGAAATGCCTCGCGAGTGGTTTGGATTCTGCTGTTTCTGGCGACTCCCGTGTATTTTTTCGCTGCCGACATGTACCACCTCAAGGCTCTGAAGGAGCTAAGGTCTTTGTGGAAAGGCTCCGTTCCTTGGAGCAGAAGGTTGCTCAGATTTGGGTCGATGAACTTGCTGGTGAGTCTTGGGACGACGGTTTCGTATGTTGCGAGCATTGTTCTTCTTGCGCTGGCAGCGAGCGCAGACAAAGAGAGCGAGGGCTATACCACGACGTACTTTGATTCTGTGGTTTTCCTGACGTTCTTTCTCAGCATTGGCAAAGTCCTGGAGAGTTGGTCCAAGATGAAGACGGCGAATGCGATTGGACAGCTCAGCAACTTCAAGGTGACGAAAGCGACTCTTGTTGGAGCAGAAGGGGAGGAAGTTGAGACCGGAGTGGATTATCTCGAGATTGGCGACATTATTGCAATCAGGCCAGGAGAATCTCCACCGTCGGACTGTATAATTGTTGAAGGAGAGGCCGAATTTGATGAAAGCATGCTGACGGGAGAGTCGCGGCCGATCAAGCATTGTCGGGGTGATCAGATCTTTGCTGGAACAGTGAGCAAAGGTCCTGGGTCGTTGAAAGCGAAGATTTCGGCTTTGCAAGGCAACTCTTTGCTGGATCAGATTGTGAACATTGTTCGGAACGGTCAATTGAACAAGTCGCCTATCGAGCGTCTTGCAGACACGTTGACAAGCTATTTTGTTCCTGTTATTTGTGTGCTTTCTGTGAGCACGTGGGTGATCTGGATGGCTCTTGGACTAACCGGGTCATTGCCGGACCGGTATTTGGACATTGACATTGGCGGATGGGTGATTTGGTCGCTTGAATTCTCGATCAGTGTCTTTGTGGTGGCGTGTCCTTGTGGACTGGGACTTGCTGCTCCGACTGCTCTGTTTGTCGGATCTGGCTTAGCGGCAAAGAATGGGCTGTTGGTGAGAGGTGGAGGGTCGTCTTTCCAACAGGCGTCGTCGATCGAGGTGGTTTGCTTTGACAAGACTGGTACTTTGACCGGTGGGAAAAACGACATCACCAACTACTGTGTGTCCTCGAGTGCGGACAAATCCCTACATTTGCAAGTTGGGTTACAAACAGCGAGAGATTTGGAGTTTGGATCGAAACATCCGCTTTCGGCAGCGGTGAAGAGCTTTGTCACCACTGTTGCCGAAAAACACGGGCTCGAGCTTGCCACGACCAAGATACCTCGCATTGAGGAAGTGAACGGCAAGGGATTGAGAGGCAAGTATGAGATTGATGAAGGTGATGATTTCGGCAAATTGGGACTGTGTGAGGCGATTCTTGGTAGCGAAGCTTTTCTGGAGGAGAATGGTGTGGTTTTGTCTGATCACGAGTTGATGCTGCTTGAGAAATGGAAGAAAGAGGGTAAATCTGTTATGATTGTTGCTGTCAGTTACCGATCTGAGTCGAGTGTCTTCAAACCACTGTTACTGCTAGCTGCCAGAGACCAGATTCGTCCCGAGGCGAAAGAGGTGATTAAGCAATTTTCGAAAAAGGGAATTGCATGTTACATGATTAGTGGTGACAATCAAATCACTGCACAAACTATTGCAGCGGAAATCGGCATCGATCCCGGTCACGTGATTGCCAACGTTCTACCTGAAGGCAAAGCCAGCAAGATCAAATGGTTACAATCTACCTATCACGCGCGAACAAACAAGCCTACACGGTCTGCGATTGTGGCGATGGTTGGAGATGGTATCAACGATGCACCGGCATTATCTGTGGCGGATGTTGGTATTGCGATGGGATCGGGGTCTGATTTGGCATTGAGTTCATGTGATTTTGTGCTCTTGTCACAGACTCAGCCGCTGTTACAGCTGTTAACGTTGATCCAGCTTTCACGCAAAGTGATCAATCGTGTTCGGTTCAATTTTGCATGGGCTTTGATCTACAACATGATTGGTATTCCAATTGCAGCAGGGGTGATTTATCCTCACAACAATTCCCGTCTGAACCCGATTTGGTCGAGTTTGGCGATGGCGTGCTCTTCGATCAGTGTGCTGTTTAGCAGCTTGTTGCTCAGGCTGTACAAGCCTCCTGTTTTTGAATTTGGCGAAGAAGGACGAGTCTACATGGAGCCGCTCGATGAGAGTTTATGAGGAAGTGAAGAATAGAATGATTGGGAAACCATATGGTTCTCGAGAAGGTAGCGGAAACCGGAAACACGAGGCAGGATAACAAATTTCTTAGTTTGTGTTGTTGATTGGACAAGAAGATTTAGATAAGTTGTGATTGTACAAGCAAGTGGGTATTCTGAGATAAAAAGCCTCAGTGTATGACAAATAGAAGAATTGTGTGCACAAGCGACAATAAACAACGTCAACCAGTCGAAAGCTGGCACCACAATCAGCTTCAACTACTTCAAGCCTATTTGTTACAAGCCTGTATATTAGACAGTGAATGATCACGCATGATCAGACTCGGTCCAAGGATGTTTCAACTGAATGAAGTGAAACATCGAAATTCAAATCCGTCAGCCTGCCAAAACATATGGATCAATCGCTGTTAAAGGATTATATTCGTGAGGGAAGCTACAAGCTTTTTTTACCCCGAACCACTAAACTTGGGCTGAGCATGCGTAGTTTGGAAATTCCAGCTTCAATTGAAACTCTCAAAGGAAAAGTTACCCTTCAGCAGAAGAACATCTTCTTGAACGCACAATTGAGATGCACATTTACTACTAGTGCCAAGAGAACGAAGCCGGGTCATCGGTAGAGGCTTAGTGGTGCAATGTTCGAGAATCTCATGATCCCAGTATCGTATTAGTCAGAGGGAGACAGATGAAGAGTCAATCGATGAACTACAAAGATATCCAATGGGATGGATGCTTGATGTAGAATTAGCTATAACTTATCAGAAGTTTCGATCAGGACCTGACCGAAACCGATCACTGAGAGTCTGTGCAACTTCGTCGTCGTTCGCTAGAGCTACAAATAAAGGTGCTGACTGGGGTGTCAGATCTGCTGCATATAGAAGAGTTGGTTGTGAATCATATAAAGCCGCACAGTATAGAAAAAAAAGGCACGTGACTCGCATCACGTTATAAGTCTATGCACGTAAATGTCCAATCATTTATAAATGGGTAAGTGCAGTCCTAAAAATGTTACAGTACAAGATACCACAAAGAGTACCTTCGTTGGTGTATAATTCCATACGAGAATCATATGTTAATTGCTATCAAATACATGTTTGCTTCACTAATGCTATGGGCGACAGTGAAGCCCACCAGCCAATCTTTGATGCATCTGACTAAAGAAGAACATGGCGAGTTTGTGGAACTTTTTATACGGATGTTAGAGTTGCAAACTAAGGCTGTGAACAACTACATGGAGGGTGTTGAGAGACGCGAAAGCAAGTAATGATGGCACGGGAATGATGAAGCGCTGTGCATAGCTGACTAGATAGTCAGTGATATAAAAAGGCTTGGTTTCATATAGAGAGAGCCGCACGGAAAAATAGCTCAGGTCAGATGATGCTCGTCACATGACCTGATGACATATGCAACTCTATAGGTACAGTAATTTTTATCAGTGCTGTTTCACTTGTACTCATAGCGGTAGAGCTACACACAAGCACAATTCTCAATTAGTGGGATACAGTATGTTTGTCCCTTTAAAGTACACAATAGCCATGTTCATGTTTGCGGGTTCAGTGAAGCTCGTCCATGACTCTTTGTGGTATCTGACCGAGGAAGAACATAATGAGTACTTGAAGGTTACAGCCCGGTTAATGGAGCTGCAGAAAAAAGCCATCGATAATTACAACGACGGTGTTCCGAAACGCTGAGAATAGCATCTCAGCGTGGGAGGAGGGTCTTGTACATAGGAGAAACAAGGTTTTGCACCTAGTTGATTGATACAAAGCGGTTTGGCCGAATTTATATACAGAGCCGCACGGTCAGAAATCAGGTTCATACTAAAACCCAAATAAGTTATTTTATAACTCGCCTCTCTTGGTAAAGGTCACATTGGCGATGGCTCGTCGCTCGAACACGATTTTCAAACTCCTTTGATCAACAAAATCATCTGCGCGACAGGACGTGAGAAAATGAGAGTGCAATGATGTTTTATTTCAGTTGATAGCTGTTGCAGTTGTGTGAGATACGTGTCACGTGACCGCTGGTGTAGGATTGTCCGTGCACGTGAATCGTCCGTATTGAATTATTGCGTACAAGGAAGTGGGGCTGCTAAACCAAGAGTGTTGCTACACAGGGATGCTCACCGGCAGATTGCTGACTGCATCGCAGGTATAGGTTCAAACATAACTATTGGGACAGTAGGTCTTCGTACACTGATGTGAGTGGAGCCTATCCACGTCCGCTCAATCTGCCTGCTTCCATTGACTCGCTCACGACGTGCTTCGTTCGTGTTCACGATCGATCTGTCTTCACACCCGTACACCGCGCAGAGACGTGAGCACGGATATCGCGTGCTGAGATCCGGAGCACGTCGCGTGGACGGATCCGACGGGGGCAAAGGAATTCTGAGTGACTAGAGGAAAAACGTTTCGCGATCCCCGGGAACCACAGGGGCCCACGGCGAGGCCGCGAAACCAAAGGGTAAAAAAAAAAAAACACTGCGGGGGCCCGGACGTCGGGTAACAGCGCTCAAGTATCCGCGCGCGCTCGCCTGCGAAATTTACAAATTCGCAATTTTTCATTGGCTGGCAAACCAAGTCCGTGCTTTCTCCGGGGAAGAAAAAAAAAAAATCGTTATTAGGTAAGCGGAATTAAGTCTCCAATGATTCTGAGGGACAAAAACTAGTTGAGAAACAAGGGGGAATAATGTTTTTTTATTTTGTTGTTTGAACGTTAGTGACAGAAGCCAACAACAGCACACAAACTCATCCACATACCGGTACAAGATGCTTACGGTGAACAGATCTGCTAAGGCGCTAGGCAGAAGGCTATTTTCCAGCTCTAGAACGAGCCTCCAGGTGATTACCAGAAACAACAACTTAAATGGTAAGACTGCCTCGTCTTCCATGGCCAAGGACTACCACATCATTGACCACGAATACGACTGTTTGGTTATTGGTGCTGGTGGTGCTGGTTTGAGAGCTGCCTTTGGTCTTGCCCAGGATGGTTTCAAGACTGCTTGTATTTCTAAGCTCTTCCCAACCAGATCGCACACTGTTGCTGCTCAAGGTGGTATCAACGCTGCTCTTGGAAACATGCACGACGACACGTGGAAATGGCACATGTACGACACGGTGAAGGGTTCTGACTGGCTGGGTGACCAAGATGCCATTCACTACATGACCAGAGAGGCCCCAGACTCCATCATCGAGTTGGAGCACTATGGTCTTCCATTCTCGAGAAACAAGGAGGGAAAGATCTACCAAAGAGCCTTTGGTGGTCAAACCAAGGAGTACGGTAAAGGTGGTCAGGCTTACAGAACCTGTGCCGTTGCTGACAGAACCGGTCACGCTTTGCTGCACACTCTTTACGGTCAATCTTTGAGATACGACACTCACTACTTTATCGAGTTCTTTGCCATGGACCTCTTGATGCAAGACGGTGCCTGTGTCGGTGCTATTGCCTACAACCAGGAAGACGGTACTTTGCACAGATTCAAGGCCCACCACACTGTTATCGCCACTGGTGGTTACGGAAGAGCATACTTCTCTTGTACCTCTGCACACACCTGTACCGGTGACGGTTACGCCATGGTCTCGAGAGCCGGTCTTCCGTTGGAGGACTTGGAGTTTGTCCAGTTCCACCCTTCGGGTATCTACGGTTCCGGATGTTTGATCACTGAAGGTGCCAGAGGTGAAGGTGGATTCTTGGTGAACTCTGAAGGTGAGAGATTCATGGAGAGATACGCTCCAACCGCTAAGGACTTGGCTTGTAGAGATGTTGTCTCGAGAGCCATCACCATGGAAATCAATGCCGGAAGAGGTGTTGGTCCTAACAAAGACCACATGTACTTGCAATTGTCTCACCTTCCTCCATCTGTCTTGCACGAGAGATTGCCAGGTATCTCTGAGACCGCTCAAATTTTCGCCGGTGTCGATGTCACCAAGGAGCCAATTCCAATTCTTCCAACTGTGCACTACAACATGGGTGGTATCCCAACCAAGTACACCGGTGAAGTGCTTACGATTAATGAGAAGGGTGAGGATGTTGTTGTTCCAGGTTTGTTCGCTTGTGGTGAGGCCGCTTGTGCTTCTGTCCACGGTGCTAACAGACTCGGTGCCAACTCTTTGCTTGATTTGGTTGTGTTTGGTAGAGCTGTTTCGCACACCATCAGAGACAACTTCAAGCCAAACACTCCACACAAGGAGCTTCCTGCTGACATTGGTTTCGAATCTATTGCCAACTTGGACAACTTGAGAACTGCTGAGGGTGACATTACTACTGCTGACTTGAGACTCGAGATGCAAAAGTGCATGCAAAGTCACGTTGCTGTCTTCAGAGAGCAAAAGACTTTGGATGAAGGTGTTGAGCAAATGGGTAAGATCGATGCCAAGTTCGACAGAATCAAGACCACTGACAGATCTATGATCTGGAACTCCGACTTGGTTGAGACTTTGGAATTGCAAAACTTGTTGACTTGTGCTAGACAGACTGCTACTTCTGCTGCTGCTAGAACCGAATCTAGAGGTGCTCACTCTAGAGATGATTACCCAGAGAGAAACGATGAGGTTTGGCAAAAGCACTCCTTGTCTTGGCAACTCGGCCATGGTGAGGATGTCAAGCTCGACTACAGAGCCGTTATCAGCCACACTTTGGACGAGAACGAATGTAAGCCTGTTCCACCTACCGCAAGAGTTTACTAATTGCATAGGTTGAATTGGATGCTGGGAAACGCGCAAGATTAGTGTTTGCATTGCCATCTCTTGTTTGATATTTATGTATGGGATGGGTGTGTTTGTTTCCCATGACATATCTTTATTTAGGTACTTTCCTTCTTCAATACTGACTTATTTTATTCCTATTGATAAAGACAAGAAAACAAAAAAAAAAAGTTTGAAAATTCAAAATCTAACTGGAATTTTTTCAGCAGTAAAGGTAGACAAAAAGTAAAAAAAAAGATTTTTTTTTTTTTGGTTTTTTCAAGATTTTTTTTGATTTATCTAAACTCCTTCAGCTCTTAGCTTACGGACGTGAGGTTGTCACATCCAACGATGTTTCAATTATCATTAATATCAGACTTGCTCCGAATCTCCCCACATCTGTTGCACCTCCCCACGGAAGAGGCTGTCAAGAACGAACTCAACATAAAATATGCAAACAAAGTGATTCACAAGCTTGGGCTTGTGATCACCATCTGGGACCTACTACAGATAGACGACGGGCTTCTCAAACCAGGAGACGGAGCTGTGTTCATCAATGTGAAGTTTCGCGCAGTGATATTCAAGCCATTTGTAGGCGAGGTCCTTACAGGCTGGATCGAAAGCTGCACCGCAGACGGAATCAAAGTCAACATGAACTTTTTCAACGACATATTCATACCCAAAAACTACATGTTTGAAAACTCGCATTTTTCCATCGATGACAACGCTTGGATCTGGGAAATGGATGAGGAAACAAAGCTGTATCTGGATGTGAACGAAAAAATAAACTTCAGAATCGAAAAGGAGATATTCACAGATGTGAGACCAAAAGGTCCAACTAATGCCATCAGTTCGCTTACAGTCGATGACCAGTCAAATGGAGACTCAGAGGCCTCCAAAGAAAAGGGTACGCCGCCATATGCTTTAATCGCTAGTTGCCAGACAGACGGAATGGGATGTGTCAGTTGGTGGGAGTGAGCGTCGATACAACATAGATCAGAAACGAAAAAAAAAAAAAAAAATTAACGTATTAATATAGAACAGCTCCAAGTTGTAGTCTGCTCAATTGTATTGCATATATCTACTGGTGGAACTGAATTTCATGTTGCCCTTGATGACCTTCTCGACGGCCTGCAAGAAGTCCTTCTCAGTGGCAACCTTTCTTCTCGATCTGATGGCAAACATACCTGCCTCTGTGCAAACAGATCTCAGCTCTGCACCCGTAGCGTTTGGACAGAGTCTCGAGATTAATTCCCATCTGATGTCACGCTCACAAGACATGGACTTGGAGTGGATTCTGAAGATGTTGGCACGCCCTTCGAGATCCGGAAGAGAAAACTCCACTTTTCTGTCGATACGACCAGGTCTTAAAAGAGCAGGGTCCAGCGTGTTGGGTCTGTTGGTAGCAAACATCACCTTGATGTTACCTCTTGGATCGAAACCATCCAACTGCGTGATCAGCTCCAACATGGTTCTCTGCACCTCATTGTCTCCTCCGGCACCGTCGTCGAATCTGGCTCCTCCAATGGCGTCAACTTCGTCAAAAAATATAATGCAGGCTTTTTTGGTTCTAGCCATCTCGAACAACTCCCTCACCATTCTCGCACCTTCACCAACATATTTCTGAACAAGCTCCGATCCAATGACTCTGATGAAAGTGGCGTCCGTTCTGTTGGCAACAGCTCTGGCACAAAGCGTCTTACCAGTACCTGGCGGGCCGTACAGCAATATTCCCTTTGGAGGGTCAATACCAAGCTTGACGAACCGTTCTGGGGAAAGAAGAGGCAGCTCCACCACCTCTCTCAACTTTTCTATCTGTTCTTTGCAACCACCCACATCGCTGTACGTCACGTCTGGTTTCTCCTCCACCGTCATCATCGTCACACTTGGATCTATTCTGGGAGGCAGAGGCAGTTGGATCTCGTATTTTGTTCTGTCCACACCAACTCTCATGCCTTCCTCGATATCTGTAGGAGACACCCGTTCTCCGAGTCCCACCACAAACTTCGCGATTTGCTTGATGTTGATGACGTATTTGGCTTTTTCTTCAGCCTCGGACTCAGCCGCTGGTTGAATCATCAGCGTACATCTTGCCACTTGCAATGGCTGTTCTTCGCTCATTCTTTTTCTATCAGCTGCGACATCCCACAAGTTTGGGCTCGACAGTCCCGTGTCACTTTCCTCGATACCGATTTTCTCCTTTATCCGCCCTTCAAGATCCTTCAGATCTTTTTCGATCTCCCTGATTGACTGGTTATATGGAGCAGCGCCGTAAGTTTTGAGCACCTGGATGTCGCCCTCACTGAGCGGAGTTATCTTCTCTTCCTTTTTATCCTCGTCTGTATCGTCATTTGGCTTGCTGTATTTTTCCCAATTCTCCTTCGGTGGCATTTTGCGATTGGTTCAGATGTAATGTGAGCAGTGGAAACACCTATTTTGTGCTGTTTGCAAGACTTTGTTGCGGTATAGATGAATAACTAAACATTCAACTCGCCTTTTGAATTTGTTTTTTGCCATCGAAACAAGATCAATTTTTTTGTTGCCACACGATTCTACACGCGAAACCTTTGCACAGAAACCTCCACCTGATGGCTATCACGTGCGTAGAGTGGCGCGAAAAACCTTCTCGAAGATTGGGAGATTAGTGTAGTGGTTATCATACCTGCCTTCCAAGCAGGTGACATGGGTTCGAATCCCGTATCTCTCATGAGATCCTAATCTTCTTTTATTTTTTTTTTTTTGGCGAGTCATCATTCAGTCACTGACTGATCCATCAAATCATACACAATCACTGAGCTGGTATGGTCGTTCGGGACTTTTTTTTGCCATCACGTACGTACAACTAGTCGTCTGCGACTCTCGTCAATCACGTGTCATGGCTGACTCATGGTGATAGCTTTAGCTCTGAGTCTGACATACGAGCGGAGCGAGCTTTGGGTCGTGGTCCATAACGACTAGCTTCGCTCTCGTCGTTAGCTCGCCATTCGTCATTCCCTTGATATCGATGATTATTAACTATACATTAAATGATCTAAACACCACCTCAGTTCAAAACCTTCAGCAGCAACTGAGCTCCCTTGTTGTCCGCATCCTGCTTCTTGATAAACTTGTCCTGCTTCTTCACCTGCTTCACAAACTTCTTCACGTCTTTCTCGCCAGAATGCTCTTTGAAAGACTCGAGAACTGCCACAACCACAAACGAGCCTTGCTTGTGGCCAATCCAGCTCTTGAGAGTGTCCTCGTTCTCGCCAAAGTTGAAAAGTTTCTCAGCGAAATCAAACGCATACTCGTAGCCAATGCCAACTTCCGGAGTCTTGACCACGGTTTTCTCAGCATTGCTCCACTTTCCACCCTGTATGAGAGTCTTGAGCAATCTCGACGTGAAAGGATGAGCCATCAAGTGGTCGTCTTCCGAGATATCGCTGGAAACAAGTTCGGTTATGGCCTCCAGAACTTGGGCTCTCGACTCAGAAACAAGATCTGCAAACTCGTTGTTCAGAATCAACTCTTGCACAAACTGCGAACCCAGATTCTCCTTGAGGATCTCGGAAGTGTGGGCCGTCACCGTCGAGTAGAAGACAGGCAGGAAACTCTTGAGAATCTCCTGTCTTCTCTGGTCCTGCGGCTTCTTCGAGGTCTCGGCAGCCAACTCCATGTACTTCTGGATGTCCTTCAAAACGAGCGGAGAGAAGAACGACTTGTCTAGACCATTCAAAAGGTAGATGAAGGGCCTTCTGGAGAACTTGCCAACGAGGATCTTTTCGAACTTCTCGCCAAGAACACCGGTGAAAGTTCTGCCAACCAAAACAGTGTCGTCAACGGTCATGAATATGATTTGCAGAACAAACTGACCGTGCTCGTTGGTGGCCAATGCCTCGGCATGGTTCTTCAGACCTTTCAGAATGTTCTTTCTCTCCTTCGCAGTGGCCTTGGCTATCAAAGTGCAGGCAACCTCACATCCCTCAGGAGTGTGCACGAGCTCAGCAATCTGGTCTTGCAACAGCTCTATAAACTCTCTCACCTCGGTATCCTCAAAGATCTGCACGTACTCTCTCATGGCAGCGTGCAAGATCTGGAAACCAGTCGAACCTTTTTCAACAGATGCCTTGATCGTGGTCAACAAGTTGTGTGCAATCATCTTTCTCTTCTCAGAAGACTCCAAGCAAATCTCCTTAATGTTCTTCTCTGCCGCAGAGTCTCTGAAAACTGCATACTCGGAACCCCAGAACTCCTTGATCATCTGCTGCTTCTGCTTGGCGGTGGCATACAGCACGTACAGATCCTCAACCACGTATGCTCCCTCTCTGTGACGCATCAGCTTTCTGAGTTTTCCGTGCAACTCAGACAAAATGAGCTCTCTTGAATCTCTGGATCCATAGTGGAGAAGCTTCACCAAAAGATACTTACCGTAAGAAGACGTGGCAAGAGCATAAAAGTTACCCTTGAGCTCTCGCGTGATCACCTCTCTTCTCTTTTTCGAACTGTACTTCACCAGAGTCTGCACCACTCTCGAAGCGTCGTGCTTCAACACAAGATCACCAATCACGTCTTTGGCCAGCTCCCAGATCTGATCACACAGCTTGTCTCTCAGATCTTTCGGCATAGGTGGGTTCTTGACTCTCAGTTTCTCCCAGAGCTTCTTGATGTTCTCGACTTCCACACCGGACTTTCTCTTGAGCTTTCTCTCGGCCAAAAGCTTCTTTTGTTCCTCGTGCTTGGCTTTAGAAGACTGTCCGTCCTCGTTTTCCTTGTCATCCTCCATATCCTCATCCTCCTCGTTGTCCTCGTTTTCATTCAGCTGATCAAGCTCGTCCTCCGACTCGTCAGAAGACACCTCGCCAGCCTCACCGGCCTCAGAGTCCTCCGACTCCTCAGATTCTTCAGAATCATCAGAAACCTCCTCCTCAGATTCCTCCACTTCTTGCTTCTTGGAAGGCTTGATTTTCTTAGCGTTCTTCGCTCCATTGGCTCCGGAGACCGGCTTTTCAGCACTTCTCTTAGTTCCTCTGACCTTGGCTCCCATTATTGCGCGTTGGATCTATTGTCTGAACCTTTGATACTGGCTTCAACTTGTTATCTTTCTTTTCAATGCTAGGGTGAAAATTTTAATTTATTTTTTTGATGCAAAAATATTTTTTTTTTTTTTTTTGAAATTTTTTCTTACTGAGCCGCAGAGCCGCAATTTCCCACGCCGGGTAACCTAAGCTTGAAGGTTGAATCTCGAAATCAACTCCAACGTCTGGGGATTGTTGTACTCCTTGAGCTCTGACTCGTCAGGAGTGGCAGTTTGAACAAACGATCGACCGTCAATCTTGAACAAGTCGCGCAGTTCTCCGTCTTCCAACTTTGCAAAAATGCTCATTTCCGCTTCGATCTCCTCTTGAAATTCCTCCATCAGCTTTATAGGAGGATCGATGATGTCTCTGTAGTGAAGGTGATCCAGGTTGTTCTTGTTGGCCTCCACAACCTTGAGCACGCTGGCGTATTCTGGGTCGTGGTAGAAGCCAGCACCAGCAAGCGGATGACTCTCACTGGTTTTCGGGATTTCCAGTATCTCTAAAAAGCTTCTTCTAGGAAGGCATTTGTCCAGAGCAAGAAATTCGGTGGGATGCAACAGTTTTTTTTCTTCACTTTGCTCAGGTTTTGGAGCAACCTCACTCTCGTCGTCGTCGAATTCCAGCTCAATCTCGTCTGTGTTGAGCGTCTCCTCGAGATCATCCAAATCTAGCTCGATTTCGTCTTTATTCGCCGGCTTCACTTTTTTAACACTCGATTGATGTTCCTCAGACGCTCTTTTTTCCGTCCACGACACCGTTGCCGTAAACCTCACGTGCAAGTGTGCACTAAACCAGTAGCGCGGTTTCAAGTGTTGGAGCAGTCTCATTGCCGGTGGCGATCCCAGGTCTCTTTTCTTGATGTCCTCTTTGAAAAATGGCTTCTTTTTGAGCAGCTGTTGTATCGACCCATAGTTGTATATTCCTTCAGGCCAGTCGTGCGAAAGAAAAATGGTGTCGTTGCAATCTTTCAGGAGACGGAACTTGAGATAATCGTCTTTCCGATAGTGGTAGATTGACCGGATTGACGAGCTGTTGTAAGGAATCGACTCTCTGTTGGGTCTCATGAAATTGTTTCTGTTGTATATGCCCGAAATTCCTCCTATTCGAAGCCCATTGTACCAAACGACTCCAGTCTTGCCCAGATAATATATGTTTGGTGCCACAAAGCCGCCATACTTGAGCTCTGTGAGATAGTTCGACGCCTCGTGGTTGCCTCCAATGAAAATCGTGAAAACAGGCGCTTTTTTCCGCCCCGAGTAGTACTCCGAAAAATCACCCAGTCTTCTGTATTTTGGTGGAACATTTAGACATTCAAGATCAGCCTTGTTTCTCAGGCTCTGGAAATCGCCGCAAATCAGCAGGAGGTCGACATCTTTTGGCAGAGAAGCGTAGATCTTGTCAAGCTCGCCGTGGCAACATCCCTCAATGGCCACTTTCAACATTTGGGGGTGATTTGAGCGTCGATAACACAGATGAAAAGGGTATGATTTTGACAAGAAAATTTATTTGAACCGCGATTTTTACAAACAATACTCAGGAAATCATCATTACTGACTAACCACTCTGAGCTTTGTTCCGCAACGAAAAGCTCCGGACCAACCAATCGAACTTGCAGGATGATCATCATGGTCTATCCATGTCCGGAACTTGAAAAACATCACGAGTAAAGGACCGCAACAACAAGAAAAACGACAGAGAGAAAAACTATCACCGCACCCCACGAAAGTACCCATAGTACTCTTCTCGTATGCACGCTAAAATTTGCCTTTTTCATCTTCGCTCTCATATCCTGGAGATCGAAAAAAGCCAAGTTTTTCCCATTTTTTTTCTCGTACTCGACGATGGTTTCACTCAAACTTGAAGATTGCAAAACCTCATACGCAGCCGTCATTATCTCTTTGTCTGTTATTTTTGAGTTCAAGCGCTTTTCTGTGAGAGATGTACTCAGTTTGTCGAGCAGGTCAAAATACTCGTCAATGATCTCTGGTGTAGCGTTCCAAAGACTGTCTCTGACGGTCTGTATCTCTCTGGTCTTGGCCTGTACACTCTGCTCACGTAAGCTCTCAATCACAGAGACTAAAGGCCACTCGCCGCCTGTGGTTTCCATAAAGATATGACCTAAAGCAGGACCAATTGTGAGATGCAAAACCCCTTCAAGAACCTTCTCTTCCTCTTCGGAGATAAACGGTTTGGCACTCTGCTTCTCGATACAGTCCAGAGTCCCAGTGTATCCGAAAACCCGCAAACTATTGCTCAACGAGTACCACCAGTCGTCGAAAAACAACAGGTCGTCCAGTTTGGAGACACGGTCAGAGATCGCAACAATCTTCTGTGTCACCAGCGACTCGGCGTTGTCGCCAGAGGACACTACAAGTCTCAGTCTATTCACCTCATCTTCGGCCCGTTTCAGGGCTTGTTTCGTAGAAACCAGCTCATTTTTCACCGCCTCGTGGTCCAGACTCACCAGCTCTATTCCTTGAGAGCTGGCGTGTCTATCGGACAGAAGGCTAGATAGCAGGTTTTCGGTCATGGCGAGTAAGCAGAAGAACCACAGAGGTAAGCAGGGGACAGCCCAGTTTTTAGGGTGCGTATTCAAGTACTGTAATAAAATTATTTCTCCCCAGCACATCCTTACACGCCATATTTCTTATCGGCAGTGCTCGTTACTATACAATTTTTTTTTTTCTCACTTATCACTTTCTCTTGCCAAAAAACGACATCAAGGACGCCTGTTTCTTCCCAGATTTGCCAGCCGGCTTCTTGTTGTTGACCTCAATTGTGCGCTTCTTGGCCGGAGGATGCGTGTTGTTTCTCTTGGTGGTCCGCGCAGGCTCTGGTTTCTCGCTCACCTTCGTCACTAGATATCCCTCCTCATCATAATACGATTCCACCTTCGGCTCCTCCGTCGCTGCCGCTTCCTCCGCTGGCTCGTCATCAATCTCTATGCTCTCGCGCACCGGCTCGGCCGTCGTCTCGCGCGCCTGCGCGGCGCTGTCTGTCTTCTCAGGCTCGTCTGGAATCTCCTCAACATCGATACTTGCACGCTGGTCCTGCTCCTCTTCATCGCTAAACTTGAAATCGTCCTCGTCATCTTCAAACATCTTTGCCAGTTCCTCCTGTCTGCGCTTCCGCTCTTCTTTCTCCTCCTCCGTCTCCACTTTGCTCTTCTTCTTCGGCGGCTCAACTGCCTCCTCGTCTGCTCCAGCGTCCTCCGCGCTTCCCTTATCGTACACCACCTTGTTCTTGGCCTCAGATTTGCGCGACGTGTACACTGGCTTTTTCGATTCGGTCTTTTTTGGCTCTGCCTTCTTCGGCTCTGCCTTCTTTGTCTCTGCCTTCTTTGTCTCCTTCTTCGGCTCTGGCTTCGCAGGTTGCTGCTTTCTAGAAACGTACAGCGACTTCGTAATTGGCTCGCTCTTGGTAGTCTTGCTCTTTGTCACAGGCTCACTCACGGCATTTCTTTGTGCAGGTCTGGCAGTTGGCTGTTCTGAGACAGCCTTTTCACGCTTCACTTCCGGGCTGATCCGAACAGCAGTCTTCGTGGTAATCACCCCCCACTTTGCCATCTTCTCCGGTATGTATTCCATGTCAAGCGTCTTGTTAATGGCCACTATGTTGTCGAGACTCAACCCTGGATCAAGATTCAGACTGTACATGGAGCAACTGTAGATCGTGTCGAAATCTTTTTTGCTGGCATCCAATTCCTCAACGGACGTCACCTTCACCACCGTAGCATCTCCGAGTTTCCCTGTAACCACGTATCTGCCTGAGAGATCCTTCTTTTCCTCTCTAAACTCGTCAAAGTAGTCCTGTAGCAGCTGCTGAGCGTTGCTGTTGGAGATTTGCAGCGTTCTCGACAGCCATTTGTACGTGATTGGCTTTTTCTCCACGTAGATCTGGTTCGCAATGACATCGAATGTCTTTTCTGGCATCGTGGCAGTACTCTCTGTCTCTCCTAGCTCGACCGATGGAGCAATACATCAAGCAGTTTCAACGCGTATCAATGGATGTTGGAAAAAAAAAATATCACACACACGCGACTTGAGATTATCGACGCAGCAGCACAAATCGACCCGTCGCTAACCTGTTTTCTTAATTTTTTCTCTTCCCTCTAATCTGGCAGAGGGAGGAAAAAAAAGCCATCCCGATAAATAAAATAAATGCCTTCTCCGTCTTCTTCAATGGCAAAATCCTACACATCAGCGTACCGCAAATTACACAGCCATGGTCGAATTAGACTGGACAAACATTCCCAAAGACCTTTGTCCCGTCTGCAAGACGGATAAGTACCTTTCGCCGTCCCTCAAGTTCAAAATCAACCCTGAATGCTACCACAAGATTTGCGACTCCTGTGTGGACAGGATATTCTCGCTCGGACCGTCGCCATGTCCTTACCCAAACTGTGGCAAGATCCTCAGAAAGAACAAGTTCAAAACGCAGATCTTTGACGACGTCGAGGTTGAGCGTGAATGCGACATAAGAAAGAAAGTCATGAGCGTCTACAACAAAAAGGAAGCCGATTTCGATAGCCCTGAACAATACAACGCATACCTGGAAGAGATCGAGGAGGTCGTGTACAAGCTTCTCAACAAGATAGACGTGGAAAAAACTGAGGAGAAACTCAAAGAGTATTCCATCGCCAACAAACAAGACATTGAACTCAACAACTCAAAGAGAGATCAGGAGTATGAAAAATTCATCAAGATGCAAAATCTAGAAAAAAGGTACAAATCGGAACGGATCAAAATCAACAGAGAAATCCTCAAGGAAGAACAGAACCTGAAGAACCTCAGCAAAATGGAGGTCATCAACCAACTTCAGACGTCCTCTGATGACAAAGATGCCGATAAAATCATTGAAAACGTGCGCCAATCTATGCTTACTAAAACCAACAAGTATCGTCAGCAACTCGAAGAAATTGAGAAAAAGTATCAAATTCAAAAACAAAATATCCTCAAAAACATCGACCCGCACAAAAAGGAGGAGGAAGAAGAAGTTCAAATACCGTTCACGCCTTTCAATGGCGACAGAATGCTCACTCTGCCTTTCAATTTCACATCAACAGCCTACAAAGACCCATACTTCACAAAAATTGTCAACGATGTACAATTCAAAGCCGGTGGTTACAAAATCGAAAAGTACTTTGAACGTTCTCTCAATGATGCGTTCACCGGTTTGGACTGTGTGGTTGAGGAGGAAAAATCATTCTAATATAGGGAGTGTTACGACTTTATAAAGAATATCACGATGAACGTCTTATACTAAAAATATCTATTGTCTCGTAATTTATCGTCTAGTTGGCACTTGTTCTCGCACCAGATCCAGATTTGATCAGTTCCAAAGTCTCGGAACTCAGCTCCACAGCTGGCAATGGAAGCTTGCCGGTGCTCTTTGGAGCCTCGAGGAAACCGATCTTCACCAGATAGCTGATGTACTTACCCATAATCTCAGGAGTAACGCCTGCTCCCGCAGAGTAGTCAACGCCATCTGAATTCCACTTGGTGTCAGCTTTCAAAACCTCGGCAGCGTTCGTGTCATCAAGCTCTGGAGCCTTGGTGTCCTGAGGCAAGTTATCCAGAACAAAGTGAAGAAGCGGGTACAACGCATTGTCTTTACCTTCGTCAATCACATATTTCTCAAGAGCCCTCGTCCAGTGTGGGTAGTCCGATCTCTCCACCTTGTAACCGTAGTCGGCCAAAGAGGCAAGCATGGCATTGAATCTGATTCTTGGATGACCAGTAACATGCACAACTGGCAAGTTGGCTGCAGAAGAAGGATGCAGAGCAGACGAAACAACCACTCTGGCAACGTGGTCCACAGGAACAGTGTTGACGCTGTTCGAGATGTCTGGGTATTCGCCAATCTCTGCACATCCCTTCAACATTCTCAAGAGGAAATCATCAGTGTTGGCAGATCCTGTCACAGAGTAACCTTGAACATAACCTGGTCTCACCACATTACCTCTCAAACCGAGTTCACCTGCCTTTCTGATAATGTACTCGGCGGCCCACTTGGATTGACCATATCCAGTTCCCAATCCACTTGCTGAACCCATCAAGTCATCGGACTCCAAAATACCAGCTTTGCCAGCCTCCACAAGCTCATCGGAAAGAGAGAAGTAGTGCTCAGTGTCAATCGTCGAAGTCGACGAAACAAAAGTATAACTCTTAGCCTTTCCTTCACCAGCAAGGTTCAAAACGTTGATTGAAGCAACAACGTTAGCTTCTCTCAGCTTGCTGTATGGATACACCCAGTGGACAAGAGCACCATTGTGAACAATCACATCAATCTTCTCGGTAAGGCATTTCCAAGCATCGGCTTCAAGACCAAACTTCTCCTTGGAAAGATCACCAAGAACAACCTCAATCTTGTCCACCCAACTGTCATCCCAGATACCGTAAGTCTTGCCTGCCTTGACCAGTCTTTCAAGGCCAACCTTCTTGTCCTTAGCTCTGACATGAGCGAAAACCTTGATGTTGAGTTTGGATCTCGTCAACAACTCTCTGAGAATGAATGAACCCAAGAAACCAGTAACTCCCGTCACGAAAACGTTCACCTCCTCGCCTGGAACAAGCGGAACTTTAGTCTCGTATTTTGGCTTCAGAAGTTTAGTAAGCTCCTGAGCGTCTTTGTAGTAGTCGACAGTCTCAACCTCCTTTGCTTCCTCAACCTCGTTGTTCTTACCGTCGGCGAGTTCAAAGTCGTCGTCCTTCAGCACACGGTCAACCTCACCAGCAAACGCAGCAATGGTTGGGAACTTGAAGATGGTTCCCAAAGGAATGTCGATGGCTAGCTTTCTTCTCAGCTCAAAGATCATTCTCGTAGCCAAGATCGAATGACCACCCAAGTCAAAGAATGAGTCGTCTGGTTGGATGGTAGCTGGCTTGTTAGGCAGAACAGCAAGCCAGATGTCTCTGATCTTAGCCTGAGTCTCGGTGAACTCAACGTTAGAAGCCTCACTGGCAGAGAGACGAGAAACAGCAGCCAATTGAGCAGTGTCTGGGAATGGAAGCTTTGGTTTGTCAATCTTACCGTTAGGGTTCAAAGGTAGCTTACTCATAGGCACCACAATGGATGGAATGGCGTAACTGGCCAATCTGGTCTTCAAGTGAGACTTGAGATCCTTGATCAGCTCTCTGTAAATCAACAAACCTTTCACAATAGGGTCATCCAAATCATCAAGATCTTCAGAAGAACTCTTGAACTTTTCGAGATCTGGAGTGACCTTTGGAACAATGTAAGAAACCAGAGTTGGCTCCTCGTTCTTGTCTCTTCTAACAAGGGTCACATTCTCTCTCACGAGTGGATGCTGAGAAATGTGGGTGTCGATTTCACCCAATTCGATTCTAAATCCTCTGATCTTAACTTGGTCATCAGCTCTACCGCAGCACTCGCAGTTTCCGTCAGGAAGGTATCTTCCGAGATCACCGGTTCTGTAAAGTCTGTCTCTTGGACCGAACCAAACTTCTCTCCATGGTTCTCCCTGATCGAGCTCCTTGTCCTTGGCAAGGAACTTCTCAGGAGTGGTGTACCAGTTGGTGACGAACTTTTGCTTGTTGAGTTCATCGTTCTTTCTGTAGCCTTCTGCCAATCCAGCAGCTCTCACATAGATTTCACCAACTTCACCAACACCGCAAGTTTGAGTGGTGTCGTTTCTGTTGACAACCAACAGTTGAACATTCAACATACCTTTACCAGCTGGCATGACGTCCTTCTGTCCTTCCAAGAAGCTTGGATTCTGCTCTCTGGAAGCCACTTCAAAGTACGAAACAGCTCTCTGCGTCTCGGTGGTACCGTACATGTTGACAATGGCACAGTTCTTGGCCAAAGTTTGCAATCTCAAACAATCTCTCTTGGTCAAAATGTCACCAACAAAGAAAGCGTGGTGCAAAGTTGGGAATTCAGCAGTGGCCTGAGCAGACAAAAGTTGGCCCATTGCTGGGGTCAAGTGAGTGACGGTGGCACCGTGCTTACCCATCCACTCGGCCAACTTACCAGGGGTACCGATATCGTCAGAGGTTGGAACAAGCAAAGTGGCACCCAGGAACAGAGGGGTGAACATATCTCTTTGGATTGGATCGTGAGCAATACCGGACAACATGGTGAACTTGTCCTTTTCGCTCAAGCCAAAAGTTTTGGCCATCCAAGGGAAGTAGTAAGCCAACGAATAATGTCTACCGAGAACACCTTTTGGAATACCTTCAGAACCCGAGGTGAAAGACAGAGTTGGGTTCGAGTCTGGGCCGACAATAACACCGGTTCTCTGGGCTTTGTACTGCTGGTAGTCTGCGAGAACGTCTCCGGAGGCGCCTCCGCCAGTGATTGTGCCGTCGTCAAGCAACTCCAAAGATGGGATTCTCGTGACAACACTGAGCTCCTTGTTGATGTAATCCTCGACAAAGTCAGAGATCTCGCCGGCTTTCTTGATTCCAATGATACCTTGAGGGTTGGCGACTTGCAAGTAGATGGTTTGTCTTGCTGGAGGGTAAGCTGGGTCGATGACCGAGAAAGTGGCACCGGCCTTGAGAACACCCATGACGGCCACCATGAGGTCGACACCTCTGTAGGCGTAGATCATCACGACGTCTCCTCTCTTGATACCTGTCTTGACGAGGTAGTTGCCCACCACGTTGGAGGCTTGATCGATCTGTCTGTAGTTGAAGACTCTGTCCTTGGCAGCTGGGTTCAGGAAGGAGGCAGTTTCGACGACACAGGTTCTCTCTGGGAACTTGTCGGCGTTATCGCTGAAGATGTCCTGGATGGCGCCTCTGAAGTTGCTCCAGTCGAGGTCTGCGGTTGGGTCTGGAAGCACTTCTTTCTGGGACTCGGTGATGAGACTCACTTTAGAGATTGCCACGGACGAGTTCTTGGCGACCGAGGAGAGGAACTGGTCGAACTGCTCTGCCAGAACCTCGATTCTCTTTTGGGAGTAGAGCAGCGAGTTGTAGAAGATGCTGATGGATCCTTCGTCCTTGTGGTGGAAGAACGCAACGTCTCTCTTGGAGCCGGGCACTGGGGTCGAGAGCTGTTCGCCGGCGGCGCGCTGGTGCTGGAACGAGAGTCTGAACAGAGGAGGCGGTGTTTCGAGCTTCTTTGCCTGTCTGAGGTGCTCTGTGATGGTGCTGATTGGCACGATCTTGGCTGCCATCTCTTGGTAGGTGGAGTCGACCTGGTCTCTGAGCTGTTGGAACGAGAGTTTCGAGTCGACGGGCACGCGCAGGACGAAACCTTCGTTGGCGGGGTTGTCGGTGGCGAGGGTCACGTCCTCGTCGCCTGTGAGTCTGTGCACGAGGACGACGAACGTGGCAAGCAGGGTGGCGAAATCGGCATCAGGCTGCGAGAGCTTGAGAGTATAGTTTGACTCCACGACTCTTCCGTTGGTCGGTCTGTTGTAGTCCAGCGGGAGAACGTTGAGGGTTGGGTTGTCCAGGATGGACGACCAGTACGAGAGGTTGTCCGACATGGTGGCGTGGGATGTGGGGAGAGAAAAAGAGGGAGAAGTAAAATGGACGAGTTTTGTTTTTTTAGTCATCTTTTTTTTTTTTTGCCCTTTTTTTTTCCCCTTTTTTTTTCCGCTCTTCTTGTTCGTCGAGACTGCCAACTGCGGGACGTGTCAGCAAGGACACCATCCACGGAGAAGAAAAAACAGTGAGCAGGAGGACAAGAGAGGGTTTGGGAAACAGTGTTGGCTGGTTGGTTGGTTATTTAGGCACCGAGCGACGGCGAAGCAAGCATAGCAACGGCAGAAAGCAGAGAGCAGTTTCTGAAGGACAGAGGCCTGCGGGAAGAAATGTCGCAAAGAAAGCTGCAACAGTAAGTAATGGCGAGCGAATGACGAGCGAAGCGAGTCATGAGCGTTGAATTGAAGGAGATTAATCAGGCAGATCGAGCTAAGCGAGTCGTGAGTGAGTGGAATTGGACACACTAGATCAACTTGTTCACGGCTATGACTCGCTTTGCTCGTCATTCTGTTGAGTGGGTGGTTTATCGATCAAGTCGTGACGGATTATCGCTAGACCTCTTTTACTCAAAGTGAGTTACTCAGTTACGAGTTGTTCTAGAAGGCTGAGGGATTGAGCCACTCGCTCATTTATGAAAAGCTTGAGTCACTTGTCACCTGCTCACTCACGGAAAGATTGAGTCACCTGCTCACTCACGACTCGCTACGCTCGTCGTTGGCACTCTTGGGAGCGACTACTAACACACGTGCAGGGAGATCGAACGTGTCTTCAAGAAAGTAAAAGAAGGACTCGAGGAATTCGACTACATCTACGACAAACTGCAAAGTTGCGACAACCAATCGCAGAAGGAGAAGCTTGAAAATGACCTCAAAAAGGAGATTAAGAAACTGCAGAGAAGTCGGGAGCAGATCAAGAACTGGATGAGCGGGAACGAGGTGAAGGACAAGAAACAGTTGATAGAGCACCGGCGGCTGATCGAGCACGAGATGGAGCGGTTCAAGGAGGTGGAGAAGATCATGAAGACCAAAGCGTTCTCCAACGAGGCGCTCGCATCGAACGACATCAAGCTCGACCCGCGGCAACGTGAGAAGGCCGAGTGCACCGAGTTCATACAGTCGATGCTGGAGGAGCTGGAGCGCCAGGACGAGGCCGTGGAGGCACAGATCGACATGCTGACCGGGTCGCTCAAGAAGAAGAAGTCTGACGCGGCCAAACAGGTGCAGATAGACGCTCTTTCAAAGCTCATGGAGCGCCACAAGTGGCACATAGACAAGCTCGAGACGATGCTGCGGCTGCTGGAGAACGACAACCTCGCTGTGGAGCAGATCAACGAGATCAAGGAGGACATTGAGTACTATGTCGAGTCGAACCAGGACGAGAACTTCCTCGAGGATGACACTTTCTACGACGAGCTCGGGCTCGACGAGCTCGACGAGACGTTCAAAGTGGTTGCGGTGGGCGGTGCTGACGACGGGGCCGTGGACGTTGGCCGCGACGAGTCGCGTGAGACGTCGGAGCCGGCCAGGGAGCCGAGGGAGCCGAGGGAGCCGAGGGAGCAGAAGGAAGCCAAGGAGGTGAGGGAGCCAAGAGAGCCAAAGGACCCAAGGGAGCCCAAAGAGACTGTCAGAGACCCGCGGGAGACGAAACAGATTCCAGGAACAGGCATTCTGTCGCGCAAAGTGTCGGCAACAGGGTCTACGCGACCCGTTGTGGCGGCGGCAGCAGCAGCAGCAGCAGCAGCAGCAGGTGGGGCGGTGGTTCCACCGCCAGGATTGGCTGCACTTTCACAGACCAGCTCGCCGAAAGTGCGTGCGTCGACGCTGACGCCGACGGCTGCACCGGCGGCGGTTCTGGCCGGCACGCCGAAGATGAAGTACGCGTCGGTGGTAGCAAACAGCAGTGCGAGCGTGACGACGACGCCGACGATGCCGGCGGCGAGCGTGATGCCTCCGCCCGGGCTGGGGGCTGCGGCCAGCGCAAGCGCAAGCGCGGCGACAACGGCAACGAAAGCACCACATGAGGCAGTCTCGTCGACACGCGAGAGCACGGTTTCGCCGGCCAACGTGTCGTTCATGGACCCGGCGAACTACTCGAACCTTCCGGATGGGTTCCGCGAGTATATCCGGAGTCTGGAGACGGCGAGAGAGCGCCAGAGAGGGCGTGAAGGCACTGGCTCGATCTTCCCGCAGCTGGAGTCGTCTCTGTTGAACTGTCCGGATTCGTACGACTCCGACAAGCCTCGAAACTACCGTCCTACGAACCAGTTTGTGACGCAGGCGTGCTTCCCACAGGAGCCTGCGATTGAGATCATTGGCTCGACGAAGCTGCTGCAAAAGCTCGAGATCGACACGCTTGCGTACTGTTTCTACTACCACAACCAAAAGTACGAGTCGTCGTTCACCAACATTCACAACTTGGGTCCAAGCGACGAGGCGGACGACTACTTGCAGTACATCACGGCCAAGGAGTTCCGCCGGCGGGGGTGGAAGTACCACAAGGAGCTCAAGACGTGGTTTCTCAGAGACGAGGAGGATCTGGACGGGTTGGGTGGATGGAAGATGTTTGATTTCCGGGACACGTGGATGGTGAGGAGGAAGGCAGATTTTGAGTTTGATGGGGGGGAGGAGACGTCGTTCTAACGACGAGCGAGTCGTGAGTGAGTTAGTCGTGAATCGTTAGCTAGTTAGCAAACTGTGAGTCGTGAATCGTTAGCTAGTTTGCTAACTGTGAGTCGTGAAGCGTTAGCTAGCTTGCTAACTAGCTGACTCACTCCGCTCGTCGATCGACAGGCCAAGGCAGAGTAGCTTCTCGCAAACCACCAACAACTCGCTTCGCTCGTTGTTTGTGTGTTAGTTATGTTCAATGTTAATCTATTTTATGTATTTAAGCCAGCGACGATCAAACCAAGTCGTTGAGAGAGTCGCGAGCGAAGAGAGCAATGAGTAAGCGATTAGTGGATAATTGATGGCAGGTGAACGTAAATGATGACTGATGACTGTCTCGCTTCGCTCATGTACTACCCACTCATAAGCTAATCTATCTCTATTATTCTATATGGTCGTAGGAGGCTTTGCTCACCAAGCACAACCAAGCCAGAGTAGGCACTCTCGCAAACAACAACCAACTCGCTTTGCTCGTTGTTCGCTAAGCTCACGCGGTCTACAACTCTCTCTTCAAAAAAACCTCGCTAAAATGAACACACTGTTTGTAACACTCCTCAAATCCGGACGAACCACCGTAATACGGATCGTCAACAATACGCTCGACGTTCGGATCCTCCTTCCACTCACCAAACAAACAGACCTTCGCCGTGGAGCCGGCAGGACGCTTGTTCTCCAGCGAACGCAGGTTGTAGTCGTCCATGCAGATGATGTAGTCAAACTCGTTGAAGTGGTTGGACTTGATCTGCTGAGCGTGGTGCTTGATCGGGACTTTGTGCGCGCGACAGGTGGCCACCGTCCGGTGGTCAGGCGACTCTCCCACGTGGTACGAGTGCGTTCCAAAGGAGTCGATCTTGGACACCTGGGACGAGTGGCCGGTCTGCTGGACTAGCTGGGCAAACACTGCCTCCGCCATTGGGGACCGGCAGCTACGAGAGGTTAGTATGTTAGCGCATCAAAGTGCATGAAAAACGCACCAGCCATACTCACATGTTTCCCGTGCACACAAAAGCGACGCTGATGGAGTCTTTTGCCATGGTTTGTGGTCGACAACTGCTGACTCCAGGCTCAACAGAGTTACATATTTCGGTTAGTTGGTTTTTCATTTTTCAAGTAAATATACACGGGCGCGTCGATCGACGCGTCGATCGGCAGGGTTGGTTTTTTTTTTGGTCTTTAGCTTTCTTTCAACACACACAAGCATCACTTGAGCTTGCTCAACAGAGCGTTGAGGTCCATGTTGATGTCGCCTTGCACAGTGTCGTCGGCCCCAGGCTCTCCGGGCGCATATGCGGGCGCGTCTTCGTAGCCCGAGTCCTCAGTGTACTTCGGCCCCTCGGACGGCCACTCGAAGGACGTTCTTCTCTTCTTGTATGGCTGCTCCTGGTCGTCGTCCACGTCGTACGCCGGAGACTCCTGCTCCTTCTCCTCCTCCGCCTCCTCCTCTGCCCCCTCCCCGCGGTCGTACATTGGAATCATGTCCTCGTCGTCGTCACCATCGTCCATTCCCTGCATCGTGCTCTCGAGCTCGGTCTTTTTATCCACCACAACGTCGCGCATCGATTGCAGCTTCGACAGCTTCACCTCGTCGAGTTTGAGCCAGTCCTTCTGCACCTGTATGAGACCTTCGAGGCTGCCGATGACCGCCGAACGCAGCTTGCTGAGCTCGCGGATGTCGCCCGAGAGAGCCGTGTTCAGCCCGACAAGACTCTCGAGCTGCCGCACAAACGCAGTGGGCTCCGGCAGGTTCTCGGACTTGAACAGGCCGTTGTAGGTCTCGGAGAACTTGGCAAACTTGGACGTGTTGGACGACGAAAGCTGCTGTAAATGATCGTATTGCAGGGAGAGTTCGATCAGCTCGGCGGGACACTTCTGGTACTTCTCCTGCGACCCGCCCGCTGGCTTTGCCTCGCGTTTAGCGCCGCTGGGCCCTGCGATCGGCGGCTTCACAGGCAAACTGAGCGTCGCAGACGCGAGCTGTTGCGGCGACGATCCGAGCGACGTCACCAGCTGGTCCACAAACGACTCTGGGAACACTCTGCGCTCTTTCCACACGCGCAGCACCTTGAGAAACCGCGGCAGGTCCTGCGGATCGATGGAGGACCGGATCGACGACAGCACTCCTGGCACTTTATTCTCGAGCCCGTCCACAAAACCTTGGCATTTTTTGTCCTTTTTGCTGAGCTGGACGAGATCGTTGGCGAGGTAGAAGAGCGTGAGTTTCTGCGCGGACGGCACCTCTGGGTGTGTGATTCTGTCGTTCCATAGCTGAACAATGGTGTCGGCGTCTCTGTAGTGGAAGAGGATCCATTGCGAGGTCGACTGGATCGACTGCTGTGTCTGGTTGAGGTGTGCCAGCTTCTGTGCGGCTCGTTCGGGAGAAAACGTCATTGTCCGTGCGGGATTGCGCCAAACTGGCCAACATAAATGAGCCTTGACTGATTGATACCTCTTAGCTTAGCTTTAGAAGATAACTTTTTCACGAGAGGTTACGAAGCCCGTGCGCGTGTGTGTTTTTTTTTTCTTCTTGTTTGTTAGCTGGCGAAATCTCCCGGGGCCTCGCGGCGGAAATCAGACACCTCATTACGCAAAGAAAAGAGCGTGAAACACTCCATTGGAACCATTGGAACAGCCAAGTTAGAGCCAATCAAACAGCAATTGCACACCGAGAATGGCCGAAAAGTTTCCCGAGCTCGACGACGTGAGCGAAACCGCTCAGGATGGAACCGACTTCTTGTCGAGAGAAAAGGAACTGTTGGGAGACGAGTTTGCCACCGCAGATGACAAGGTTGTCGCGGGCGACGAGGACGAGGAGGAAGACGAGTTTGACGAATTCAAGTCGCAGTTCCCAGAAGTGTCAGACGAGCCGCAGCCGGCGGCTGCGGCAGAGCCAGAACAGGAGGAGGAACCAGAACAACAGGAGACGGCTGCCCAATTCGCCAACCTCAGTCTGAACGAGAGCCCACACATCCAGGAGTGGAAGAAAGCGCGCGATCTGGAGATCTCGAAGAGGGACGAGGTTGCACAGGCCAAGCTCGCAGAGTTGAAGAAAGAGGCAGAAACAGCGATCGACGACTTCTACGAGAACTACAACAACAAGAAAGAGGAGGCAATTGAGGCCACTCGTGAGCAGGAAAAGAAGTTTTTGGAGAAGAGAGACCAGTTTCTCGAGAACGGCACGGTGTGGGACCGTGTGGTTGAGCTGTTGAGTCTGAACAAGAACTCGAGCTCGACGATTCCAGATGCCCACAGAGACAAGACCAAGTTCAAGGATCTGTTGTTGGCCTTGAAGGGTAAGGAGCAGGTTCCTGGTGCTGCAGGGTATTAGCGGTGGCGCAACGAGCGAAGCAAGTGGAGCGAAGCGAACGTCGCGGGTCAAGGAGAGACGGTTGACGCAAATGAAGCGAGTGAAGCGGCCTGTATGTAAGCGGGTTTGTAGTAATTCACTAGACGATATGATTTTGTAATCAGGCTACGAGGGTTACCGGTTGCACGGGCTGTGCTTGTTGGCTTGTTGCAAAAGTTGCACTCGTTCACTTCGCTCCAAAAAGAGCAGAAAAAAATCAGCGAAAGTAATTTAAGAAAAAAAGATCGACAAAAACTAAAAAGGGGCAAAAAAAACAGTCAATTCTCAAACAACTTCCACCTTGCCAGCTGTTCATCTGTCTCTCTACCAAACACAATGAACAGCGCCAACCAGCAAGGGTTTATGGGCACGAACGGCGGTCCTCCAGGTCCCGGGGGCCCCCCAGGCGGGATGAACGGCCAACCGGTTTTGGGCCAGCAGCAGTCGAGCCAAATCAGCCCTCAGGACCGCATCCAGTTTGTCAATTTCATCGTGGCGTCGATCGCCAAGATCCAAGGAGCGAACTTCTCGATCCAGCGCACCAAGCCGGTCGCAGAGGAGTACGAGAAGTTTGCTTTCAACAACTCATCCTCCAAGCGGGAGTATGTGGATTATCTCAAGAGCAAGATTGCCAGCATCAACCAGGCGCGGCAGAACGCGCTGCAACGGCAGCAGCAGCAACAGCAGCAGCAGCAACAACAACAACAACAACAACAGCAGCAGCAGCAGTTCCAACAGGCCCACGTTCAGGCCCAGGCTATGAGACCTCAGCAACAGCCCCAAAAACAACAGCCCCAACAGCCCCAACAGTCCCAACAGCCCCAACAGCCCCAGCAGCCCCAACAGCCCCAGCAGCCCCAGCAGCCCCAGCAGCCCCAAATGCGGCAGCCGCAACAACTGCAGAGACCTGCTCAGTTGCAGAAGTCCGACATCCAAAACACACCGATTCCACCGCAACTGCTGAGCAAGTTGCCGCAGCTGTTCCCGCAGGGCTGCAACACCTGGGCCATGATCATGCCGTTTCTCAAGCAGAAGCAAATGACTCCACAGGACATGGAAACCATCAAGGAGGTGTACACCATGCACTCGCAGCTGTTGCGGGCCAAGCAACAGCGCGATTTGAATGCCAGCAAGGCCGGAAACGTCTACTCTCAAATGGCTGGCGCTGCGGGACCGACGTCTGCGGCTCCCGTGCAACAGCAGCAGCAGCAAAAGATGACCAGCACAGGCACAGGACAAGCTCCCAATCCTCAGCAGATTCTGATGCTCCAGCGGCAGCAGCAAATGAAGCAGCAGCAGCAGCAACAGCAGCAGCAGCAGCAGATCCAGGCGCAGAAGGTTCCAACGCAGCTGGCACCGCAGCAGCCTCAACAGCAACATCTTCAGCACCTCCAACAACCGATGAGAGGAAATACAGGGATGATGGCAGCTCAGCTGGGCCAGCAGCCCCAGCAGCCCCAACAGCCCCAACAGCCCCAACAGGCTCAGGCTCAGCAACCTCCGCGCAACATGAGAGGTCCTATCACGAACGAGGAGCTCGAGAACTACAAGAACCAGGCTCTGCAGGTGATCAAGAATCTGCAGGCTTCGAACAAGCTCCCGTCCAACCTGACTCCGGAGCAGGAGAACACCTATGTGAAGCGGTACCTGTATCATTTGTTGAACAACGCGAGACAGCAGCAGCAAAAAGTTCAGGCGTCGCAGATGCAGCAGCCTCAACCTCAGCCCCAACAGCAGTCTCAGCAGCAGATGATGGCGCAACAGCCTGTTCGGCCTCAGCAGATGCCCAACTTGACGAAACAGCAGCTGGCTCAACTGCAACAGCAGCAGCAGCAGCTTCCGAATCAGTCTCCTAGCATGATGAATGCTCAGCTGAAGATGATCCAGGCTCAACTTCAGCAGCAGAACCAACTTGCTGGGAAGCCACCTCCTCCTACTGCTGCTGTTGCTGCTGTTGCGTCCCAGCCTCAAGCTCAGCAGCCCCAGCGTGTGATTCCACAGCAGTCGCAGCAGTACAACCCGGGGATGGGTGGACAGATGGCTCCCTCGATGCCGCCACAGCAGATGGCGCAGCCGTTACAGCCTCCCCAGCAGTTGCCTACGAACCAGAACCAGCGGCTTCCTCAGAGCGGCCAGCCGTTTGCTGGCCGCAACGTTGTTCAGCAGCAGATCCCGGGCCAGCAGCAGCAATTCCAAGGCGCTGCTACGGGTCCACGGCTTTTTACAGGTGTGCACGCTACCGAGGAGGATTGGAAGAAGTTGAAGGCGATTTATCACGAGGTTGCGGCGACGCCTATCAACCTGAAAGATCTGACGGACGAGCTTTCTGACCAGGAGAAGCAGCAGATCATCAAGATGATCAAGCAATCGCAGCAGCTGGTGCTGATTTCCGAGACCATCATTATTCCGAACTTTTTCATGATGACGAAGAGTTATGAAGGGACGAAGAAGCTGATGTACAGTCAGTTGATGATCAAGCAAGTGCTAGAGAGGTTGAAGAACGGGGGCAAGTTTTTTGCCAATTTCGATCTCTTGACGAAAGTTCAGAACCAGATCACGCGGTTTTTGGGTTATATCAAGGAGCAGAATACCAAGATGCTAAAGGCGCAGCAGCAGCATCAACAGCAGCAGCAACAACAGCAGCAGCAGCAACAACAACAGCAACAACAACAGATAGGCAAGACGCAGCCGGTTCCGCAGCCTATGGGTCTTCAACCGGGCCAGATTCCTCCTCAAGGACGGTTTGTGGTTCAACAGCAGCAGCAACAGCAGCAACAGCAGATGGGCTCGATGCCTTCGATTCCTCGAGTGGCTCCTACTCCGCAGCAGCAGTATATTCCGCAGCAGCTGGGTGGTATAAACCCGTCTGCTGTTTCTCAGCAGTTTCAGCAGCTTGCTGACCAGCGGCAGCTTGGACCGCAGCAAATGGCGATGTTGCAAAGTCCGAACGCCGGTGTTGGAGGGAAGATTCCTCCGCAGTTCATGGCTCCTACAGGCGCTTCGCCGATGTTAGCGTCTGGAGCGATGCTTTCTGCCCCGCAGGTGGCTGCTCCGCCGAACTCTGCTGCTGCTGCTTCGGCTAAGAAGCAACCGCAGAAACGGAAGACCGCCAAGACGGCTACGGGAGGCAAGAAGACTGGAACTGGGTCTGCTGCTCCTACGCCGACGGACGCCGGTATGGCTGCTGCTCCGGTGCCTGCTGCGAGTGCAGCTCCGGCTAGTGTTGGTGGGCCGGGTGCGGCGGTTGCAGCGGCTTCTCCAGAGGTGCAAATGCTGCTTCGAGAGAACACTGAGTCCATCAGCAAGGAGGACTCGCGTCTGCGGACGATCGACCAACAGCGCAACAAACGGCGGGAATTGGCAGCGTTTGACCCGGCAAGGTATCTGTTGGCGACATTGGCAGACGTGTTGAATCTTCCAGAGGAAGAGGGCAAGATTGTGGAGCAGGCGAAGTCTACTATGGGGAAGAATCGGACGTTGAGCAGTGGAGTTGGTGGAGCTGGGCCTGGATCTGGGTCTGGAAAAGTGCTGACGCCGTCTGCGATTCTGACGACTCCGCTTCCGTTCAATGTGAAGACGCCAACTTCATTTCGGTACTACAACAACCTGGTGACTCCAGGAAGCGCTGGTGCGGGTGGATTCAAAGGAGGGCAATGGACAGGCAAAGTGCGTGCCAACTTGATATCCGATGCGTTCAAGGGGGTGATTCCATTGCTGCCGGAGGAGCACAAGGATGTGTTGAAGGGCTCTGGGCTGAACTCGTACGATCTTGGTGTGTTGATGTATCCTACTCCACCGGACGAGAGTCCTGTTCGTAAGCGGCAGGGAGATGAACTGGAGGGAGAGCGCAAGAAGGTGAAGGTGGAAGGAGAAGAGGGGGAGGGAGTTTTTGATGGATGGGAGTTTGGTGAGTGGTGAATGAGTTACGAGCAAAGCAAGTAACGGGGCAACCCGGCCACCCCTTTCTCGGTGTTTTCGCATTTCGGTATACATGTTTAGTAACAAAACAATCGTTTTTTTTGCTAGATGGGTGCGTTGGATTGAAGGAGATGGAGTAGTCAGATCGAGCGAAGCGAGTCATGAGTGGTTTATCGATCAAGTCGTGATGGTTCAATCGCTCACTCAAAAGGAATTAGTCAGTTACGAGTTATTCTAGATTGACGGGGTCACTCGCTCACTCATGATTCGCTCTGCTCGTTTCTGGAGATAACAGTCTAATTCCTCGTCGAGTCGTAAGCTACTCAAATTTCCGGAGATACAAATCTGCTGCCTCCGGATTTTAGAAAATAAACCCCATAATTTAGTAGTGTGCGGCGCAGATCGCGGAGTTTGGAGAAAGTGTCTCCGAACTGGCGAATATTTGGTAGCTATAAAGGCGTGAAAGAATGGCGAGTTGGTGAGAGTGTTTTGTGGCCAGACTAGCCACACTCAGCAACAATGTCCTCTTCTGCAAAAATAGCGATCTCCGGAAAAACAGGCTACGGCCTCATGTCTCTCACTTGGACTCCAAACCCGGTTCCATACGAGCAGGCGTTTGCAACCATCAACAACGCAATCAAGGACGGTGTTGTGTTTCTCAACGCCGGAGAGTTCTATGGAATGGCACCCGACCACACGTTTGACAATCTCAAGCTGCTGCAAGCTTACTTCACGAAGTACCCCAAAAACAGATCCAAAGTGATGGTTTCTGTCAAAGGAGCTCTAAGCGAAAACATGGTTGGAAACTGCTCATCGGAAGGGATTTCCCGTTCGATTAACAACATTGCTAGCTACTTCCCCGATGGTTGGTTTGATTTCTTCGAGCCAGCGAGACTGGACCCAGAATTCTCGATTGAGGACACTGTCAAAAATATTCTTCCATTTGTTGAATCTGGCAAAATCCGGGGTATTTCCTTATCTGAGATTAATGATGCCGACATTATTGGCAGAGCAGCAAAAATTTACCCGATTTCCTTTGTCGAGCTAGAATTTTCAATGTGGTCTAGAGCTATTCTGTCCAACGGCATCATGGACACCTGTCGGGCGCTGGACATTCCTATTGTGGCTTATTCTCCGCTCGGAAGAGGATTTCTCACGGGAAAAATCAAATCTGTCGAGGATCTTCAAGAAGGTGATTATCGTTTGCACTTCGATCGGTTCAGCTCTCAGGAGGTTTTAGATGCCAACTTGAAGCTGGTTGAGTACATTGAGTCTGTGGCGGAGTCTAAGAGTGCGACTCCGGCGCAGATTGCTTTGTCCTGGGTCAGAAAACACAACGATTTCCCGGACAAGTATGCGCGGTTGATTCCAATTCCTTCAGCTTCGACTCCTTCGAGAAACCACGAGAACAACACTCACATTGATCTGACTGATGCAGAATTCGAGGAAATCAACAAGGAGATTTCCAATATCGACATCAAGGGTCTTAGATATAACAAGCATGCAAACAAGCTGTGGGGAATCAAGGATTGAGCACACTACGTGAGCGAAGCAAACGTGGTTTCAGCTATTGGCGGTGTGTCTAGTTTATTATTTAACCAGCCAAACTTTCTACATTTTCAGAAAATGACTTGTGCGAATGTACGAGCATCTACAAAGAGTAATCAGACTGAAGTCAGCCACTAAACATTTCGGGTAGCGTTTGCTTGGCCCGTTCGTTCTTTTTGGGTTGCTTTTGTAGCGTAAAATGTGAGCTGGAAAGGCAGTTATTTCCCCTTTGGAAGGAAGCACCTGTCAAGACTTCATTCGTGCTGCTGTTTCCGAAGACGCATCCTCACCAGCAAACAGTAGAAGGACACCCAATTCACTACTTACCCACGATGAGCAAAAGGGGTTATTTTCTCGGCCCCTAATTTAATCGGATAATCTAAAACCTGTTGATGTTCGGCAACGCCCAAGTGCTCCACAGTAAGCCTGGCCACCCCTCCATTCATAGTCAAAAAGTACTAATGCATCAGCCACATCATTAATGCAGCAAAGGCAGCGAAGAGGATCAGGATAGGTGTCCATTCAACCCCTTGATACTGCTTCAAACATCGCTTCATGTGGCTCAGACTCGCAAACGCAGGATCCCTTCCGTATTCAGCCTCGTATTGACTAACTAAATCGCCATATTTGGAGTGTCTCAAGCTACAATAGGCGGTTTCCATGAACTCTCCTTGCGTGAGATCATCATCCAACTTGAATTCGATGACGTCTTTGTGAAGTCTTGAAAGTGCACAAAAGTGTTCATCTAGGTCGGGCTCATTGACATTTGTCAGCAACGTTCTAATTATTTCCACTGCACGTTCTTTGCGCACCTTTTTCCTATCTTGAAGGTCAAACAGCAGAGCGAGCGAAGGCGAAGCGTCGTTGATGTATTTTGAAAAAAGTCCGTTGAATTTATCACCCACAATCAAGTGCAAAACAACGTTAACAACATGTCTCTCCTCGTTAGATTTGATTGGCTGTTTGAGTCTCTTTTCGAAAAAATCGACCGTTTTTCAGCATAGTCACAGGTTGTTCTCAGCGAAAACCACCAGGAGTCAAAAAGTAAAACGTCGTTGAGCGTTGGGACCCCCTTTGTTATCAACCTGACTTTCTCTGTAAAGCACATCCTGCTTTGGCTTCAATTGGACGTTGATCAAAAGTAACACCCCTTGAAAGCTTGTCAGACTTTATCAATCAAAAGATTCTGGGGCTGTGTGTCACGTGACACACGGGTCTTCGAGTGTATACGAGGGTGGCACCCGGTCCGACCCGGTCAGACCTCGTCGGACCGGGTCGTCCACGACTCCAATCGAGTGCCGTCACCAGCTATCCGCCATGCTCGTATTCTACGTACACCAAGTCAAAACTCTCAAATCCTTTCTTTTTGACCACCACGGTGCAAGATTACTAAACCGTTTCTTTTCTCGCGGGCTTTTTTCAATTTATTTTTTTTTTTTTTCAAATAAACAATTCAAATATAATCTTATCAATTTTGCGAATCAAAGGATGGCAAATCTTCTTTCAAGAGCTGTGATTATCCCCTTTTGAAACTATTTAGCGTTGAAAAATGGCCCAAAAAGACCGTCTGGACAGCGCAGAATCCGACTCGGGCTCCGGTTCAGAAGGTGCGGGCGGATTCATCAAAAACGACCCTGCTCCGAAATCCGGAGGGCGAAGACCCCAGAGAGCAGCAAAAGCCCGCAAGGTAAGCTACGCTTTGGACTCATCAGACAGCGAGGGACCTCGAAATAGCTCCCAGCGATCCCGTGGGGCCCCTGGGGCCCGTGGGACCCGCAGGACCCGCGGCACAGCGCGTCAAGCTGCTCGTCCAGCGCCGTCTCCCAGCGACGACGACGACGACGACGACGACGACGAAAGCTACCACGAAGAGGAGGCAGCAGAGGCACATGAGAGCGACGTTAGCGACGTTATTGCGCTGGACGACGGTAGCGATGAGGACGGCATTGTGGTGGTTCGGGGAAGAAGCAGCGAGGGAACGTCTGCGGACACCCCAATCAACCTGAGCGAGGACGACAACGAGGACGACGTTCCGCTCGGACAGCTGCCGTCGCCACCGAAAACCAAACGGAAACGAGCAGCCAAAGGCACAGGGACAAAACGGAAGAAGAAGGCGGACGTGCCGAAGCTGACGGCGTTCCAGCGGCGCACGAACAAGGTGTTTGAAATGCATCCGGACCTCGCTGACACGTTTACAAGGCTGCTGGACATGCCGGCGCGCAAAGTGGAGAAAGCACCGCATCCAGAAGGAATGACGATCCGGCTGCTGCCGTTCCAGTTGGAAGGACTGAGCTGGATGTTGAAGCAAGAGGAGGAGTCGGAGTACCATGGAGGCATTTTGGCCGACGAGATGGGGATGGGAAAGACGATCCAGATGATTTCGCTGATGATGAACGATCGCAGCAAAGGCCCGAACCTCGTGGTGGCTCCGACGGTGGCTCTGATCCAGTGGAAGACGGAGATCGAGGCGCATGCGGGCGGAGCCTTGAAAGTGGTTCTGTTCCATGGAGCGAATCGTGCAAAGAAGGTGGAGGACTTCGATGGTTACGACGTGGTGATGACGACGTACGCAGTTCTGGAGTCGTGTTTCCGCAAGGAAAAGTACGGTGTCAAGCGCAATGGGCGCACGGTTCGAGAAAAGAGTCTGTTGCACTCGAAGAAGTTTTATCGAGTGATCTTGGACGAGGCTCACAACATCAAGGACCGCCAGAGCTCGACGTCGCGTGCGGCCAACAACCTGTGGTGTGAGAAGCGGTGGTGTCTTTCTGGTACGCCGCTACAGAACCGCATTGGTGAGCTCTACTCGTTGATTCGGTTTTTGGACATTAGTCCCTTCTGCGAATATATGTGCACCAAATGCGACTGTCGTTCCAAAGAGTGGGTTTTCCCCGACTATCGTACTTGTGCTCAGTGCGGCCACTCACCGATGTTGCACATGAACTTTTTCAACCATTTCATGCTGAAGAACATTCAAAAATACGGTCTGGCAAACGAAGGGGTGGAGTCGTTCGAGCGGATCCAGTTGTTGTTGAAGCACATCATGATTCGTCGTACCAAGGTGGAGCGTGCAGACGATCTGGGGCTTCCTCCGAAGATTGTGGAGATTCGCCGTGACTTCTTCAACCCAGAGGAGAAAGACTTGTACCAGTCGCTCTATTCGGACTCGAAGCGGCAGTTCAACGATTATGTGGCGCAAGGAGTTATGCTGAACAACTATGCCAACATTTTCACGCTGATTACTAGGATGCGGCAACTGGCCGACCATCCTGATCTGGTGTTGAAGCGGTTTAAAGGTGCGAGCAATGTGGCTGCTGGTGCGATTGTGTGTCAGCTTTGTGACGATGAGGCTGAGGAGCCTATTGAGTCGAAATGTCACCATCGGTTTTGCCGGATCTGTATCACAGAATATGTGGAGAGTTTTACGGGCGACGGGTCGAAGCTGGAGTGTCCGGTTTGTCACATTGGGTTGAGTATTGATTTGGAAGCTGCGGCGATCGAGATGGACCAACAGCAGGTGGAAAAAGGCTCGATTGTGAACCGGATCAATCTTGGAGCTGGCGAATGGCGGTCGTCGACGAAGATCGAGGCGTTGATGGAGGAGTTGTACAAGTCGCGGTCGGACAGGCAGACTACCAAGTCGATTGTGTTTTCGCAGTTCACTTCGATGTTGGATTTGGTTGAGTGGAGGTTGAAAAGAGCTGGGTTTTCGACGGTGAAGTTGCAAGGGTCGATGACTCCTGAGCAACGGAACTCGACGATCCAGCACTTCATGAACAATCCGTCTGTGGAGGTTTTCCTTGTGTCGTTGAAGGCAGGAGGAGTGGCGTTGAACTTGGTTGAGGCGAGTCAGGTGTTTATTCTGGACAGTTGGTGGAACCCTGCGCTTGACACGGGTCAGGCAGCAGACCGGATCCATCGTATTGGACAGCATCGTCCGATCCGGATCATCAAGTTGGTGATTGAGGACAGTATTGAGTCGCGGATCATTGAGTTGCAACAGAAGAAGGCGGACATGGTGAAGGCTACGTTGGATCAGGATCAGAATGCGGCGAATCGGTTGAGTGCAGCGGATATGCAGTTTTTGTTCAACAACTAAATGACGAGTGTCTAGTCAACACCTAAATGACGAGCGAAGCGAGCATTGAGCGGGACGATTGGTTTTGAGTGAGTGGCAGCGACTAGTCATGTCGTCTGCGCTCAAGATACAGAGGTAAATAGTGTATTAATGGAGTACAGTGTATTTGTATTATGACGAGCGAAGCGAGTCATTCAATAAGGTTTGATTCAAGCGAGCAAAGCGAGTCGTTTCCGGGTCGGTCGGCGTAGACGACGACTCCGTCGGCGGCAGCGTTTGACTCGCTTCGCTCGTCATTCAATAAAGTTTCATTCAAGCGAGCAAAGCGAGTCATTTGGAATACTGTTTGTCGCGCACTGGAGAATGGTAGCAGAATTTTGGTCGAACTTTGGTAGCTGCAAATGGTCTACGATTTGCCCACATGTGAGTGAGAAAAGCAACAGCAAGCAGGACCGGTCAATGTGCCTTACTGCAAACAACCCGCTTCGCTCGAAAAGGGAGCCCATAGATTGCTTGAATACTTTAAAAAGAATGTATTATTAAATGAGCATTGGAGTACCAGTCACTTCACATCGAGAAGGGTTGCGTTTGTTCCACCCAGATTATCCACCATCCAACAAGTGTCTTTGACTTACTCAGGACAAGCGATGCGAGTCGTGAGTGGGTGAAGTGAAAGCGGGTGTATTGAGTTTTAGTTATTCTCCACGAATCAACGGTCTACTCGCTCACGCCTTACATGTATTTGCAAATGGCTCGTCGAATGTACTTGTGAAACAGGTGTTCACGAGCAAAGCGAGTGAACAGTGCCATTCCCCCTCACTCCATTCTCACTCCATTCTCACTCCCTCCTCACTCTCTCCTCACTCACTCTTCGCTCCGCTCGTCGTTCGCTCGTCGCTCGCCACACCCCTACACCACTCAAAATTTTAAATTTTTCATGACTCAAATCTTCATCAACTTCATCAACTTGACTCCGACATCAATCTCTCTTCTCCCTCCCCCTGCAAACAACATGGTGTTCCCCCTGCTCCCCTACATCGAGAGCGCGACGATTCCGCGCGAGCTGGCGCCCGTGGGCCAGGCTCTTGTGGAGCTCAAATCCACAGACGAAGTGGACAAAATTGTGCAGTTGGCAAAAAGCTCTCTGAGCAGCATCTACGTCGACTGGAACGTTGCGGTGGCGGACGAGTCTGTTCTGGACGCGGCGCTGGCCCTGTTGAACAACGGAGTCGCGGGTCTGTTTGCGCGCCCTGCGGCGGCGAAGGCGATCCTGGAAAAAATCCCCAACGCCAGAATCGTGTACAAGCTCGAGTCTGCCAACGAGACAGCTTCGCTCGAGCTGGCCGACTCCACGTCGGTCGCGCTGTCGTCTGCGACCGCCATGTACGACCTCAAGGGTCTTGCCAACGGCGGCCGTCGCCAGGTGTACGTCTTCTACAGCGCGGAGAGCAGCAAGGAAATTGTGGCTGGTGTTTCTTCTGGAGTGACTCCGGTCGTGGCCAGCAGCCTGCTCACCACCGAGTACGACGAGACGCCGGGCGCCACCACTGCGGGCGGCCGCGTTCCGATCGTGGACGTGCTTGTTGCCGGTCTTGTGACTGACCGTGCGGACGGGCTGTACACGTCGCTGGTGACCGATCTGGGCAACCAAGCTCTGGGTTTGGTTTACTCTTCGAGAAAGTCGTTGGCCGAGGCTCTGCGCACAGGAACAGGCGTGTACCAGTCCCGCAAGCACGGCCTGTGGTACAAGGGCCAGACGTCGGGCGCGACACAGCGTCTGTTGCGTCTGGAGGTGGATTGCGACGGCGACTGTGTGAAGTTTGTTGTCGAACAGTCTGGTGCTGGGTTCTGTCACTTGGACCGTTCGTCGTGTTTCGGCGCCGCGCGCGGACTCGCGGCTCTCGAGAGCGTTCTGGTGGACCGCAGGGAGAACGCGCCGGCCGGGTCGTACACGAAACGTCTTTTTGACGACGAGACGCTGCTGAACGCCAAGATCAAGGAGGAGGCCGAGGAGCTGACCGAGGCTGTTTCAAAAGAGGAGATCTCGTGGGAGGCGGCGGACCTGCTGTACTTTGCGCTGGTCCGGTGTGTCAAGTACGGCGTGAGTCTGGCGGATGTCGAGCGGAACCTGGACGTGAAGGGCTTGAAGGTGACAAGGAGGAAGGGCGATGCGAAGGCCAAGTTCTTGGAGCAGCCGGAGCCGAAGTCGGAGGCCAAGGCGGAGGCCAAGGCGGAGGCCAAGGCGGAGCCAGCGAAAGCGCCAGCGCAAGAGCAGCCCCAGCCAAAGGCTGAGGCTGCGATCAAGATGTCCCGCGTCGACGCAACCACCGCCTCTCCGGCCGTCATCAACGCGTGCCTCGAAAGACCGATCCAGAAGTCGGCCGACATCATGAACCTCGTCACTCCGATCGTGAACCAAGTCAAGCAGAACGGCGACCGCGCGCTCGTGGAGCTGACGGCCAAGTTCGACAAGGTGCAGCTGGAGTCGCCTGTTTTGAAAGCTCCGTTCCCCGAGTCGATGATGGAGATCTCGCCGGACGTGAAGCGTGCCATCGACATCTCGTTTGCCAACATCAAGGTGTTCCACGAGGCGCAGAACCAGACGGAAACCCTCACGGTGGAGACGTGTCCCGGCGTTGTGTGCTCGCGGTTTGCGAGACCGATCGAGCGTGTCGGGTGCTACGTTCCTGGCGGAACGGCTGTTCTTCCGTCCACTTCCTTGATGCTTTCTGTTCCTGCGCTTGTTGCCGGCTGCAAAGACATCATCTTTGCTTCTCCTCCGGGCAAAGACGGCCGGCTGACCCCTGAAGTGGTTTATGTTGCACACAAGGTCGGTGCCAAGTGCATTGTGCTGGCCGGAGGAGCCCAGGCTGTTGCTGCGATGGCGTACGGAACAGAGTCGATTCCGAAATGTGACAAGATTATGGGTCCGGGAAACCAGTTTGTGACCGCGGCCAAGATGCTTGTCTCGAACGATTCGAACGCGATGTGTGCCATCGACATGCCTGCAGGGCCATCTGAAGTTCTGGTGGTGGCAGACCGTTTTGCAGACCCTGATTTCGTTGCATCCGACTTGCTCTCACAGGCAGAACACGGTGTTGATTCTCAGGTGATTCTGATTGCCGTCGACATGACGTCGGCAGAAATCGACCGCATCGACGAGGCCCTGCACCGCCAGGCACTCGAGCTTCCTCGTGTTGAGATTGTGCGTAAGTGTATTGCTCACTCCACCACCATCAGCGTGGCCTCGTACGAGGACGCCTTCGACATGTCCAACAGGTATGCGCCTGAGCACCTGATTCTGCAGATCGAAGACGCTGAGAAGTGGGTCGACAGAGTGGAGCACGCCGGTTCCGTGTTTGTCGGAGCCTACTCGCCAGAGAGTTGCGGCGATTACTCTTCGGGAACGAACCACACTCTTCCAACGTACGGTTACGCAAGAATGTACAGCGGTGTCAACACCTCGACGTTCCAGAAGTTCATCACGTCGCAGGTGGTGACTCCGTTGGGATTGAAGTCGATCGGCAAGGCGGTGATGGATTTGGCTGCGGTTGAGGGGTTGGATGCGCATAGGAATGCGGTGAAGATAAGGATGGAGAAGCTGGGTTACCTCGACAATGCGAGTGAGTGAGCTAGCGAGCAAAGTGAGCAATGCGAGTGAAGGAGCGAGCAAAGTGAGCTTCATCCTGAGTGTCTGTTTCCTTTTTTCTTTCTTCTTTTTGTTCGCTGCTTCTCGTCACCTCACTCCAAGCGACGCTCGGTAATTGACACCTTCATCCTAGTCGATAGATCTCCCCTGTTCATATTACATAATAAACATTCTACATCAAAGCAGCTAACGACGTGCTAGGCGAGTCGCGAGTAACGTGTGTCAGCATGGCCAGAGCCATCACTGAATCGATCTTGTATGCTTACAGAACGGATGTACGTGGAGTAGCTTGGTTGCTGGCGGTGGATACGATTCTTGCTGACCGGTTACGCATGAATCGATCGCCATCAAGCAAGCCGGGAGACTGTGCCTGGATGGGTGCATTGCAATCACGAGAATCACAAAGAAAGCCTTGTGGAATACGAGAAACAGCTCGTACGCTAGCTCTCTGAAGAAGCGCACTGCCGAGCGATGCGAGTAAGTACGATTCAGGGTATTCCGATGAAGGTAGCCTCAACTTGATGGTTTCCCGTAACCCAAAATAAACTCCTTCCGAGTATGACGAGCGAAGCGAGTCATTGTTGGCTAGTAGAGCAAAACGATTCAACTCGCTCGTAGTTTTGGCTAGTTGAACAAGTAACTTTCAAAGTAACTCACTAGCTCACCTACCTCGATAAGGAGGATCATCACTATCGTCCTCATCCTCATCCTCATCCTCATCCTCATACACCGCAACCTGATCTCTGTGACCGCGAGTAAGCTTCTCAAATTCTTCACTCGAAAGCTCAAACTCTGATCCGTTCCGAAACATGTGAAATAGTCTCGCTCCTAAAAACCGATTGTACTTGCACACTATTTGTGCAAACAATTCATAGTCGGTGCGTGTGTCGTCGGAAATTGGCCTCCTCCACAGATAGTACGACCTAATCTCCCAGTGGCAGTCATAGAACTTGCGAAACAGGTTGTGAACTGAAGCATTAAAGGTGGGCCCTGGGTCTGCGAAATCAAGAATGAATTTGCACGAAAACGAGCCGACTGATTCAGTATAATCTTCTGTATTGAGCCGCATATCGTATTTGAAAGCCACTTCCTTTATATTGTTGCTCTCTACAAGATAAGCGTGACGTTCGTGGCCTTGCATCACGTAAATCTTGTCCCCACATCTCTTGATCGGTAAGCCAACTTCTGTGCAGCATTTTTCAATAATGCTAGCCATCGTCAACCCAGAACCGTAACATTTACCAGCGTAAATCCAGAGAGCACACACGCTCCTGTAATCGTAACGGGCCGGTGCAAAGACCCAGGTTCCAATTTGAGCATCCAAGCATCTGAAAAGAATACGCACAAGAGTCTTCACCTTGTGGTTCATGGTATCTGTGGAGAGAAATCGTTCTTTGTGGTAGCGAGCAACAACTTGTTGAATCACTTGGGCCCTCACCTCCATCAAATCGTAGTAATTTTCGTCCAGCATGGACATTTGAACAAGAAATTCTTCCAAGTCGTGCAAGGGCTCCCCTAGAATCAAGACCTGATGAAGGAGTTCGAACACTTTAAAAAGTCTCAGTGCCTCCAAAACTTTGAAAGCCAGAGGATTCACAGGAAACCCTTGAAATTTGATCATTTTATGCAGTTCGGCTGCTACCAAATCGTGCTCATCAAATAAGGACTCCAAGTTTCTCAGTTCGGGATTGTCCAGGAACCAAATCACTTTCTTCCTTGCCCTTTGGAGAGTCAGGTATTGATGGTACAAGCCGCTTGGTTGGGGACTCGAGTCGGTTTCTTCAACAAACCGTTCCCAGATGGAATCTACCTTGAGTCGCGATCTCAGCTCCTTACAGGTTCCCATTAAATTTCGAATGTCCTCTGGGGTTGAGTTTAGTGTGATGAGTGTCCACAGCTCCAGCGGGAACGAACGGGGGGAACGGGACACCTGAGACGACTTTCCCATTTTCATATGGGCGTATGTACGTCTAAGCGTACTTTGTCTTAGCCATCAAAAAAAAATATGGTAGCAAGCTTTCATGTAGTCTTTTTTTTTCTCACTGAAATGGAAACTGGAGTAAGCGAACGACAAGCGGAGCCAGTCGTTGCGAGTCGTTGTATCCAGGAAGCCGACTAAGCTTAGTGACTAGTAGAGGTTGAGCAGAGCAGGCCACTCGCTCTTGAGTGAGGTATGCTAGGGTGACAATAGCTCGCAAACGGTGAAGTGACCTTTTTGCTGGTCAGCTGACTCTATCAGCATGGCGAGTCACGTCACTGTTTAGCCACTTGATTGACGGTGCCATAGTGCTCAAGTAATCTCGGTTTGACTCTCCAAAAGACTCACTCCAATCACTGAGCATAAACTTGACTATTGAAGGAACAACCGCTGTTGAGTCTGCTCGGTGTGAGGTGTGGAAAACCAGACACTGACCTGCACCACCACCCTTTCTCAAGTCCATCCAAGGCAAACGTCACTCAAGCAGAACAGTTGATGAGAGACACCTCCTGCTAGTTCAATCTGTGAATCACGTATGGCAGCCCGCGCTGAACGCAGCTTCACTCATTCTATTTGCTTGCGTAAGCAATTACGGCATTGCACAAGAACCGTCTCGGGTTGAGCGGACCAATTGAACTAGACCTTGCAGATGAAGTAAAAGTATTTACTTTGAGAGTGCGACATGCAGTTCACATACTCACACACGGCTGGCTTTGCTCGTCGTTCAAGTAGTAGAATCTCGATTATCTAAGCATCGCCTTTCGTCCCGCTCCCAAAAAAAAAGTCGTTCGTCGCTCTTCCTCTCCGCGAATCAATATCGCCCCATAAATTGCATCACCCAATAAGTTGACCCCATCCACCATTCTCACCACCGTACTACCGCCCCCACCCCCGCATCATGTCTCTGCTACTGCCTGTCCACATTCTGACCTACTCCTACACCTTTGGCGCCACCTCTTTCCACTCGTTCGTCTCCTCCATCAAGGCGTTCAAAGTGCTGCCAAAAAAAGAGTTTGGTCTCCTCCAATCCCACCTGTTCCCGATCCACTTCCTCACACAGGCAATTGGTCCAATCGCCGTCGGTATCACGGCTCCTTACTCGGTTCCAGTTGCAGGCATCGCTCTGCTCGGAGTCTCATCCGCGTCCGGCCTCATCAACTACTTCTGGCTGTTGCCTGTGGTGCAGAATATCAAGCAGCAAAGAACTGCTCTCACTGAGACTTTTGCATCCGAGGCCGAGGCTAACGCTTCTCCAGAAGTCAAAGACCTCACCAAGAAATTCGGAAAGTACCACGGTTTCAGCTTGCTCTTCAACCTCGCCAGCGTGCTCACCATCGCTGCCTACGGCTACGTCCTCAGCTCTCAGTTCTCGCTCAAAACTTTGGTCAAATAAATAAAATAAATATTACGTAATCAGAAATTTGGAGGTAAAATCAAAGCTCCAACACGCTGTGGAGACCGTTCCGTGGCCAACAGGTCGTAGTTCAACACAGAGTTTTTGGTGTCGCTCACCTCCAGCATCATCCCCAGACGGTTGAATGCCTTCTTGCTCGATTCTGCCAGCATCCGGGTCTTGGATCCCAGTCCAATCACCAGCATCTCGGGTTTAGGATACAACAATTGCAAAACGTCAAAAAGTTTGGTCTTCTCCAGATCCACCATGATTGAATTCTTGTCCAAGTCGCCCACGCCGAGCTCGAATATTTGGTTGTCTAGCAGCAAACATCCGACCGGCACGTTCTGTTTGTTTGGCGATTTCACCACTTTCATATTTGAAAATATAATCGAGTCTCTTGAGATCATTTCAATGTTGTTTGCAGGGGTTTCAGAGAGTGCCAAAACGTCGAAATTGGAGAGGTTTTTTCCGACATTGGCGGGCTTGAACGTTGTTGGATAGTGCCTGAGGGGAATTGGGGAGTGCGAAAAGTACCTAGCGGCTGCCGTGGCAGCTGCTGCCACATTGATTGATTTTCTCGCCAGCATTTCTTGTAGTGCTTCTTTTTAGAGGTAAAAATATGGAGAAGCTGTGAGCTTGATATTTTTCCCACTAACTTTATAACCCTGACTTAGTTACCCGGACACGTTTAAATTTTTCACTTCATCAAATGAAAAAAAAAAAAAAACCATTTATTTGAGCTTGGTCATCAACCAGGCTTTTCATCAATCCAATAGCATCACATCATGGCAGGAATCAACTTAGTGCAGCACATCTCGAGGGCCAGAAACGGCCTGGGCGCGTTTGTCTACCCATGCAAAAAAGTCGTGATAACATACTGCAATTTCGGCGGTTCGTCGAAAGGAATGAGAGACTTCCTCAGACAGAGACTCAGAAACTTCGCCAAAACATACCCGCAGATCGAGTTCCAAGTGCTTGAGAAGCCCGGCTTCCACCCGGTGATGAAGGCCGAGTACGCCAACAACGGCACCAAGCAGATCTGCACCCGCAAGTGGAACGTGGACGTTGTGGAGAACAAGCTCAAGTTGTTGGTGAGCTCGAGCGGTAAGCAGTTGTCGAAGCCAAAGCAGTACGTGAACTCGTTGAACAAGTCTGTGAGAGGAATCTGGTCGCCGTTCCACGTGGATCCGGCCCACAGATACAAGGTGTGAACGAGGAGCAGATCATCAAACGAGTGCGGGTCTTCCCTTTTGCGAGTCATCGTCGACCGAGTCGACTCGCTTCATCTCATTACAATGTCTACTCGCACGCTCGCATTCCAGATTTTGCTCGCCCATCTGTACATAGTGTTTCTAAGTTATACATACCACACAACGGTTCAAAAAATCATATTCTCGTACGGACAGTCGACACTTTCGTGGCCCTGTCGCTCGCAAAGACCACACCATTTGGATCTTCCTGCTGCCGGATCGCTTTTCACAGCGGGTTCAAAGACTTTGAGCTCGCCGTTTTCCCCGAGAACGTCGTCGTTGGCCGCCGTGGCCGCGCCGGTGGCCGCGCCGTTCGCCGCGCCGTTCGCTGCGCCGTTCGCTGCGCCGTTCGCTGCCTTGAGACGTTCAATTTCAGCCTCCAGCTCCGCCACCTTCTGCTCCAGTTTGCTGGCTTTCTGCCCGCTCTCTCGAGACTCAGAAACACTCTTCTCAAGGCTCTCACAGCGCGTCTTCAGCTCCTGAAGCTGCACAGATTCCTGCTCGCGCTTCCCAAGCTGCTCCTCCAGTTGCTCCAGCTTCGTGCTGAGCCTGAAGTTGTCTGTCTCGAGCGCACGCGCCTGGTCGGTCTCCTTGCGCTGTGCAACCTTGAGGTCTTTGATCTGTTGTTCTTTCTCCTCCAGGAGCGTCTGGAGCCGCTGCTGCGCCTCCGCAGCATCTGTGTCCGCCTCCGGCTGCTGCTGTTGCTGCTGCTGTTGCTCTTTGAGCTGCTGGAGACGCTGCAGATACAGCGATTCGTTCTCGTTCGCCTGTTGCTCGAGCGTCTCGACTGCGTCGATCAGCTCTTTGATCTGCAAATCGGTGTTTTCCTTGTACCTTTCGAACCGCGCGTCTTTCTGGCGCAGTTCCCGCTGACTCTCTTCCAAAACAGACTCAAAACTCTCCACTGTTGTTTGCAAGTCTTGAAGAATGCGGCTCCGTTCCGCCAATTGCTGCTGGTACCGGTCCAATTTCGCTCTGTAGTCGCGGTTCTGCTGAGTCAGCTCGGCGATCTGGCGGGACATCTGCTCCGTCTGCTCTGTTGCGGCCGGCTGTCTCTTTGTTGCTGGCGAGTTCCCTCTCACACTCAGCGGCGACAGCGGTCTGAGGGGCGTCGCGAGCCGGTTGTTCACGCTCGGAGACACGCCGTTTGCGTGTAGAAGCTTGTGGTACGGCAGAAACAGGCCTGTGCGCGGCAGCTTGGTCTTGAAGTAGCTCACGCCGTCGACATCGCCCGAGTTTTTGCCCTTGGAGACCGCGTCGCCAATCAACTCAACCCCGGCGAAAACGCCCTCTTTGTTTCGCACCTCGCCGATAAATCGCACGTACGCCTCGCCTCCGCCAGGCAGCGCAACGCGCGCGCCGATCTTTACTCTGTCGCTCGACATTCCTGCTGGTTGAGGGAGGTGAAGAAGGACAAGGAGAAGCTGGAGACGACAAGTTGATGAAAATAAACAAAGATGAAGTTCGCGGAAAAAAAATGATTTGCACAGCCAGAGAATGAGAGAATGCGGGCAGCAACGAGCGAAGTGAGTCTTGACAACACACAGATGACGAGCGAAGCGAATCAATTGCTCGTGCTCGTGCTCGTCGTGGAGTTCTTCACTATCGACTCGTCGTCTGAGCACTCACTCATTCACTGACGATCCGCTTCGCTCGTCGTTTGCTCGCTCGTCGTTCGCACGCTTTTGGGGCAGATTTTTGGTAGCAGATTTTCGCTTCAGTACAAAATTGATACATAGTTGGGCAGTTTACCCCGTCGTCATGCGCTCGTGCTCGTCGTGGAATTGACAATAAGCTCGTCAGTTGTTCGTGCTCGTGTTAGCTCGCTTGGCTCGTGCTCGGGTTAACTCGCTTTGTTCGCTCGTCATTCGCTCGTCATTCGCTCGTCATGCGCCCATGATCCTCTCCTTCACAAGCCCCTGGTAGTAAACCACGCCAACCTCTCGGTCCGGGTGCAAAATACCCCTCTCGTACACTCCGGCAATCAAGTTCTGCTGGGCAGCCTCACACAGCCAGATGTCCTCCAGTGCAACCTGCCGAGCAAACTTGAAATACTCCTCAAACTCCTCGTTGCTACCATCGAAGAAATACTCAAACTCCATGCGACACTTATTCCCGTTGACCGGGTTGCAGCGGAAAATGCCCATGCCGCCCCCGTAGAGGTTCAGCGAGCAGGAAGGGAAAAAGTACAAAAACAGCCCGTCTTCTTTGCCCTCCTCGGCGTTGCAGTGGTGTCTGCAAAAATTGGTGTAAGTGTCCACCTTGTAAAACTCAAACGGATACACCTTGCTGAAGCCAGGGTGTGTGTACTGGCAGTGCAGACACTCCTGGTACCCGTCGATGAAGGTGAGGTAGTTGTAGTCGCACTCGTACACGAGTCTGCGACGGAGACTGTTTTTGCGGAAATCTTTGTCGTCGATGAATTGCGAGAGCTGGCTACCAAAATACTCTTCAAAAGACTGCTGAGGGTTTTCTTCGTGTGTGACGAAAACCAAACCGCCTTTGGTGACCACGTGGTTGACTTTTGGCAGCGCAGCAACGGCGGCATCCTTGGCCTCGGGGGCGAGTCCCTTGGTCAGTTCCTCGTACACTCCGTAGCGCAGGTCTAGAGACTCCACTGCGTACGGATCATCCACAGTGAGCAGACCGAAAAACGGATTGCCGACAAAGTCCATCTGCAGCGCTCCGCGGAGCCCGTCGTTGCGCGCCGGGTCGCGTGCAAACGCATTGACCGTCGACACAAAGTGCCAGCCCTTGTTGTAGATCTTGTCTCTGGAGAGCGACACAAACTTGTCGCTGGTGTACCACTTGGCGGGGACGGTGAGGGGCGGGGTGCGCGAGGCGGTGCACGGGGTGCGCGGGGTGCGAGGGGCGGCTGTTTTGTCCATGTCTGTCTGTATTATGGTGGTGAACAGATGATGAGACGAACTACAACTAGGTGGGCACAGACAGGGACGAGCGTTGCGTATTTATAAGGCTGTCCCGGCTGGCACGACCCTGGGGAATTTTCCGAAGCGATCAGCCAAACAGCCCAGGCGAGCTGTACTGAAACGGGGAAAATTCCGAGCGCTGGGAGCAGAGAATTGCGGGTGCAAAGACACCACCAGATCTGCGGAGCGCGAAGACCCCACCAGATCTGCGGAGCGCAAAGACGTCCAGAAGAAAAAGCAGACGCGCTGCGGGCACCCGAGGACGCCTCGACTCACGACTCGCTTCGCTCGTCGCCAGTTCCGGTGTCGGTATCGGTATCTCGAATGCCCTCCTCTTCCGCTCGTCACGTGCCCGGCTCCTCGGAGTTTTTTTTTTTTTTTTCAATGTTTTTTAGCCAACTTTCCACTCTTCCTCAGCTGGTCTGTTTTTTTTTTCTTGCATGTGCGCAAAAATGCGAAGCCGCGTAGATACGTCAAGATAACGATTCCCAACTGGGCATTCTGGTCCCGTGCTTATCTCGACAGAGATTTCGCTTCCTTATCGGACGTCGAGATGCTGTTATCAGTGCGCCAGCAGCATCCACGGCACACGCTGGAAAAGCCGGCGACAGCAGCCTCGGTTGCGCCATCACCGCACGCACGCACCGCCCCTTGTTGCCCCGCCGCCCCGCGACGTCACTCGCAGGGTCTGGCGTGCGCGGCACAACTGTCCCGCACTGCTCCCACTATAAATATCGGCCGCTCCCCGGCTAAAAAGTTTTCCCACTTGTGTCTTGTGCTCCTCGCAATCCCGTGATGTCTTCAGCTCTGCGCGTGTTCAAAGACGTTTTCGTGCCCGTGGCGCCCGTGCGGGCGCTCGGAAAGTCGCAGACCAAGATCGCGGGCCGGCTCGACTCCACGATCGAGACCCGCTCGTCCAACCGGTCTGCCGAAAAGAGACCCAACTACGAGAAGGTGACCGAGGTGAACGAGGACGTGGCCACCGAGTACTCGTATGACAACGTGGAGCAGTTCTCCGTCGGCCAGACACACAGAAAACTGCAAAACAGACACATCCAGCTGATTGGAATCGGCGGGACGATCGGCGTTGGTCTCTTCGTCTCGGTCTCGTCGGCTCTCCACAGCTCGGGACCGCTCAGTCTACTGCTGGGATGCATGATGTGGTGCATCCCGATCCTGTCGGTCACGGCGTGCTGCGCGGAAATGGTGTGCTACCTGCCGATCCCGTCGCCGTTCATTCGGCTCTCGGAGCGGTGCGTCGACGAAGCGTACTCGTTCATGACCGGGTGGAACTTCTGGGTGCTGGAGTGCTCGCTGATCCCGTTCGAACTCACCCTGTTCAACACGCTCATCCACTTCTGGCGCGACGACTACTCGCCCGGAATCCCCATCGCGATCCAGCTCTTCATCTACTTTGTCATCAACGCCTCGGCCGTCAAGTACTACGGTGAGGTGGAGTTCTGGCTCTCGATCGGGAAAGTGATCCTCTCGATCGGCCTCATTGTGTTCACCTTTGTGACAATGGTGGGCGGCAACCCGCTGCACGACGTGTACGGCTTCCGCAACTGGAAAACCCCGATGGCAGAGTACATCCACACCGGCGACCTCGGCCGTTTCCAAGGCCTGCTGAACGCTCTCATCACCTACTGCTTCCTCATTGCCGGCCCCGAGTACGTCTCGATGTCTGCCGGAGAGGTGATGAACCCGCGCAAGATCCTGCCTTCTGCCTACAAGCAGGTTGCCTACCGTCTCACGATCTTCTTTGTCGGCGGAGCACTCGCCATGGGCACGTGCTGTGCCTGGAACGACCCGATGCTCGTGGCTGCCATCGAGGAAGGAAAGCCCGGCGCAGGCTCCTCGGCGTACATCGTCGCCATGACCAACATGAACATCAAGATCCTGCCCCACATCGTGAACGTGATGCTGCTCACCTCGGCCTTCTCTGCGGGAAACTCCTACACGTTCTGCTCGTCCCGCAGTCTGTACGGTATGTCGCTGGAAGGCAAGGCGCCGCGCATCTTCTCGTACTGCAACAAGGCCGGTGTGCCGATCTACGCGGTTCTGCTCTCGCTGTGCTGGGGACTGCTGGCGTTCCTGCAGCTCAACGAAAGCTCCCAGACTGTGCTCGACTGGATCGTGAACCTCGTGACGGCGTCCCAGCTGATCAACTTCATCAACATCTGCGTCACGTACTTGTTCTTCCGTCGCGCCGTGATCAAGCAGGGCATTGACAGAGAAGCCTTTTCTTTCAAGGCCTGGGGACAGCCGTACATGGCCCTCGCGGCCATTGCCACGCTGTTCTGTATGCTGTGGGTCCAGGGCTACACTGTGTTTATTCCGGGCGGCTGGTCGATCCAGAGTTTCCTGTTTTCGTACCTCATGATTTTTGTGGACATTGCGCTGTACATCTTTTGGAAAGCGCTCAAGAGAACGCCTTTCATCAAGCCCGAGGACGTTGACCTGGTGTCTGGTCTCGAGGAGGTGGAGGCCCACGAGAGGTACCTTGCTTATCTGGACTCGCGGCCCGACAAGCCGCCAAGACGCTGGTACCACAAGATCAGCGACTTTTTGTTTGGCTCGCCGTGAATGGGTGCTGCTTCTACATAGAGATACGTACATCTAAGTTTTTTTATCTTCTTATCGCACTTTGCTGCGGTGAAAAGTTTTGCCAGATCTGGTTAAAAAAAAAAGTTTTCTCGAAAAAAAAAAAAAAAAAAAAATCCTTATCGGCGTGCAGCTTTTTTTCTTATCAGGAGAAATTTTTCAGCTGAAAACACAATTGCAAGGTGTCGTGGTGTATCTTTGCGCCCGTCACCAAGAAATATTCCCCCGTTTCCCACAGCACCATGGACGGAACGCACTCGGCAAGGCCGGCGCCGGCCAGGCCGCGCAGAAAGAGGCAAAAGTACAGCAAGAACGGGTGTCTCGCGTGCAAGAAACGCAAAGTCAAGTGCGACGAGGCGGTCCCTTCGTGCGGACGGTGTCGACGTTTGCGCGCAGAGTGTCTCTACTACCGCGTCTACAAGTTCCAGTGCTCGAATCTCACGGAGACCAAGCAGGAGCGTGCGCTGGAGCTGGAGCAGGAGCCGGCGCCGGCGCCGGCTCCTGCTGTGAGCGACACAGAGCCGCTTCTGAGCGTGCCTGCAGAGGACCCAGATCCGTGCACGTTCAACGAGGGACTCACCAACCTCTTTGCGAACCAGGAGGTTCTGTTCGGGATCATCCCGGGCGTCTCGGACACGACGGGGTACGAGACTGCGGGGCTCGATCTCCCGCTCCTGCTGCCGGACTTGGACTTCTCGAAGCCGCAGCCAGCACGGGTGGCACCCGAGAAATGGCCGCAGATCCTGGACTACGAGTACCTGCACAACCTGCGTGGGTCGATCTCGGAGGAGCGGCTCGAGGCGATTGCCGAGTCGCTCGAGATTGACGTCCCCGACCTCGTGCACCTGCAGTCGTTCATCAAGAACGTGCACCTGATTCTGTTCCCGTTCGCGGACTCGTACCTGGACTCGCCGTTCATCTCGACGTTCCTGCGCGAGGCGCAGCGCAGCAGCTACCTGCTGAACGTGATGCTGGCGTCGGGCGCGCGGTTCATCACGGAGAAGGCCCGGATCGACAGAGACCTGCATCTTGCGCTTCCGAGCCACAAGCACAGCCGAGACTACGTGGAGACGCTCGAGAACCAGATCGAGATGAACGACCGGTACCGGGTGCACTATCTGTCGAAGTGTTTCCAGTCGCTGAAGGAGATCCTGGGCCACCGCGGGGAGTCTGCCGAGAACGTTGAGAGCGCTCTTCTGACGAGTCTGGTGCTGGCGTCGGACTTCTCGTCGAACAAGGACGAGCGGTGGACGCTGCACCTCCGCGGAGCAAAGCAGTTTCTGAGCAAGTTCTCGGACGGAGACATGGCGAGCTCGGACTCGGTGATACTGTCGAGGTATCTGTTCTCGTCGCTGGAGATCTGCACGGGGATGTCTGCCTCCGTCGGCAGCACGCTCGACCTCCAGGAGTTCAACGAGTGGATGCCGATCCCGCTCAACCACGGCCCGCTGGAGAAGCTGAGCAAGATGGGGCTGGTGTGCGACGGGCGGTTTGGCCCGCACAGCTACCGAATAGGCGGCTTCAAGATCCTGCTGGGCTACAGCGACGAGACCACAGAGGTGATCAAGAAGATCGTGAGCATCAAGAAGCACGACGAGGCCGACCCGTTCGCGATTGCCGAGATCCTGGGGCTCATTGCCAAGGCCCGCGACTTCTTCATCGTTGAGAACAGGGCCCCGTTCATGATCCCCGTCCACTCAAAGTTCCACCCTCTGTACCAGGGAGCCGACAAGACGAGGCTCCCGCTCGCAGGCTACTACCACATGGTGTCGCCGCCCCAGGATGGCCCCTCGACGCCCGAGTCCTGCAGCTGGTACTCGTTCTTCGACTTCACGCAGCAGTTCCGGCTGCAGGCCCTGTACCTGTACGTTCTCACCTCGGGCCGGTTCATGGAGTGCAGCTACGACCACTCCTTGGTGCAGTCTGTGCTGAAACAGTGTCTGGAATCGTGCTCGTTTCTGATCCAGATGAAGTACGCCGAGCTGACGGAGCTCGACCTCGGCTTCCTGGACGACTACTACTGCTCGGAGATCGTGCTGGACGCCGAGAGCCACGGCGCCGAGCTGGACGAGACTTCTGGCCACTTTTCTCTCGCGGACCCGGAGCTGGACCGCATCTGCGAGTCCATAATGACGGTTCCTCCCTCGGACGTTGACTTCGCCAAGTACCTGAGCTCCGACGTGGACCACCGCATCAACATGGTTCTGTGGCCGCTGATGATGTGCTCCTACTGCTGCGACAGCTACACCGACAAGCTGGTCGTCGACTGTCTGCTCAACAAGGTGCTGTCTTTCGGGCTCAAGAGCGCCCTTTCGTCGCTCGACAGGATCTACAAAGTGTGGGTCCAGCGGCGGCTGCGGATGAGAGGGCCCAACGGGGGGGTTTACAAGCTCGACCCGTCGTACAATATGCGTTATTTCCAGGAGACACAGTACACTTTTTCTTTTAGTTGAGCGAACGACGAGCGAAGCGAGTCGTGAGTGAGTATGCCGAGTCAATCGACGAGCGAAGCGGGTCGATTGACGAGCGAAGCGAGTTAATGAATCGATTGAGTGAGTTGAGCACGTCGATTGAGTTGAGCACGTCGATTGAGTTGAGCAGGTCAATTGAGTGAGCCGTGACTGCGTATACCAAGTCTGACATACTCTGACATACTGACACACTCTTCGTGAAAGCGCGTTAGAATGACTCGCTTCGCTCGTCATTCTATCGTCAAACAACTCGCTTTGCTCGTTCAAGTTGCACGGCTGCTACGCGTCGCTTTGCGTCGATCGACTGCATCCTGTACTTTTTTTTTTATCTCTTGTATCAAAAAAAATCAGACAAAAAAAAAACGCGTTTATTTCTTTGTTTACATGTATCAAACCCGTTCAACCCCCCTCGTCACAGCGCCCCATTCCTTCCCTCCACCTCAGGATGTCCTCGGGAGATCACAAGCGGGCCAACAGATCCAGCGTGGGCCGAGCCAGCGTGGGCCGAGCCAGTGTGGGCCGATCGCAGACTGACAGAAGAAGTCTGGATAAACAATCCTCAAAGAACCATCTCGACACAGAGTCCATCAGCGTGATCGTGCGGTGCCGTGGGCGAAGTGACAAGGAACTGACGCTGAAGAGCCCCGTCATCGTGAACATCCCCAAAGATAGCAACCAGGTCAGCGTCAATACGAGCCAAGATTTCAGTATCTCGAGCCAGATCTCCTCAACAAGGGTTTACACAGTCGACCAAGCCTACGGTCCGGAGTCTGACCAGTCGAGTTTTTTCAAGGGAGTCGGGCTGCCCCTGTTCAACGAGTTTGTCAGAGGCTACAACTGCACGATTCTCGCGTATGGACAGACCGGAGCAGGGAAAACGTACACCATGTGCGGCGATATCAAGGAAAGAGAGCTGTCTCTGGACGCTGGGTTGGTTCCCCGCATTCTGTGCAAGCTTTTCGAAAACTTCAACGACGACTTCATCATACGGTGTTCTTTTGTGGAGATCTACAACGAGGAACTGAAAGATCTGCTTGGAGACTCCAAAAGCTCTCGACTCCGTGTGTTTGAGCACAAAAAACACGCCTCCAACGACAACAGCGGCCCCTCCACAATCAAGATCGACGGATTGGAAGAATTCCACATCAAGAGCGCGAACGAAGGTCTTCGATTGCTGAAGCAAGGAATGGAAAGAAGACAGACAGCAGCGACGAAAATGAACGACCTTTCGAGCCGATCTCATACGATCTTCAGCATCTCTCTGATCCAGAAAAAAAGCGAAAACGAGTACCAGTTTGCCAAGATGAACCTGGTGGACTTGGCAGGATCTGAAAACATCACCAGGTCTGGTGCAATGAACCAGAGGGCCAAAGAGGCAGGCTCCATCAACCAGAGTCTACTCACTCTAGGGAGAGTCATCAACGCTCTAGTGGACGACAGCTCCTACATCCCTTACAGGGAGTCGAAACTCACAAGACTGTTGCAAGACTCGCTGGGTGGGCGAACGAAGACCATCCTGGTTGCCAACATAGCCCCTTCGAGTCTGGATTGTCAAGCCACCACCAGCACGTTGGAATACGCAACAAAGGCCAAAGATATCAAAAATAGCGCGCAGATTGGGCCTCTGATTTCCGACAAAGTGCTTGTGAAAGAGCTCGTCGAGGAGAATTACAGACTAAAGCTTGATTTGAAGGCCACAAGAACCAAGGAAGGTGTCTACTTGAGCGAGACAAACTATAACGAATTGATGTTGAACTACAAGAATCTCACGACCGAGACCGAAGAGCTCAGAAGACAGAAGGACTCGCTCACCAATCAGGTGCACAAAGAGCAGAAGAAAGTGGAAAACGAAAAACAGGAGAGGTTGAGGTGTGTGGAAACGATCAAGGACTTGGAAGCAAGATTGGCGGCATTCGAGAATGAGTTCAACTCTCAGCGACAAAAAGAGGTGGAGATTCTTGCTGCAAGTAAGAAAATCGTGGAATTGTTCAGCAATGACGCATTAAGAATGATGAGTCGACAAAGAGACTACCAGCGATTTTTCAGTTCTAAACTCAAGGAAAATGTCACTCCACTGACACAGCAACTCAACACACTGTTGAACAGTGTAACTTGTGACAAGGTGGATACAACCGGCCTGGTTGAGCTCACGAGGAACGCAATTGCCGAATTGGAGAGTGTGGCACAAGAACAGTCGACGTTGACTTCCAGAGTTGGAGATAAGGCAGAAGAACTCAAAAGCTTCAAGAAAGAGTTGGAGACTTCATATGAACAGCTACTGGCCCTTTTTGAAAACAAGTCTCAACTGATAGGTCAGTCCGAGAAGAACAACTTGAGTTTTGACAGCTTTATCAGCCAAAGTCTGTTTGAGAATCAAGCTGGATTACTTGATAAGGCAGCAGAAGAAACGTCCGCAAAGACTTTAGAGATTAAGGAGTTCTTCAACAAAAAGTTAGATGAGTTGTTTGGCCATATTGCTCAGAAAACCCTTCACACAGTGGTGGATGAAACCAAATCAAGGTTGCAAGACAAGCGTTCTGAATGGGTGTCGAGTTCCACCAAAATACACAATGCACTGGGCTCTAGCAACGACAACTTGACTCAACTGATTCAGCAGAATTCTTTGCAGCTTTCCAAGCACATCGACGCCAATCTTGGTTTCCTAAACTACAACAAAGCGCAACTGAGCGAGGTGGTCAATAGCACCAAAAAATCTGCCAAAATGATGGAGAACGCCTCCTCCTTACAATCAGAATTGGTGAGTTCTTATTCTGGTCTGCAAAACACAAACGAGAACATCAAAGATACGATTGATTCTGTCAGCAGCAATTTGGCCACTTTGGGTACCGAACTCAGAGATAAACTGAGTGACGACTTCCAAGTCACCTCTTCGGAAGAGGCACATAAGATGTTGTCGCAATTAGAAGGCAAAGTTATCAAGAAACAACCGCTATCGACGACGTGCAACTTAGATTACAAGCCGAGATCTCCCACAAAAATGATATCTCCAAAACGGAACAGAAGGTCTGACTCGGTATCTCCTACGAAAAGGAAAGTGACTGACACAAATTCGGTGACCGCCAAAAGAAACAGGTTTGTTTAGTGAAAATGTATTTTAGGAATGATGTATGATTTGTTGATATATCAAAAACGGGGTTGTTGGATATTCGAGATATACACATATACATGTAACAGAAGAGGGTCAACAAATGTTTGTATATGACTGACAGTAAAAAAGAAGCAAAAGAAATCAAGACAGGAATGTAGCAAGTAAACGGAAAAGCTTGAATAAATAATGCTCTTTCGCAAGTGATTTAGTATAAAGGATGTGGCACAAACAAATAACGGTAGGGTGTGTAGAAGGGAAAGGGGTCAAACATAGCTTTTTAAAATTCGAAACGGGGAGGGTTTTCACAGTGTTCCTATTAGCGGGCATTTTTTGTCTGTACTGAAAATGCTATCTGTCGTTGTGGGTGCTGATGCTCTTTCTGAACTGCTCTAATGACGAGTTGGTTCTGCTGCTCGAGCTGCTCGAACGTCTTCTTTGCTTTCTGGCAATCGTAGGGTCCACATGTTCTTTTCCCAAAGTTCTGGCCAAAAGAGAGAGAATGTCTGTGAGCGACAGCACCCCCACCAGTTTTCCAGACGTTCTTGCCTCTCCCAATTCTGTTGCAGGCGAGACTGGCGCTCCCTGAGCGTTCAGCGAGCCTCCAGAAGATTGGTGATGTAACGGTATCGAGGAAGTGATGGGAGACTGCACCATCTTGGAATCAGAAGGAGATGGCTGGTTAGATGATGAAGCCGAATTATGCGTGTCTGGCTTCACAATCCAGAGTCTGTGAGACTTGGTAGCCACCAGCTTAGCCATGGTTCTAGCAAGCGATGACGACGTTGTGACGTGGAATATTGGGAACGAGTCCTTGCCGTTCTCGAGTCCTCTTGAGTTGAGAATAACAGAGATGAAATGCAAACAGGATTTGTACAAGAGATCGGATTTCGAGGACGTCGACACGAGTCTCACGTCCGTGACAGAGATGTTTCCAATCAGGTTGTAATTTCTGTCCACAACAGCCAAAGACGAGATCATCAGATCGTGCATTTTGACGAGAGCTTCGATCAGCAATTGGTCTCCAAAGATGGTGACAACGTTGGAGGATCCAATGCTCAAACTCTGCAACGAGGAGCTCAAAAGCGGCTCCATCGATGGAAATCTTCTGGCATTCTCCCAGAGGAACTTGAGCAGTCTTCTCTGCGACAAAATACCCGTGAGTTGGTTGCCCCTTGTGATGGCGACTCTGTGCACTCCGGTCCCCAAGATCTCGACCACCGTCGACAAAGTGTCTGTTTCCGCGAGCTTGATGAAAGGGTTCTTGTTGGTGAGTCTGATGACAAACGACACCGGCACTTGATCGCCTCGCTGTGCTTTTTTTATGAGTTCTGGAATGGATTCTCTCGGCTCGAAATTGATGGAAGATAGCGCATCCGGTCCCAACTTGTTCAGCACCAGTAAAAGATAGGAGTTCAGGTCTGTGTAGTCAAAGGTGAGACAGTCCAGGTCCTGCGGATAATCCTCAACAGGAACAGACGTTAGTCCGTTCTGCACAAGAGTGTCAAATGCTTGTTCAACAGACACTTTTGAGTCGATGGTGATCAGCTTGTTTTGCTCAACGAGCTCTCCCAAAGGTAAATCCTGCCACTCAACCGACGCACCAGACAAAAACGCCGAGTGTGACGAGGACATTGAGGGATTTCGAGAAAGTGACGCTGGATTGCTCTGTTGGTGTGTGTTCAAAGAAAAAGACATGCTGCTGGGAGACCCTGGGTTCGAGATACAACCATCTATGGAGCCAATCTCGGACGTTTCCAGCGGTGGAGGCGTGGAAAGCATCTCCACAATTGACGTCTGTCTAGCTTGCGGCAAAGGTGATCCGGGAGTCCGGATTGGAGGCGATCCCGGGTACTTGTTGGAGGACATTTTGCAGTGTCAAGTAGGTGTGTTGCTCCCCGTCAACAGTTTTGATTTTTCGAATATCAGATGTGCACTCTGTTTAGAATTGTTCCTCGCAAAACTTGTAAGCCAAAGGGTTCCACGCGGTTTCGAATAAACGTTTGCTGCTTATCTGGCGCCAAAACCAAAAAATATCACTTTCAATCAGCACACTTTTAGAGAATAAAGTATGTTCGGCTATACAAGTAATCTTTTTTTTACTCACCTCATTTTCCCCTTTTTTTTTTTTTTTTTTTTCTCTACTTTGTCTTTTCCCGCAACCTATGCGGTGTGAGGTGTGGCTCCCTCGCCACATCTCGTTTTTTTCGCGCGCCACATGCGTGGCTGAGATGGTGAACCAATCAATCAGTAGCAATTACGATAGCACATAGACATCAAACGGGGATTCGGGGTTTCGGCCCACCTGTCCGTGTTGCAGAGCTACACAATTGGAACCACTCTCGCTCATGCAAACATCTCTGAAAGATTTGTTTTACTACATGGAAAAAATGTATAATACGTCAGGTAGCAACCAAAAACCAAAAAAAATAACAGCTGCTCTCGGCGAGAATCGAACACGCGATCTTCAGATTATGAGACTGACGCCTTAACCGACTGGGCCACGAAAGCAATTGTTATGACACAAATTGCAGAACTGCAACATGATACCAAACCACACCGTCTGCCCACCAACTGTCAATTTCCAGCCTCGATGAACATGTGTTTCACGAAATCCTGTCTATTCCACCTCGTGAAGTCACTGTTGGCAGAGTGGGTCCTGATGAACTTTGTTTTCCGGTACCTCTTGCCATCCAAATGTAGCAGATTTTCTTGATTTTTGCCTTTTTTAAATTTCCGGAGTGGTTTAGGCAAACTCTTCAAGAGCCCGCTCTCTTTTGCTAGTGCATCAAACGGACTGACCTCAACTGTCGAAGGTCTCTGAGACTTTCGTCTCGTAACAAACAAGTCGTGGGCCAACGTCGGCATCTGCTGGTCCTCAAAACACACTTTTTTCGCTTTGCTGAGACGTTTCTCGGACTGGTCGAACCTGCTCAAGAACACCACGAAGTTGTCAGTGGGCGTCGTCGTTGTGGTCGTCGCCGACTTCGAGCTCTGTGGTCTTGGGGTGCGGTACGGCGTTGATGTTACAGAGACGTTGTTCTCATCAAGACTGGACCGCGGACTGTACACTGCTGTTGGTGGAGTGGCCACTCCGGGCAGTGCATCCAGAGTCGATTGGCCTAGCACGAGTCCCGAGCTGGGTTTATCGTCGATTGCGAAGCTCGCAGAAGGTTTGTCTGGGTTCTTTGATGTTTTCAAAGGCGACAGGATATTTGACGGTTTCCACTTGAGTGTTTCAGGTGGTTTTGTTTTCCTAATGCCTTTGGCAGTGTTAGCGAGGATGGTAGAAAAAAAAAAGGGGTTTGGATTGCTGCTTACCCTTTTTCTTGCTCAATGGCTGTTCATAGCCGAAATTTTCGTTGTAAACGGGGAAGAAGCCCGTGCGCTGTCTTGAGCTCATTGGCAGCGTTTAGATTGACCACTTGACAGAAGGCGTACTGAGCCAGATACGTGATTTTGCGAACAAGCGCTGGAAAAAAAATTGAAAAAAGAATAGGATTTTTTTTTTCACACTCCTTTTTTTTTATTTTTCATTACCCCTTTTTTTTTTACGTTCAAAGCGTTTCTCTCTTATTCTAGGCTATGTAATCGATCGGGCTCATCTCCTGCTGTGCCGCTGATCTCTCTTCACCACACACTCGTCAAAGTCGATTAGGTAAACCGTGCGCGATGGGAAGTTACCCATAGGAACTGTGTGTGCGCTCACCTCACATTTGAAGAAACAAGAGTCGAGGATTCCTTCCAAAACACCGGCAATAAACGCTTCGCAATTCAGGCTCTCATACTCCTTCGGCACCGAAACATAGCGCATCAGCAACGGCTGGTTGTCTATGATCATGTACTGAGTCTCCGACTCGGACGATTTCTCGAGATTGTCTGCTGGTTTGTCAAACAAACTCTTCCATATTGTACCGGTGATAAAATGAAGCACCTCTAAAATCCGAATTTCGCGCTTCGACGTGTTGGACTTGCCAGACGACGTGACATTGTTGTTGAAGTTTTCTCTCAATGACGTGAGCTCGAGAAACTTGACTCCCACCGTGTAGCCGAGATTGTTCAACTTGCGCTCGAGTTCAATGAGACTCTTTGAGTTGCTGAGGTTCATCGAGACCATCTCCATAAATAGGAAACTCAGCGACGAGAGCGAGATCTCGTGCTTGGCACGGTGTAGATTGCGGTCGTAGATCGAGCTTGTGGGAACGAGCCTGTTTTTCGAGGATGAGGGTTGCTGTTGCGGGGATCCAGTCTGCTGGCTGCTGCTCTGTTGTTGCTGTGAGGGACCCGTGGACCGCGGTCCCACTGCCACGTCGTACCCGATTCCTTGTAGAAGGACTTTGGAAGACGACAGCGAGGACGACATGTTGTAGAGGACGAGCGCTGGCGAGAAGTAATGGTTTGTCGGCTAGTCGGCTTCCCAATGTCCTTCTCCTTGGTGCTGGCACAGTGCGTCGTCGTCTACCTTTCGGTACAAACGTCCTGGTTATTTTTTTTTTTGTCTTCCTCTTCTCTGAAAAAACAAAATCTGCCATAATAAGATACGGGTCGATTTCGAGCGCAGATTCTGCCGAGTGCAAGAATAAAGATGGCTAACAAGAGGTTTTACTAATGAACACCAGCAATACTCATGGTCGCAGCTGCTCCAAATAACCAAATAGAACCGCGGCTCCTTTCAATCTCCCCAAAATGGCGATAACGATCAGACTTGCGACGGTAAATGACCTGCAAGGAATGCAAAATGCCAACCTTAACAACCTGCCAGAAAACTACACTTTGAAATACTACCTATACCACCTGCTCTCGTGGCCGCAGGCATCGTTCGTGGCCACCACGACGGACCCAGAACTGGCCGAGCAGGATGAACCAAGCGCCGCAGACGTGAAACAAGACACCCAGTACGTGGGCCGTGGCGAGAAAATCGTTGGCTACGTTCTTGGGAAAATGGACGACGACCCAGAAGCAGAGGACAAGACACCACACGGCCATGTCACGTCACTGTCGGTGATGAGAACATACAGAAGAATGGGACTCGCAGACAAGCTCATGAGACAGTGTCTGTACGCGCTCTGTGAGAACTACCAGGCGCAGTACGTGTCGTTGCACGTGAGGAAGTCCAACCGAGCAGCTCTGCATCTCTACAGAGATACCCTCAAGTTTCAAGTGTTGAGCATCGAAAACTCCTACTATCAGGACGGCGAGGACGCTTATTACATGAAGAAAGATCTTGTCTTGGACGATCTGTTGCCCTGCAAGTTCCAGAACGCCACCGAAACCGACGACTTGCAACAAGACTTGCTAGAAGGAATCGTCACTGACGGTGTTGACCCGCTTGCCGTGTAGGTGCTTAAATACATTTAATGAGACAAAAATAGCCTTCACTACGAAATTAGCCTTCAGTCACACCGAATCCGAGTAAGTTTTCTTGTCAGACAGAAAAATATTAAGGTAGCGTGTGTTTTTCCACATCAACAACATCATCAGACGGAACGTCCGATGAAAGTCTCGAGCCAAATGCACTCTAGTCATCATGTAGAAAACCTCACTTGGATCCGGTATTACGGCCACAGCTTGCTTGCGGATACTCGTCTCCTGACGTGGAACCTGCAAACTAGCCATCGCCAATGCGAGTTACAATCAACTGGAGTCGATATCGCACATCTTTCTTCTTCTTTGAAACTATTAGAATGTTAAAAACTTTTCACTTTCATGAAAAATTTTCCTCCTTAAATACACCATTTTCAAGGCTGTGCACGACGAAATAAATTTTTTTTTTCCTTCTCTTTCGCTCATACAATGTCTCAAACCTGTCTTTGTGACTCCCTCTCTCTTACTTATTTTTCCTCCTTGCGATAGGTCAGTTTGTCCACCTTCACATCCCCGTCGATCAGCGTGTACAGATAGAGAGTGCAAACCGAGCCTTGAATGTCCAGCAAACAGAAACTTGGGAACGGGTCCATGTAATCCTCGATCTCTGATGCAGTCACATCTTGCAGTGACTCTTCGTCCTGTGGCGGTGCAGGTGGCTGTGCGTCACCCGCCGCCGACTCAGCCGCTGACTCAGCCACCGACTCAGCCACAGGCTCAGTTTCTTGGGTTTTTTCTTCCGTCTCCGACTTTGTCTCTGACTGTGTCTCTGCCTGTGTCTCTGCCTGTGTCTCTGCCTGTGTCTCTGACTTTGTCTCTGGCTGGTCATCCCTCTTCGCCCCCTTATCTGCCAACACACCCTCGATCACCTCGAGGTCCTCGTTCTCCATCTTGTCAGTGCAGAACGCTCCTGTGGCGCTGCCAGGGTTCACAAAAAATTTGCCGTCCAGCGTGTACGCCTCCACTTTGTGCGTAGAACCGTAGATGAGGATGTCCACGTCCATGAGCCTGGCCTGCGTCAACAGGCTCAACGGGTCGGCCTTCGGTATTATTTGGAACCCATTCAGTAGCCCCACTTTCAGCTTGTCGTATGTGAACACGAGCGACAGCGGCAGGTTCAGGTCCTGATCAAACTCTCCCTTGACGAGCTGGAAGTCTAGCGACAAAGACTTGAGAAACTCCAGCGTTGACTGGGACGCCGTTACGTTTCCGAGACAAAGAACCTGTTCTATCTTCCCAGTGGGCTGCAGCAGCTTCTTGAACTTTGCTGGAATGTCAATCGCCCTGTCTGGAATATGGAGGTCTCCTATAGCTAGCACGAGCATGTTGCAATCAATTGGTCTCGTCTCGTATGTGCTGATAACACTGCAAATTTCAATAGTTTACTATTTATTTTTCGTTTGCCAGCGCGGACTTGTAATATTTTTTACCCCATAGTGATTTTCACCAGCCACAAAGAATCACTAGAGATCATTCCTGAAAGCCTCAACAAACTCATCATAATCCTGAATCACGTGTTCTGTCAGACAAATGTATACGAGTATATAACTTTTAGCACAAGAAACGCCATCACGTCTTTTTCTAAACCCACTGTACCATCTAAAATTACACCCTTATTTCTTGTCCTCCGAAGACAAAAAGTCGCTAGATGAGAAAGAAATTATGTTAGTACCGTTGAGCTGGAGATATTCTAGTCCGAGTAGTACTCACTTGATGGCCTTCTCAACGTCCAATTCAGGCTCCTCGCTCTTTGCTGGGGCAGCTGGAGCAGCGGCTGCAGGTGCAGGCGAAGACAGCATTTTTGGTCCGGCAACACCGCCAACCACAGTCAAGATGGTTCCAATTGCCAACTAGACGTCCTGTTGTTAGTACCACTGCCAAAAGATCATTCAGTCTCATATCCGATAAGTATCCAATCGTTCCGAGATCCGCCAATTGGGGCTCACTTACCCAGTGGGGCTGGACAGCTTTTCCGAAAATAGTGTATGCTCCTGCCATTGTGTGATTTGCGTGCTTTACAAGGTCCTTTTCTGGTTCT
>PPHT02000009.1:116075-171519 GCA_003705115.2 Ogataea henricii
TTTTTTTTTTTTTTTTTTTTACCTTCGTTCGTTCTGGAAACTTCAACTAAAATTGATTTACAAATCACACCTCCAGTGCCCACATTCGATTCAGTCGTTCAGCAACACATCCAGTCCCAACAGTCATAATGGTGAGTACAATCTGGAAAAAACACCCCTTTTGCAGTCTACTAACACCCCCTCCCCTCCCCCTCCAGTCCTTCATCAAATCCGCAAAGTCTATCATCCCAACCCTGGACAGAATCCTCGTCCAGAGAGTCAAGCCTTCCCAGCAAACCGCCTCTGGTATCTACATCCCAGAAAAGAACCAGGAGAAGCTCAACATCGCTGACGTCATCGCCGTCGGCCCAGGTTTCACCACTCCACAAGGTCAGCTGATCAAGCCTAGTGTCAATGCCGGTGACAAGGTGCTGATCCCAGCCTTTGGCGGCTCCAACGTCAAGGTCGGCAACGAAGAGTACCTCATCTTCAGAGATGCCGATTTGCTCGCCAAGATCGACGCTTGATCCTTGATCCCTGATCCCGGATCCCGGAACTCTTTTCAGTGTACATAGTGCTATCAATCTACTTATTTTTATCGTCAACCCTCGTTGACCAGCTGCGTCCAGTAGTTGTCGAGTCTGTAGCGCGCCAGAAGACTCACAATCTCCTCCTCGCTGTCAAAGTCGTACACCGTCCACTTGTTGAAGTGCAACTCGAACAGCTGCCCTTCCCACAACAACTCGCTGCCGTTGTGCGAAAGGTCTTCCAACTCCACCTCAGTAGCGTCCCCAGACACCGCTTTCGGCACCGCGTTCTCTTTCCAGTTGATCCGCTCCTGCATCAGTCGCTTGTACTTGGCCACCGAGCGCGAGCCGCCCTCAACAAGCACCAAACTCGCTCCACCGCGCAGATTGATGCACATTCCGCGCAGATTCAGCTGCTTGGCGTTCACGTCTACTTTGTAAGCATGCTGCGGGTTCGCAAGCCGCCGGACCTTGAAAACGGCAGAAAAATAGCCCTTCTTCAGGTCCTCCTCAAACTTGCGGTCCAGTTTCTCGTGCCGCTCGTCTTTGCTCGCCATTCGAGCCACGTTGTCCTCCTCGTGGCGCAGTCGCCGCTCCTCGATCTCCCGCTTCACCCGCATCTCCACCTCTGTCGGGTTCTTGATCGCGTCGTTGGTAAGCACGTTCATCAGGTTCTTCAGCTTCACCTTCGGCGCCGGCGTCGGATCCAGCCCCAGCTTTATCCGGTCCTGCTTCTCCTTCAACCTCACCATCCTCTCGTTCTTACGCAGCCGTTTCAGCTCCTTCTTGGTCAGAAACAAGGGCTTGGGTGCCGGAAGATGCTTCTCCCACGGCGCATTGATGGGAACAGGATGCTGAACATACACGCTGATCGGGTTGTCTTCATCCGCCGCGTCGCTGTAAGTGTTCTGGTCCAGACTCTTGTAACTCCGCCCTTTCAAAAGAGGCTGGTCCCACCATTCAATCGCCGGAGGCTCCACAGGTTCGTACAATTGTTCCCCCAAAACTGCGTTCGCAGTCAGTCCCTGTTGCGCCAACTGCTCTTGCCGCTCTTTCTCCCGCCTCTCCTCTTCCAGTTTCTCGCGGAGCTCGTTTGCTCGCTCGATGTATTTGCCCTTCTCGTTCAAATTCAAAGCCCGTCGTGGCCTCGTAGCACCAGACGAGAAGTTCTGTTGATCAATATACGGATTCAAAACAAACCCGTCGCGTACTTTGGCCTTTTTCAACGGATTGAAGTTCTTGGGGATCGAGGGCGTCGGCGTCGACTCCCGCAACAGCGGATGAACCTCAATCTTGTTCATCACTTCCATCTCATCTCCTCCTTGAGAGTTTGCTTTTTCTGTGGATCTGCCCTCGGATTTGTGAATCCGGGACAGCAAATCCGCGCTCAGACGCGGCCGTTTCGCCGAACCCGGCTGCACAGGCCGTCCCACCGTTCTTTTGGACATCAAAAGGATACAATGAGGGAGGAGTAGTTTATATATACACTCATTTCAAGTTCAATCTTTTTTTTTTTTCTACAACTTTTTTATTTTTTATTTTATTTTTTTCTTATTTTTTTTATTTTTTTCTTATTTTTTTTATTTTTTTTTATTTTTTTCATATTTAGTGCCTTTCAAAAATCATTATACTAAGCAAATCCAAACCCCTCATGACCTTCCGAAAGAGCCATCAACAGAGATCCACGCAACTTCTCATAGCTCTCATATTCCGGAAGATCAACCTGGTTGAAGCAAGTGTGCGACGTAGGCAGTCGATCCGTAGGACCATACACCCGATGAATGCTGAACTTGGACACTCCAGACATTCCAGCAAGCTCCTTGAACCCATTCAATGGAACCTTACTCGTACCAGTGGCAAATTGTAACAACTTCGCCTTCTCCTCCAAGTCAAACGACTTCACCGCACGCCAGAACCATTGGATCTGTGGCGACGACGCTGAGTAGTTCTGATAGACAGTGTTGTTCTTCCAGTCATCAACATCGATATCAGGTAGTCCAGAAATCAAAAGCTCCAACTCTTGGTCATCGAAAATCGCAATCAGATCTTTTGGAATGATCTCGTAGAACCCTTGCAAAAAGTTCTCCATCTGCTCCTTCACAGACGCTTGCAAACGATACTCAACAATCAACCTCACATACTCCTGCTTGTTCTCCTCAGTCACGCTGATGTCCCGACCATTCTCTTTCAGATCAATCACCTTGTGTTCGCCGTAATCGTCTGTCTCAACTGAAAACGTCTCCACAATGATGTCGGTGATGTCGTTCTCCAACATCCACAGTAACGACTTGTAGTAATCAAGATCCAGCGATTCAATGTCTTTCAAAGAAACGGGACGACCCAAGAGACGCTTGTAAACAGCTCTGCTGAAATGACAGTCAAGCATACAGCCATCATAGACAGCTTTCCCAATGATCAATCCAACAAACTTGAAGAACGAAAGATGTTCTGGATTCACCCAAGACGTTCTGTTGGGGTGGAATGTAGTCTTGTCAGACGCAACAGGGGAAAACAGAGCATAGTCTGGATTGAACATCTGCCGTGAAAGAACCTGGTACCACTCTCTTGTGAGTCCACCAGCATCAACACCTTGTTCACCTCTGAATTGAATATCCAACTTGGCCTTACGGATATCAGATGGAGACTTGAAGAACAACGCACGATAAGAGTCCAGGAAAACTTGATCACGTCTCACATTCACCGGAAGCGTAGGACGCTCATCGTCGTCAGCATGCAGTTTCTGATCAAAATAGATCCTCTTGTTGTCAAACTCCAACACCTTTGGATTTCTAATCAAAACAGAGAAAGGACCACTCATCAACTTTGGATTGCTTCTGATCATCGAGTTCAAAATCTTCTTATGTTCCTCAGTGAACGAGAAGAATAAACTTTCGATAGGCTCGTTCGCAAAGTCATAAACCTTTTCTTCGTACCGAAGAATATCTCTCGTCGGCATATCCTGAACCTTGCTGTGCTTGCAAACAACCATCAGAGCCTCGATCAATGGCGACAAAATGGTTGCAATGTGAGCCAAACTAGAGTTGTCTCTCAAAAGCCTCAAGCAGTCACTCAGAGCTCCCCAAAGTGGGCCCAAAGCAGAGTTCTTGTAAAGCTCCTTCAGTTCTCTCACTTCCGCAGCCTCCTCAAGCTCTCCGTCTTTGGTCTGGAACAAGTAATCAAGCGCAGTCAAAACACGTAACAACTTCGCCTGATCAGATGAACCTGATGCAAACGCCGCCAGTCCTGGAATCTCCTCGTTTTCATTAGGAAGCGTCTCAATTTCCTTGTTCAGAGTCCGCAAATCCACCGCAATGTGTTGACTCAGTGATGTGGCTTTCTTCGAGAGCTCACGAGGGAACACTATCTTGGCGTTCTCAATGAGCGACAGGTTTTGAATCGATGCAATTGTTTGTTGGAACACTTTGCTTGCGCATTCATCAGCAACAAGAATGTTGATGATCAGCTTCAAGTTTCGGTCAGGAATAACAGGCAGTTGTGGAGTTTTGGATTGATGCTTGTCAGTATCATCAAGAGCATTCAATTTGGATCTGATCGCTTGCAAAGGTCTCGTGGCTATCTGGAATGTACGAGAAAGTATATCCATCAAGTTGGTGTCTTCTTTGATAAGTTTGTTGTCCAACAGATTCAACAAAATGTTGATTGGATAATTGTAACTGTTATCCTTCAACTTGTGTTTCTTGGCCAACTTCTTCAAAAATGGAGAGCTCTCTTGGTCCATCAAAAAGTGGAATCTCATGTGATTCTCGTTTTCAAGCAAATATTGAATCACATCGATGGCCTGGGTAGCAACCGTGAGGGTTGTACAACCCACTGGGAAGCTGGCACTCTTGTCCAGAGACTGCACCGAGTTCCTCACTGCAATTTTCAAAGGAGATGAGCCCGGGTCGTTGGACTTCGCACTCATCTCAGCAACCTTCGAACGTTGACACAACTGATAATAGACAGCCTCGAGTGATGCCTGATCAGTCAACCCTTCTTGCAAAATATACAGCAACATTGCAACGATTTCACTCCGCGTTTGCTTATTGTAGCACAAATATCCCAAAGTCTTAAAGAAACTTTCTCTCTTGTAGTAGAGTTGAGGCACAAAAACCATCTTGAGCAGTGCACAAACACCAAACTTGTCCACCATTGCAGCAAAAAAGATCTTGTGACGCTTCTTGTCTTTGGAACCAAGAGCATCCTCGTCCCCGTCTGACACGTTGATCTCTTGCATCTCTTCAATCTCAACGTCAGATTCTGCATCTCTGTCAGCCAACCGACGGAAAATACGGTTCTCAAACGAGGACCTGTACTCATCGCGCATAATTTCATTGCGCAAATCATCAGGCAATGCATCCATAAAAGCGGGATCAACCTCAGGTATATTCGTACCGCTGCCGATGGCGTCTGCACGTCTTTCACGAACGTGCTGCGCAAACACTTCCTCTCTTATTTCGTCTGGAAGGGCCTGCAAGAATTCAGGATCAATTCCCATACCGCTGACGTCAACCTCACGGCCACCAATAATCACGTAAACAGGCTCGCGATTCTCTTGTGCCTGTTCACCTTCAGACCGTTGCTGCGCGCCTTCACGTTCTGCAAGCGCCCGAGAAGCCTCTTCTTCTTCTCTCCTCTTCGCTTCCTTCTCTTCTTCCTCTTTCTTGAGCTTCTCCAATCTTTCCTTCTCCTTACGCTTTTCTTCAGAGGAAATCTCTAGACTCCGATCGAAGATCAGATTGATGATACGAGGAATAACCCGACAAGAGTCTTTGGCTGCATTCTTGCCGTAAAACAAAGCAACAGTTTCAGCCCATCTTTGAAGAGTGGACTTGATGAATATGTTTGGAACTTGTTGGTTTCTCCTCGAAGATTGTGAGCCTGGATTGCCATTCAAAGCTCTCAGGATATCGGTCAAGCTACCTTGGTTGAATGGCATGAAGTGGTTGCGGTCATTGTCTCCACCTCTTGGAATGAATAAACGATTGAACGGGCTCACGGCACCACGATCAGCAATCTCTCCAAATGTGTTTTCAGTAGGCGGCGCGATCGACCCGCTTCTGAGAATTTGGAACTCAAGGTCTCCATCATCTCTGGTGTTACCACCAGAACCAAAAACAAGTGGATTCAATCTTGGGAAGTACTCACGGATTTCATCATTAGAAGAATCTCCATCAGCGAAAAACTCACCTTCAACAGTGTAGTTGTTGTCTCTTGAGAACGAGGCAATCCGACCACGATGATGATGATGACCCTGCGAGCCTCCTCTGCGACGCTCGTTATTTTCATGCTCAGCAATCCATTCTTCCAAAATGGCGCTGTCGCCACTGCTGTTCATATCATCGTCGTCATCTTCACCTTGTTCCTCATCGTCATCGAAGTCACTGTCACTCGGAAGAAGTTCCAGATCGCTACCAGAAACCATTCCTCCAAACTCGTCATCTTCGTCCATCTCAGAATTATCGGCATCCTCATCTTCTGAACCACTGACGATGTCAATCACAAACTGGCCATCGTCCAATAGTTCTTCCACCGAATCGCTGCTATTGCCTTGTTCATTCTCGATATCTGAAATGTCCTCTTCGTAGCTGGCAGGCTCTTCGCCTGAATCAATCTCGTCGATCATCTCAGCGTCAGAGTCCATGTTCTCATCATCACCGTCGTCGTCTTCCTCGTCATCGTCGTCGTCGTCATTATCGTCATCTTCGGAGTAGACAATTTCGATGTCTTCACCATCCAGAAACACATCAGAATCGTCTTCTTCCTCCTCATTCTCGACATCCTCAACGTCGTACATCCCCAACGTGGAGTTCCTTAACAAATCTGGAGTTTCTTCACGGTCATCCAGATCATCCTCTTGCAAATCCTCCTCATCAGCTTCTCCACCCTGGGGTCCAACTTCGCGGAACAGCTCCTGTTTTGAAACCTTGATAGATCCTAAAGATGAAAGACATCTCATCATGTTGCTGGAAACCATCTCTGTGTAAGGGAAATTGACATCCAGATCCGCCAAAACAGAGGACAATACCGATGGTAAATTTTTCTCCAACAGCTCTCTCGCCAACAAATAACCATCAAATTGTGTGACAAGCTTGTCAACTGCAGATGAGACGCTGAGTTCAAATTTCTCACCCAACAGCTTGCAGATCAGGTCGATCATATCAACAATCTTACCATACCTGCTCAACGCGCTTTCGTTTCCCTGATTCGCAGACTTGATCACTTTGATGAGTATGTCAGCAGTGAATTTCCGAATGAACGTCATGTCTGGATCCACAATCTTGGGGTCTTCATAATTCAAACCTTTCAATGGAGTTGTTGAAACTAGTGCAACAATACAGATACTCGCCAGCAACGAAACAAGTCGCTTTCTCTTGACATCCTCGGTACTAGAGTGGCTGAAAGGATCTGATGAAATGAACTGATGAATCAACAAGTTCAGAGCCGTTGAACGTGGTTTATCAAGATGTCCGGAGCTGTTATGTTTCTTTGAGAAGGCAAGAAACTCGGTCTTTGCTTGCTTGTACGAGAACAATAACTCAGCAATCGTTTGAAGCAAGAAACAGACATAGGCACAATCCGTGTTCTTGAACATCACTTGCTTCGAGTACATGTCTTGCTGATACTTCTTCTTCTCTTCCTTCTCTTCGCCTTCTGAATCCGGCTTCTTCTCTTCTGCCGGAGAAGAGGTGAAATCCTTCTTGCTAACAGCCATAAGCTCTTTCAAAAGAATCTCCATTATGCCCGTTGGCTCGTTCTCTTCATGAATATCGCCAGCAGTGAGTCCAGCAACAAGAGAGCTTTTGTTGGTGCTGATGATGAATTTTCTCTGTTCAGGTGTCATCAGAGTGACATTCAATGATTTCAACGGCTCTGTGCATTGATGCAGAATGCAATTCTCGCCAATGACGTTGACAAAAGTCTCATCAGATCTCATGACCAAAGTTGAATTTTCCTTGATCAATGCAGCCAAATCACGAATTCTGGACTTGCGACCATAACCGGAAAAATTGGAACTGTCTTTCTTTCTAGAAGCGAGAAGTCTCTCAATGTCTTTCATAAAGTATGCTTCCAAAACCTCACGGGTCTCCATACAACGTCTGACCAAAGTAATCACTAGGGATTGCAAGTTGGTTTCAGTTTCTGGGAATTGCTCAACAGACTTGATCAGACTCCTCAAGGTTGGAGATTGGGAGATTTCCCAAGCTGAGCGATCGGAGTTGCAAAGAAGAACAAAGACCTTTGCGATTGCCAAGGCACTTTCAACATTCTCGATTTGCGTGATCGGCGTTAATCTATTCAATAAACCCTCCTTGATCTCCTTGTCGATAGTGTAGACTGTAGGGAACTCCAATAACGCTGAAATACCTAACTCGACGTTCGGAGTGCTAGCAGTAGGAGCTTCTGGAATCGTGGAAACAGCCAGTACTTTTTCAAACACCAACAGCGCATTAGGAAACCAGACAGCATTGACAGATTCAGCGCTGATTTCTTCAAGGAGTGTAGTCAAAAGATCTTGGATTCGTTCAGTGTACTCTTTGATTGACTTCTCATCAAGTAACAATGCAAGAAGTTGTAACATACTGGAAAGCTTCTCGCCATTGGCGTATTCACCCACCTTGAAATCCAAGCATGCCACACATGCGAAGATCACATCCAGAATCTCTGAATAATCCATGGTCTCTCCATATGATGATTTGGAGATCACTGTTGTCAACAAATCAGAAATTCTGTAGACGGATTTTGGAAACAGTTGACAAATTTGAAGCCAATTTGCAATGAAGTTCCGTTCGTTTGCGCCACGCGAGAAGTTCAAATCATCAAGCGTACAAACATGGAGATACTGAGGACCCACAGGAACAGGCTCTGCTGGTTTGAACCTGTTCTTTTTGGCTTTCGAGCTGACCTCCTCCCAGTTGACTTCAACGGAGTCTTCGTTCTCTTCGAGTATATCAGAATCTTCAAATTGCTCGTACAGTTCATCAACATCCCCTGCGTAAAAGACATCAAGACTGTTTCTATAGTAAGTAAGAACTTCCAAGGCCTTTGCCGCTGGGACACCCAAGCTCTTCAAGTACTCTAATTTCTCCGTAGTTGGTGAAACCTGCTCATATGTCAACGGATAAAGTCTTCCTTGGAATGCCGGAGACTGGATAGTCGAAACTGAGCAGTAAAAGTTCTTGCTGATTGCGATCAACTTCTCCATGAGAGCCAAAGGAATGTTTTCAACTGAACCATCCAAAACAGAACGACCGTCTGCAATCAGTAGCTCACTGAGCAAGCCGTAGCCCGCTAGAGAGGTTTGTATCAGAACCGAGTAGTTGAGCTCGCGGTAATACGCGTAGCCTCCTTTGTACAAGTCAGGATAAAGCTTTTCTTGCGAAGGCACAGGAGCAATCATAGTCTTGGTTCCAATTGCCGTGTAGACCCTCAAGATTTGATCAAGAAGCTTGACCGAAGTACTGCAGACATTGATGTCGACATAATCAAGCTTCTGACAACGCTCCACCTCTTTAGGATCACAACTTTTCAACAACTGGAAATAGGTGACCGCGAGTTCCCTCATCAAGATGAAACCTCCATTCTGCAACAGACATATGACCATGATGGTGTTGACTTGATCGGTGTTTCTAGGAGCCCTCATGCATAGCGTGGAGTAAATCTCGTTGATGGCGAGAAGATAGTATCCTGTTTTGATTTCCATATTATCCGTCCGGATGCCCTTGAGCATCTCCACGGCAGCATTGGAAAACTCAACAACAATTCGGGTCGCGTTTTTAGGAACCATGCCAAACTTGTTGTCTTGTCTTTTGTCAGAACTAATCCGGCACAAAGAGGCGAAAGTATATCTGAGCCATGATTGCATGCGAGTGAAGTGGAAGTACAAAACTGACAAGTTCTTGAATTTTGCGCTCGTACCATCAGAATCGCTATTTTTCCCGTTCGACTTCCCAATCTTGACTTGGTGAGGCGAGAAATCATGGTTGACTGCCACGACTTCTTTGCAAGCTTCTGCTGGCGTTCTGGAATGAATGATCACTTCTTCCAGAGTGATTCTTCTGTAAAACAACACAAGCTCCTTCAGAATATCAATCCCTTCATCAGATGCGAATTCAGCAGAAAGGTGTTGCATTCGATTGGAGGTGAGTTTGTTTGGAGAACCGTAGATGTCACTGAAAACATATAACAGACAATCCAAAACACCCAACTTTGAGAGCACTGCTCCACCTTCATTCGCGGCATCTGGAGTATTTCTATCAAACTGATCAAAGTAAGAAACACTATCCTGATCAAAATGGATGAAATCATGGAGTTCATGCAGGCTGTGTGCGATATTTTTGATCAAGTCCTTCAAAGCAAACGCGGGTTTTTCGTGATCGAAGAACTTGATGATCGATGTCAAAGAGTAGAGTGCGTTGGAAAGCACATAGTCGAAAGTAACATTCTCCAATGTGATGTACTTCATACAGTCTTCCATTTCAACAAGAGAAGCAATCTGCTTCCAGTGAGCATTATTCTCAAGCAGAGATGCTAAAAACATGGTTGCACATTCCAACAAGTCTCCTTGTTCACTGGTCTCCCAAATATCGAGCTCTTTTGAACCTTCCTCAACTTTCATGACCTCATCATCTTTGCTGCGGTAGAGGGAACCATTAGGTGACTGGTGAAATTGCAACGGTTTGAAAACAACAAGGCCGGGGGATTGTCTTAAAAGAGTCAGAATATTCGACTTGATAGTCGGCTCCAAATCAGGATGATGTCTAGCCAATTCATCAAAAACAAACCCTAACGGTGAAGCGTTCTCTTCTCTCAGAAGTTCTTTGCAGATCCCGGTATCTTTGAAAATAGTGAAAAATGTAGTGATGATATCTGAGTCTAGAACTCTTTTCAACCCTTCTTTGTTCAAAGAGATTGCTCCGATAGCATCAGGGATAACAAGAATCAACTCTGCGGATTTTCCCAGCAAGCCTTCGAAATTCTTAAAGAAGGAGTCAATGACTCCAGCCTCGTTCAAAATCGCAAAAGCCGTTGGCTCATTATTGATGATTCCAGTGACAATATTGATGGTATCTGTAAGCAACTCCAAACCGAAAACTTTTGGGTTTTCGAGAATTTTGATCAGACTCTTCAAAATTGGTGAATCGTATAAGTTTCTCATACGATCTCCTTGGTGATGGATGATCAAGTGGAAAAACAGCTTCAATAGGGAATTGATGGTCTTCACCTGCCTCACAGTGATACAATGAGAAACAATAGCATCCGAAGGAGCACCGCCTTCATAGTCTGGATTCTCCAAAGCAAAGTTCACTTCGTAATCAAGCAGATCGATCATGATACCAAATCCGTTATTCGTGATGAAATCGTCCAAAGCCTCTGGCTGCGATTTCAAGAACAAATCTATGAGTTGAAGAGGGCCCGATCTGGTCATTCTATAAGAATTTCTCAATCCAATAAACTCCAACAGAATATTGAGTAATCCAGCCGTTCTCAAGTGTGGCACTAGATGCTTGTTGTCTATGAGGTTTGCAATCAAATTGAAGAAATAGTTGAGATAAGTATTATCCATATCGGTTTTGTCTTCCTTAGCACACTTGAGAACCCATCTCAAAATGTGGAATAACAAACCATGGTTCACGTTACCTCCCAAAGCTCTCATCAAATCACTTCCACCATTCTTTTTTCCGGAAATACTGACAAAGGCACGCAAAGCCGAGAATGCCGGATCTAGAGGGATCTCGTTGTCTGGGTTGATGAGGTCGGACATATAGCTTAGCAAGTAAGGTTCCTCATCAAAAACAGAACTTGTCATAACAGTGTAGAAGCAGCAACAGGAGGCGGCAGCAACTGCCAAACATTTCATCGACACGAGGCTCTGTCTCAGACATATACTCTCGTATGACTTGTTGTTGTAAGCTTTGGCGATGTGGACGGATATGACAAAATCAAATTGCTTGTCCTTTGGTATCACGTCGATTGACTTATCATAAATTTGTTGGTATGATAGCTTTCTGACAGTCTCCTCGTTCAAAATGAAGTGGTGGAGACCTTCTTCTTCTGGGTCATTTGAAATGATCGTGGTTGATCTTTCCACCTTTTGTTTCTTGGCCTGTGTGTTGAGAATAGGACGTCTGTGATGCTTCTTCTTGGCCGGACTTTCTTGCGATGTAGCAGACTGGGGGGCACTCTGCTTGGACTGACGTTTCTTCGTGACGTCTGCCGTTGCGTTGTAATACTTGAAGTCGAGCACCTTCCATTTGACCGGTAGGTGAGCATCGGGATTGATGCAATCGAGCAAGCTGATGTGCATCAGAGACTGTTGCAACTCTTTTTCTTTCTCTTTTCTTTGTTTCTTTCTCTTCTCCTCGTGAGATTGCTGCGAAGACGGATGTTTTGTCGAATCAATTGGAACAGGGGAAGAATAAACCGGGGCCACCTGAGGCGGGAAGAACGTTGCCAGCTTCAGGAGGATGTTTTTGATGTGCATTGGAGGAGCAAACTTGCTATTCGAGGCAACAGCAAATCTCTCGCACAACAGGCAAACCATTTTCAGCGAAGAAAGTCTGATCTTCATGGAGCACGACGAGACCATCTGGAACACCGAGGGTGCCGAATTGTAGATCTCCTTGTTGTAGCAATGCTCAAGAAGAACATAAGAGTAGTCAAGAACGGCACAAACGAGCACTTCGTCCGCGGAGGACACTTCCTGCATGCGTGGGAACTCCTGGTGCAGCTCGTATTTTTTCACGTGTTTCTCCAAAATTGTATCCATTCGGTTCAAAACTGGGATCCAGTGATACAGGTCTACCCTCAACCCGTTCCACTGCTCCTGTTTTTTTTGTAGCGCCAATGCCACGAGCTCGTCATCGGTGCAAACAGTCAATCGCTCGATCAGCTCCGCGACGGAGCTATGAAGATCCTGTTTCTCCAAAAAACTTTTCTTAGAGACCAACATTATGGTTGGATCACTGGGATCGATTGATCTATACCCACAGTGGCAAAATTGCTTTCAATTGAGTAAAGTAGTGATTTTTGGGGTCCCGCTAACTTTTGAGCACTCTGGCAACTGTGTGAGCTTGTGTGTGATTGTACGCATAAACTGACAGACAATGACGTCTATCGGGAGATCAATTAACCTTGTGGGTGCTGATCGTGAAGCTTTAGTAATGAAAACATTCTTTTGTTCTCTTGTTTATTCCTCTTTTTTTTTTTTTAATTTTTGAACAGGAAAGTTTTTTGCCTTACAAAAAGTCGTGCGACGGCAGAACAACACATCCTTACACGGAGGGGTAATTAGAAAAGCACTCACGGTTGGGTGAGGAGTAGTCTTTACTGGCCCGAACGACGATCGAAGCGGGTCGTGAGTGGTCGTACCGATTTGACATGGCTCAACGTACTCCTACTGGTGGCGCTCACTCGATTGAATCGATTTGCTCGGCAGTCAAGCAAGAGGAGCCAGCAGGCTCGTATCACCCTACTGGATGGCTTCTTTTGGAACAACCCATTCAAGAAGAGCGAGACAGCTTGACTGGGATGATGGAGGGAGTAGAACAAATGAGCTTTCTGAGCCATGTTGTGCCATGTCGTGCCACGCCACGCCATGCTGCCAGGCCAGCTAAGATCCACCCCGTCTTGCACGCACGGGAGCCGCTGCACGTGATCCGCTGACATAAGCAATGACACACGCACACCTCGCTTTGTCTTGTGTATGTTTTTTTTTTTTTTCTCAGAGGCAATTAATTCTTGTGTGCACGAAAATTTCGTGTTTTGTGGGCTTCGTTTTTGACCGTGACTGACTACAAAACAGCGTGATCCCCCGACCACAAGAGGCTCAAGAGCAGAGAAAAACAGCCACCGAGGAAAACAAGGACCAAAATCACCTTCTAGTCCTTTTTTCGACCGTGCTTGCACGCTTCTAAACCACCGCGATCCAACAAACTGTATGAGCCTCTCAAAGAGACCTCTACTGTCGTTGATAACCGCCGCCATGACAGGTCTTGCACCCGCTGCCAGAAGCCCTGTCAGAAGCTCACCGATACGCTCGTCGCTGTCGAACCGGACTGGGTCGCAGTTGAGCCAAAGTAAGCGCAAGCTATCATCCACAGACATTAACTTCTCCTTTTCTCCGGACGAAGAAGCGAGCGATCAGGAGGTGGTGAACACCTCTGGAATACCTTCATTGGAAGAGTCGTCTCCCATTGATCACAAAACGCGCGTTTTGTACCCGGAGTACAAGAGGAGACAGCTTGATTCGCCAAATTGGACCCAGTTTCGCCCTTCTACACACGCAGGAGTCACTCTTGAACAGGTGAAAACCTACTTGCAATGGTTTGGTGGCCTGCGGGGCGCCAACAAGAGCGCTGCGCAGGCTGCTGTTGGTGCTTTAGAACAGTATTTCGAGCACAAGGTGCCGGAAATGCCCGAAGTTGAGTCTTCAGCCCCCAATAGTTCTGGGATTTCGATGAGCTCTGCACCGGAAACGCCTAATTTGGGCGAGACAGGTGCTCGCAGAGGCTACTTACAGCAGAACGAGTCGCTTTTGAACACGAGATACCAGCCGGTGGAGCCGCGCAGGGCGTTGAGTACCAGCACAAACAGGAATGCGAGGTTGGAGTTGCTGACTCAGAAGGAGTCGATTTTCGCCAACGTGACGCGAGAGCGCAAACGAGGTTCTGAGAACCAGACAGAAGTTCAGCTGCAGAGCAGCGATGTGGTGAAGAGCGAAAACACCGACAATTCGAAGCACGTGCAGGCGATCACGCTGAGCGAAGAGCAGAACAAAGTGATTGATCTTGCAAGACAGGGCCACAACTTGTTTTACACGGGCTCGGCCGGAACCGGAAAGTCGCTGCTGTTGAAGTCGCTGATCAAGTCGCTGAAAAAACAGCATCCGAAGGGTTCTGTGGGCGTGACGGCGTCGACGGGGCTTGCTGCGTGCAATGTTGGTGGCCAAACGTTGCATTCTTTCACAGGGATCGGACTGGGCCAAGGAACGGCAGACACGCTGGTGCGCAAGATCAAGCGGAATAAGAAGATGAAGGAGCGCTGGCAGAACTTGAAAGTTCTGATTATTGACGAGATTTCGATGATTGATGGCGAGCTGTTTGATAAGCTGGAGGAAATCGCACGGCTCATGAAACGCAGCACGCAGCCGTTTGGCGGGATTCAACTCATCATTTGTGGAGACTTCTACCAGCTGCCGCCGGTGACCAGAGGACGAGACGCAAAGTTTGCCTTTGAATCGAAGAGCTGGAAAGAGGCGATCAAGTTTACGATTGTGCTGAAAAAAGTGTTTAGACAGCAGTCTGATCGGGACTTCATCCACATGTTGAACGAGATTCGGGACGGACAAGTGTCGCAGTCGACGGCACGGAAGTTTGCAGCTCTGGCAAGGACGCTGCCGCCTCGGGAAGGCGTGATTCCTGCGCAACTGTACCCGACAAGACGTGAGGTTGATTCGGCCAACAACAGCATGTTGAGACAGTTACCGGGGAACCAAGTGATTTTCAAAGCGTATGACGGTGGAACGATGGCGGACCCGTCGGCAAAGGACAAGCTGCTATCGAATTTCCTTGCGCCGGACCGGATTTACCTGAAGAAGAATGCGCAGGTGATGCTGATCAAGAACATGGACGAGACGCTTGTGAACGGTTCGCTCGGCAAGGTGGTGGACTTTATCGACCCAGACACGTATGCTTTCTTTCAAGACATGAAGAGCAGTGTTTTGGATTACACCGAAGAGGAGTTGAAGAAGATCACGTCGGCGAGTCGGACGAAGAACGAGCTCAAGCATCTGGTTGAGAACCCTGAGGATCTTGAGAGCCAGCTCGATGAAAGCGTTTTCTCGTTCATGAAGGACCTCGAGAACGATGCGAGCCAGGAGTCGGTTCTTCAGAGTGCGCAGCGCAAACGAGAGCTCATCACCAGTCTTTACAGCGCCTCGAAAGGCCGGCGACTTCCTCTTGTTCGCTTCATTTTGGCCGACGGGACGTCGCGAGAGGTGTTGATCGAGCCTGAGACGTTCAGTATCGAAGACGAGATGGATCGGCCGCTTGTTTCGAGAACACAGATCCCGCTGATTCTTGCCTGGTCGCTGTCTATTCACAAATCTCAGGGACAGACACTGCCGCTTGTGAAGATTGATTTGCGCAACATCTTTGAAAAGGGCCAGGCGTACGTGGCGCTGTCACGTGCCACGAACAGAAGAGGGCTACAAGTGAGCAATTTCGACCCGCTAAAAATCAAGACACACGAGAGAGTTGTTGATTTCTACAATGGCTTGAAAACCGTGGACGAGATCTCGGAGATCCGCGAGAAGTCAAAGAAGATCACCAGTTTTTTCCCTCCTACACAGATTAGAAAGCTGGAGAATCTTGCTGACAATGTAGCAAGACCAGAGGATTTCGAAAAGCTCAAGACCGATCTGGACTCAGCATACAACACGTTAGAGGATCATATACAGCATTCTGCAGACACAGACAACGCAAAACCGGAGAAACAACTCCGAGATTTCAGTTTCCTGGAGGATGATGAAGACGATTATGTTTTGGATTTGATCAAGGGGTCAGACAAATGACGGGCGAATGGCGGGCGAAGCGAGCCTTGAGCGAGGTGATTGATCACCCGTCAACAGCCCCAACTAGATTACCACATTCCCATGGCTCGCCATTTCGCTCCCGCATGAATGGCTCGCCATTTCCGCTCCATTGGATCGCATTGATGAATGAATGAAGCAGTTGTTCACGGTCGTTCGAAAATATTTCGCAGAATTCTCGCAAATGACTCGCTTCGCTCGTCATGTAGTACATATCATCCGCTCTAGATGGAACAATCGACTCACTCCAATTCATGTATGGCTAATATATTGATACCTGTCACTACTAAACCCGAGTAATGGCATGTCGCTTCAACCGTTCCCATGATGTAGTTGGTGAGAGCTGGACCGGCTCGTATCGTTCACCGGCTCGTATCGTTCACCGGCTCGTGAATCGTTCACTCATCACTCATGAACCATGATTCAGTGATGGGCGCTGCTGTTTCACACATAGTTAAAAGTGAGTCGCTGGTGAGTCGCTGGTGAGTCGCTGATGATTTACACATGATTCATTTGATGACTCGCTCATGACTCGCTCATGACTCGCTCATGACTCACTCATGACTCGCTTCGCTCGTCATTCGCTCGTCATTCGCTCGTCATTCGCTCGTCATTCGCTCGTCACTGCGCCCCCACAATCCATCCAATAATATTCTTCCCCAAATCCGCTCCGTCACTCGTCCGTAATATCTCGTTTGCAGACGATTGCAACGACCGCTGGAACCGCGATTGCAGATCCTCCCTGTTCTTGTGCGAGTGAACTTCAAACGTCGGCTCTGTCGAACTCTCTTTCGAACGCAACTGTGACTCAACTTGGTCTTTCTCCGCACTCAGAAGCTGCCATTGCTCCAACACGTTTACGTTGAACTCGGTGGGAACAACCAGCATCAACTTGCTCAGTACGTTGAGTTTGCGCTCTAGAACCCCCAGCTCTTCAGCACTCTCACCAAACTCGTTCTTCACCAATTGGAAGAACGAGAACCATTTCTCCTGGATCACGCAAAACACCTCCGATTCCGCTTGCTTCGCCTCCACCGCCTCCTCCAAGAGCTCAGCAGCAAGCCGGTAGGAAAACTCAAAGTCTTGCGCCGTTGCAAAATCCAAACACAACAGCTTCACACGAACATCAAGCACACTCGTCCCCACATCACTCCTGTCCAATCCAATCACCAAGTGGCCCAAAACATCCACCAACTCCGTCACTTGCGAATATGAACCCTCGTTCAACTCAAGAATCTTGCTCACAATCGTGAAAGGATCGCCCACGTCCAACACGATTTTCGGCGTCACAGGAACACCAGGCGTGAAATACAGCCGCCAGTTCAGTAACTGGTTGTTGGCCAACACCAACTCACGCAATCGCACAACTTCTGGGTCGTCCTGGTCACTAATCAGGTCCAAACACTGAATTGTGCTCTTCAGGTACCCAATCGTCATGTCGCAGTTCGTGGCACGCTTGTAAAACTTCCACCCATGGCTCAGAAACACACTTTTCAGCTCCTCCTTGTCAAGTTTGCAGTACCTCGTTATGAAAACCCGCGACAAAAGGTCGAAATAGCGCAAATCAAGTAACTCGTCCAACACCAGACGATCCAACTGACCCGCACTCACTTTGCTGAACGCGTGCGTGTTCTTGAACATCCAATATATCGAGCTCAGCAAACTCTCCCACTTCAAAGAACTCTTGCCAACTGCCATCTCGTTGTTGATGTATTTTTGCAACTCGCTAGATTGCCGTGACAAGTCGGCATTCGAAAGACCCATAATCTCCACCAACGGCAGCCCGTTCGCATACAATCTTTCCCCCGTCTCCACGTACTTGCGGATCGTCTTGATCAGCGATACCGTTGGCTCGATCGTCGGATACAGCTCAGAAACCAGCCTAGTTTGCTGCCATTGCTCGCTCCCAGAGTCTTCACCACCACCTTCAGCAAGCCCAACAGACTCCAGACATACCAGAATCTCCTTCATGTCCAAGTAGATCTTGAGCGAAACTTTCGGACACAAATAAACCATGGCAATTACGATGCTGGCAAAAGTTTGCAGCTCACTTGGACTGCCCCGCATCGCCACTAGCAAACTGTCCTGCCTGACGATATTCACCAGCACATCAAACTGCGTCTCTGCAAACTCCAAAGCCGCCGATGGATCCGAGGTTTTCTCACCATACTCAACAAGCCATTGGTTGAACACTGGAAACCCGTTCTCGACAAAGGACAAGTGTGTCGCCAAGACACCACCGACAAGCAACTCGTACGCTCCCGTCTCAGTAGCCAATGAGATCACCAGCCCGATTTTCTCCGTGGGGGTCATGAAATGCTCCCAATCAAGCAGACTCGGCACTTGTGTGAACGTCGAGAGCGTGGCAAGCGGAACATATGATCCTCGCAGCCATTTTTCGAGGTCCAGAGAGTAGAACGATGACTTCTTCACACACTCCAGCGCGGGGAATTCGCCAGAAACATGGTTCGCCATTAGCACTCGCGACTGGACAAAGCTTGTGTACAACTTCTGCAGAAAACTCTCGGATTCGAGGTCAACAGGATCCCACTCAGCGGGCCAATGGAAGCTCTGGGCCTTCTGACGCACCGATTCAAGCGCTTCGCGCGCAATTTCCGCCACCTCGTCTTCCGAAAGCGACAAGACGCAGTTCAGCTCGTCCGGAACGACGTTTTCAGGCCATAAAGACCCGATTTCAGGCACCATTGACTCCTCGCTCTGGGTGCTGTGGGCAGTTTTCAGCTCTTCGAGCAGGTAGTTCGCCAACTCTAGCACATTTTCGAGCTCCAGAAGCTCGGGAGCGTCCACGAGAAGCACTTCCAAAGCTTGGAGCACGCCGAGACAAGGCTCGTTGTAGTCTGGGGCCAAACTCGCCTCGTAGATCACCGCCACCAACGAGGGCAAAAGCGTGTCCAGGTCAGCATTTTCGCGCGAATTGGCCGCAAGAAAGCGCGCAGCCAGGTATAGCTGATTCTGGTAGTTGGACATGTGCAAAAGACAAAAGAAAAACAAGATGAATGGTTCAGAGGGAAGGGGGGCAAACAAAACAAAACAAGTGATTTACAACTCAATTATTTCTGCTGGTCTTTTTTTTTTTGTTTTTTTTGGAGCGAAACTTGCAGAGTTGTCGGAAACGCGAAAAGCGGAAACGGAAAACGGAAAACGGATACTATACTATACCGGTTTTCCCCAGTTTGCCCTTCATGCTTGAACAGACGCATCGTACGATGCTCGGAGCGCTTTAGAGGAGGTGCGTTTGTTGCGAAATGCCCTTGAAAACTCCTTGGGAACTCATACTCCGCTGGTGTCGGACCAGTCCGACTCCGAAACTGTCGTAGAAGTCTGGATCATCGTGATCATCGCTGCTGATGACACCAGTTGCACTCTATTGCAATCCGGCATCCCCGCCACGTACGGTTTCTTAATATTTTTTTTTTTTTTGCGGGGCAGCATTCGAAGGAAATGTGTTTTCAGTCTTGCAGGAAACTCTGCTAAACGGGACAGTGTCCAACGCAGGCAACATATTGTGCTGTGGTCCGTTTCGTCAGGGCCCGGAAACTGAAATGGGGCGGATCACCGTGTTGCTGCTGCTACGTTCACTTGTCTGTACACCGTTGCCTGATCATGTTAGGCCATGGCAAGAGAAAACCAAAAAAAAAAAAACGGGCAGGCTGAAAGAAGAAAAAACAGGAAAAAAATAAAATGTCGTGCGGCTTTGCACAGCCACAGTCCAGCCCGGTAGCAGAGGTGGGAGTGGTAAATTTGATGAGCGTTGACGAATGATCTGGGCACAGAGGGGGTAGGGTGGACAGCATTAAGAGGGCAAGACTTAGGTGTTCCCCGCTGTTTCTCTGCCTGTTGTCGCAAAGCTGATTCACACGTCCTCCTTTTGTTGTGTAGCATGTTACGTATCCCCAGGGATAACTTGCAACGCTTGTCATCACTCGCCATGTCTGCGGTGAAACGCACTACTCACTCACAAGCTGCACTGCTCGAGCTGACTGCCCTAATTTTGAGCGCTTTGTTTGTACAGTGATTTTATTCGGGAGGTCTGTCGTATCAGGACAAACGGGTGTTTAAAATCAAAACCACATAATAAACATACTTTTGTAACCGTTACATAACCTTTTTTTTTCCGGATTTTTGAGTTCTTTCCTCAAAGAACCTACAGATAAGACGATGCTAGTTACCTGTTCTCTTTTGATAGTTACGCCACGCAGGGTTCTGCAACGCTGGGTTGAGGGGCATGGCAAGGTGGGGAGTGTTTGCAGCTGATCTGGAAATCGACGTGGCGGGGTGGCCAAAAGACTGCTGGTGGAGGTTCTGCTGATTGTGATTAAGGTGGAGCAGCGAGTGGGGGGCGGTCACTTGCGAAGGGGGTGGCAAAGAGTGGCGACCCGAAGAGAGGTAAGCCGAGCTTGGAGGGACAGACATGTTTGGCGTGGACAGAGACATTGGCAGCAAAGGCTGAGGCTGGTGTAGATGTTGTGACGGATACATTGAGTGGTGATGGAAAATAGTGGGGTCGTGGTGGGGGAGATGTGTAGGTTGGTGGAGTTGGTGGGGGAGGTGGGGGAGGTGGGTCGGGATATGGTGATTGAGGATGGCCTGGACTTGAGGAGAAGGTGGTAGCAAAGTTCCGTTTTTGAGATATGCCTGTTCTTGCAATTGTCGGGTGTACCCGCTCAGCAGCTCAATGTTGGCAATAAGCTCGGAGTTTCTTTGCTCGAGCAAATCGATGTACTCTGTTGTCTTCTTGAGCACCTGAGCTTTTGAGTCGCTATGTTGATTGATGGTGGGGACCACGGCTTTCAGAGCCTGGAAGCCATTGATGATTTTCCCACGTCGCCTTTGCTCTGATTTTATGTGGAGGTGTTTCCGGAATTCTTGAGACGAAGGTTCGGAAACTTTACCCTGAGTGGGGGTGCTGAGAGGTTTGCGCAATTGTGGCAAAAGGCCACTTTGAGGTTCCAACTTCACAGCAGCATCGACCGGTGAGTTGATTGCAGAGTTTGATCCAGAGTTGGACTCAATGTTGGAACCAAAGACGCTTTCGTTTTCAAGAGCCACGCTGGAATCCCCATCATCAGCGCGGGGGTTTCCGGCATTGTTCATCAGTGACGGAACTTCCATGGCTGCGGAAACACACGCGCTCCCTGTCTCCTAGTTCAGAGGCCCGGAAGTAAACAGCAGAGGCAAAAGAGATGAGACGCTGGGAGCACGGGATGCAGACAAAGAAGAACAGACCTAAAGTGTGCACCACAAAGTGTATCTTGACGCTCTTGCAGTATTTAAGGATGCACTCAGCCAATTGGTACCTTCTGGATGTGCAGGGACCATTTCAATGGGACTTGTTGCTCCCAATTCTCGTGTATATATAGAGAAGGCATCCGTTGGGTTTTTTTTTTTTGCCAGAGGTGCGGATTGAAAACAACAAGAAGAGACAGAGAGAGAGAGAAAAAAAAAGGGGGCGCGTCATGCACATGCAGATCACTGTAATATGGTGTTGTTCATCTGCATGGTGCCACGCACAAGCCCACAGGGCTAACCTTGGCTAATATTTAGCCCCAGTCGCACGGGAAAAAAGGCACACAATGCAATCGTCGGTGCATATGCACCGACGCGTGTGTGCGTCAGGGGCCGAAGGGAAGGAAGCAACAACAAAGAGAGTCATTACCAAAATAAGAAGGAAAAAAGTTGCCGAGGTGGTTCTGGAACGTGGAAAACTCTGAAAAGATCAACAGCACATGAAAAACTTTAGGCTAATCTTGAAGGTTTGTGGATCCTAGGATGTCACATGCTTGGGCTCTTACCGGATTGGGTGAGCCGAGGAAGAATGCGTGAGCGGTCTGCAGACCGTGTCTTTGGATGCAGCCCTGGCTTGGAACATAGCATATGGAGCGTTGCGCGCAGCATGGCATCGCAACGACGAAGGCACATCACTGTAGAGATGGCGAGAGCAAAAGATCAACAGGTACCGAGATTGTCTGGATCGGGGCCCAGAAGCAGCGGAATTGCCCTTGGTGGCGGTGCTCGGGTTTCACCTGGTTCAATTTAAACCCACCTTGCACGTGGGCTGCACCTGTTTCACTTTGGCGTCTTGTGTTCTTTCCTGGCATGTGGGATCTGTGCTCAAAATTTTACCTCGGCTGTTACTGAAATATTTTCCGCCATGCATATTGCTGCAGTAAAATTTTAGTGCATAATCATGCTTAATATGCAGCCCTGCGATTGTTTGCTGCATGTTGAACAATACGCCTGCTCATACGCGCCCCGGCGGGCAGTAGTGGCTAAATAAGGAGGAGGGAGGCCCAAAAGCTTTAGACCGGCCTGTAATAAGCCGTTATTATGTTGCACCATGTGTGAGTTATGACACAAGCTTCGACGATCGACAAGATACGCTCGCTACGGGAGCGGCGAAAAACCACGCTAATTGCACCACAGATTGCGATATACTCCGAAAAGCTGTAATGGGTCATGTCTGTCGGATGGCCCCGATGCTATTCTTGGAAGCAGTCGGAATAGCGTCGGGGCTGTGTCAGGGTCTAAAAGGCGGGCCGATGAGTTGCCGCCTAGTCGGCCGAGATTTGCAGCCGTTTTTGTCTGCAGTGTACTGCCGTGAAACATGAAACTCGAGTGCAGGCTTTTGTTTGTTGTTGTTTTTTTACCGTTCTACAATATGGTTTCTAGAAATCGTTGACGGATAATAAGGAGCATCATGCGTCCCAATTCAGGCATTGGGATCCGATCGTGCATCCGTGTCAAACAATCAAAACAAACCATCACCAAACTACCGAATAACCAGCGCTGGTGTTTATTCGTTCTACTTCGCCTAGCTAACTTCCTCGCCAAAAATCGCAGTGCGCTTCGGCAATTTCACTTTCAAGCTCCGGAAAAGGACCCAGCACTTCCACGTTTTTCTGTCCATTGTTCAGCACCTGGCGGCAGCTAAGATGGAAGGTCATGTTTTCCTTGTCGTTGCCGGTCAGCTGCAACAATTTAGACTCTTCCAAGCCGTACACCACTCGGCCAACGTTACTCCAATATATCGAACCGGTGCACATGACGCAGGGCTCGAAATTCGTGTAAAGCGTACATTTCCAAAGAAATTCGGGTGGGTACATGTCGAAAGCGTATCGACAAAGCGTCAATTCGGCGTGATTCAGGGTGTTGATGTTACCTTGTTGTGCTAGAACTTGCTCGTTGTCTGGACCCACCAGTATGCACCCAAATGGGTGCTTTCCAAACGACTTTGCCTGCTCTGCGACTTGTATCGTGCGACGCAGATGCCTTTTGATCTGCTCCTTCGATGGCAGCGGCGGTCTCTCGGGAAAAATAGAGTTATTCTCACTCATTGTATGCTGCAATCCTTGTTTATGTGTATCATACGATGGAAACAGTCAGTTTTCAAATGAAATATTTTTTCAACCTATTCATTTTATTTTTCTCTTGTTGCGGCGATTTCACCAAATCGGGAAGTCTGATAAATCAACGGTATCCAGTTAATGAGGGGGCAGCCAATCGGAAAAAAAAAATTGAGAACACACACCCCGCACCGCCTTGTTTCGTCGTATTCTGCTCCCAAACCTAGCGGTTTCCGGTGCAGCTTCTCATGCATGCTTGAAATTTATAAGCTCTTTCAAGCGCATGCTCCTGCACGCCCCCTTCATGTAGAGAAATAGTCAGATGTCTCGTTCATGTAAGCGCTTATGTAATACACCAATCAATAATAATGGTTAGGTTAGGGTGCACTCGCGAGGCGCTGCACATGACGCGTACCACGTGAGCGAAGAGGTGCCCCAAAAAAGTAATGGTGTGTGTGTGAAATTTTTTATTTTTACTTTGAGTCACCTTTATCACGCAAACCTGACCCGTTATCTAAGCCCTCAAATTGAGACTGGCCCTCACTTCGCCCAGAGAACCGTGATCCAACATGAAATTTGGCCTCACGAGACAGGCCAAAAGAATAGCAATCTACCTCTCGGTGGCAATTTTGCTCCTGGTTGCGGCTGGCCAGTTGTCGAATTTCTCCGACCATGCCCAGTATTTACGGGAATTAGATCTTTTTAGCTCTGCCGAAAGTGCCGATCGCGAGCTCTACAACAAGACCGTTGTCGCAGATATAGAGTTTCGTACTGAGTTCCACTTGTTTGGCGGTGACAGCAGCTCGAGTCGACCTTTTGATACTCCCGGATGGCACAAGCTGCCCCATAACTTGGCCATTGGACGTAACCCGTTCAAGAAGACTTATTTGCACGTGAGAAAAGTGACAGTTTCTGAGGCAATCGCCGAAAAACTTCCTGTTCTCGATGACATTGTACTTGTTTGGCAACGTCATGTCGGTTTGCCATACGAAGTGAGTCGATATCTCTTTGACACAAACAAAGGCTGGGAAGAGGGACATCTTCCAACGGATCAGGAGGTTGCTGACTCTGGCTGGCAACGCATATCGAAACTCTGTTGGGTCCATTTTGGCACTTTTTCCCCCAAAAAAAGTATTGCTGACGTAATCATTCAAAAAGAAGCCTGGCAGGATCCACGTCCAAACTGGGAGCATGCGGGCGAAATTTATAACGACAAGAATCAGCTTAGTTCCTCCATCTTCTTCAGACGTGGCGTGAAGTCTGAAGCAGTACCCCCTGTTGTTTTATCTGCAAACAAAGAGGACAAGTTCAAGATTTTGCAGCTGTCGGATCTGCACGTGACTCCAGAACGAGATGAGACTATGAAATTCGTGGAGGCTTTGTTGGAACATGAGAAGCCAGACTTGGTGGTGTTGACGGGAGATCAATTTGATTCTGGGAAAGAGTTTGACGTGAGGGATGCGGTTTTCCATTTGTCGAAGATATTTGAACGTGGGAGAGTTCCTTTTGCTATGACTTTTGGGTCACGTGACCTTCAAGATAAGTCCTTTTCACAAAAAAACATTAATGATTATCTGAACACATTCACCTATTCCATGACAAATGGGTCAGGGGACTACGTTTTAACGGTCGGGGGTAGCTCGGGAAACCATGTGGCACTGGAATTGCATTTTCTTGACTCTTCGGACGGGGTTTTGACCGAAAGTGAGTTACAATTCCATGCTTTAGAGCACGATAAAATTGTCTCTAGCCAGGAATTATCACCCTTGGGTATGGCTTTTTCATACCGTCCCTTGCCTGAGTACCGTGGGTTTGATACAGCCCCAGATGGGAATCGATTTGGCTCTCGCAAGACTTCTATTTCTGCGATTCGTGGTGTTGAAGACGCAAAAAGAGCGATACAGAACTTCGGCGTGGACGTTCTATCAGTGGGAGCTGACCACGACAACGACTTTTGCCTTTTAGACCAGTTCTGGATGTGTTATGGTGGAGCCAGTGGTGAAGTCAAGAAAAGAGATGCGTTTAGTGGTGCAAGGGTGTTCGAGGTTGATTTCTCGCAAGGTAGCATCAAGACGTGGCAGCAAAAGGCCAATTATCATTACGAGGCCCTAGAGATACATGATTTTGACTCTAAAGCAGTGTTTGTCACAATGAATGAGTCGGGTTTGAATGGAACGAGGGTCGAGGAGCATTTTCTGGTTGGCAATGAGCAAAGCAACGCGGCCAAAGCAAACAGTATGAACGAACGAAGCTGATAAGGCGCTCTACTAGCAGTATATGAAAAGCATCGGGTTATTGTTGATTGGCAAAACGAGTCGGTTGGATGGCGAAAATTACGATATGTTAGTCTACTGTAATCCAAATGGTTGTGGTCTGTGCAGATATTGAAAACAGATGTTGACGAGTCTGTGTAGGACGAGTCGAAGCAGAGTAAGGTCATCACCTCAGAAGCCGGACGCGTGGCGGCGAGAGAAGTAAATAACTCGCTTTGCTCGTCATTTTGCTGGTCATTCGGTTTGCGCTTCGCCTGGCGTGGCTGTGGTGGCGGTGCGGGGCTGAATTTTTTTCTTTTAAATGACCGCACAGCCCAGATTTGCTGCTGCGCCGCACTCATACAACTATTTAAAGCCCATTTCTTATCCCTTTCATCTGTTACTGGTATATTATTCTGTTACCGTGTTACCCAATATGTTGATTTTGATTCCCCTTATTCCCTTAGTTATTGCCGGTGCTGTGCACAAGGCGCACAAAAAGAAGAAGCTCAAGAAACGGCAGGCGGCTCAGCGTGCAGAGCGCACGAGACTTACAGAACAAGCTCGGCAGGCCCGGCAGGCCCAACAAGCACAACAAGCACAACAAGCACAACAAGCACAACAATCTCCACCTGCTGGAAGTTCACGTCACTCCCAACGAAACTCTGCCCCCAGATACCAGGCAGCAGCACCGGAAAGCCCTCCTCCGTACCAGGAGAAGGACGAGAGACTGCCTACCTACGCGCAGGTGTGCACTCGCACTGATGCGAGCTACTGATACACCTGGCTGTTACGATTATAGGATATTTACCCCCAGGCTTGCTTGGTCTTTTTATATACTTGGATAATGAAATTCGTTTATGATTGAGATCGAGGAAGACATTTGCTTTTTACTCAGCTGCTTATGTAATGCACTTTGCACTGCCACGTTTTGATTTGATCTTTATTTTTTTTTTTTTTTTTTTTTTTTTTTGATCTAAACAAACACGTAAAAACACCCTTGTACACCAGTTTGTCCCCCTTGTCAACCCCGTGTTTCTCACATTCTGCTTCATTGTGATAGATGGAGTCTGTACAGCACTCGCAGACCGCTACGGCTTTGCCGAGCGCGAGTTTGGCTGACAAATCAACGACATTTGCCTCTTCTGAACGCGTTGTCTCCAAATTGCCCTCTTTGCCCTCAGACACTCAAAATGCCATGAAGCGGACTGTCTCTGTTGACGAGGCACTCAGCACCAGGACATACAACATCTTGTGGCGCAAGAGAACCCAAAAGAAGAACAAAACATGGGACGGCGACGGGAAACTCGTGCTTGTGACGTCATCTGACTCTGCTACTCTGAGAGACGACAATGGGATCATGTTGTCTCGGCTGTCGAACGCGAGCAGAGTGATCTACAACGGTGTTTTCAAAGGTGGGAGCTATGAATTCGAGCTAGACGGTGAAGCAGGCACCGAATTGGAGAGTATACAGCCCGTGAGGCCGGTGAAAAGAGTGGCTTATCAGTCTCCAATGGCTTTGAAAAGGGTGTTAAAGCCTACGAAATTGGGTGTGGGGCTTCCAAAAGTAAAACCCGCCGAGCAAAAGCCAGCAGAGCCAACCGAAGTGCCGGTGGTACGTTCGCGGCCATTTTTGGGGCGAAGAAACCCGCCGAGTCAGAAACCGTTGCACGATGCAGACGCAGAAAACGCACTGGTGATGCCCAAACCATCGAATTCGGATGTGTACAGAGACGTGGTGGTCGATCCGATACTGATGGACAAGTTGCGGGAACACCAGCGCGAAGGCGTGAAGTTTTTGTACGAATGTGTCATGGGGTTTCGGGAATTCAAAGGCCACGGAGCGCTGTTGGCGGACGGAATGGGGCTCGGAAAGACGTTGCAGACCATCACTTTGGTCTGGACGCTGTTGAAACAGAGTCCGGTGGTGGCGGAGGTGTCCACGGTGCGCAAAGTTCTTATTTGTTGTCCTGTGACTCTGGTGATGAACTGGAAAAAAGAGTTCAAAAAATGGCTTGGGCCCAACAGAGTGAGTGTTTTGGCAATCAATGGGAATCAAGGAAACGACAAGCAGAGTATTGCAGGTTTTGAGACCACCAACGTGTACCAAGTTCTCATTATTGGCTACGAGAAACTGCTCAGTCTTCACAAAGAGTTGGAACAAGTTCCAATTGACATGGTTGTTTGCGATGAAGGACACCGACTCAAGAGTGGCAGCAACAAAGTGCTGAAAGTTCTGGAGAGTTTCCAAATCAAAAGAAGAATCATTTTATCTGGAACGCCGATCCAGAACGATTTGTGTGAGTTTTACAATGTGATTAACTTCATAAACCCAAACGTGCTTGGCGACTTCAAATCGTTCCAGCGCAAGTTCATGAAGCCGATTTTGCGTGCCCGAGAAGCCAATTGTACGAATCCGAAAGTACTGGAAGCTGGAGAGAACATGTCACGGGAACTGATCAGTCTCACGAAACAATTCATTCTGCGACGCACAATCGACGAGCTATCCGACTATCTTCCGACTCGATCAGACTATGTTCTGTTCGCTCCGCCGACGAAATTACAGTTCCAGTTGCTGAAGACGTTGGAGCAGAGCAATCACTTCCACAAGATCATGAACACAGGCCACGCCAACGATTCTTTGGGGCTGATCACGACTTTCCGTAAGATTTGCAACTCTCCGTCCTTGTTGAAAGACGATGGACTGTTTCTTGGGATTTGCAACAAAAACACCGATGAACTGGAAAAGTTTAGGACCGAGCTGGGCAGCAAGCTCAAGAGCGCCAAGATCATACTACTGGCGAGACTTTTGAAAGAGATTCACAATCTACAAGGAGAGAAAGTCGTTTTGATTTCGAATTTCACGCAAACGTTGGACGTTTTGGAGAAGCTCTTGAATGCACTGAACTTCACGTTCTCAAGATTAGATGGTTCGACTCCGGCCAACATGCGTGACAAGATCGTTACAAGTTTCAACACGTCTTCCTGGGACAAGAATTTTGTTTTTTTGTTGAGTGCAAAATCAGGAGGATGTGGGTTGAACTTGGTTGGTGCTTCTCGCTTGATTTTGTTCGACAATGACTGGAACCCTTCGATTGACACTCAGGCAATGGCCCGAATCCACCGAGATGGACAGAAGAAACCCGTGTTCATATACCGGTTACTGACAGCTGGATGCATTGACGAGAAGATTTTCCAGCGACAGCTGATCAAGACTAACTTGAGTGACAAGTTTCTAGACGATTCCAACACCTCCAACGAAGATTTTTTCAACGAGACTGATCTCAAGGATTTGTTCACAATCTCAGAAGGTACCAACTCCAGCACGCACTCGCTGATGGAATGCAGTTGTTCTGGAGAAGGAGTTGTTGCTGCTGCCGCTGTCAACATTGAAGAGGAACCCGCCACTGAACAAAAGCCCCAACCCGTGACAAAACAGCCCAGTTTCGTGTCTGCGTTGAACTACACGCAAAGCTTTGACGAGGACAACGAGGTGAAGAGAAAACAGCAGATCAAGAAGTGCCTCGTTGACTACAGACACATTGACCCTGTTTCGGGGGCCAAGACAGGCGACCCGGTGATTGACGAGATTCTGGCGTCGCAAGAAGAATCCAAGCCCGCCATTTCGTACATTTTTGCCAAACCTTGAATGTGATATTGAGCTAATTATTTATTGCTGAGCTTTTTGAGCCGTTCTTCGGCTGCTCTTGCCCGCATCTCTCTCATAACTTTCATCCGCTGCTCAGGGGTGAGCGAGTTGAGATTCTGCTGCTCGGTGAGCTTTGGAGGCACGAGGACTTTCCCAGGACCATGTTTCTGTTCTCTCTGGAGCTCAGTCTCCTTTCTGGCGTTCTCCAACTCCTTTTCAATCAGTCTTTTCGACTCCAAGTCCGACTTCTCTTTCTCTGCACGCATCAGTGCATCGATCTCGTCTTTTGTCTTGGCTTCAGGCACTTTTGCGCCTTTTTCCCAGTCGCAGTAGTCTTCGCCAAGACTGCTGCGTGAGAGCTGAAATGCGTATTTTGTCTGGTCATTTCCTGCGATTTCGTACGCTGTGCGACCAAACTTGTTCTTGAGAGTTGGGTCTGCCTTCAAGTTCACCAGGAGAACCTGACACATGTGCGAGAGCTTGTTCACTGCGGAATAGTGAAGCAGCGATGGAGTGTTGGCGAATTCGGTGGCTGGTTCCAGAGAAAGATTCACGTCTAACTTGTTCTTCTTCATGAACGAGATCAACGCCGGAGCCTTGGATTTCTTGAGCAATGCAACAAGCTCGTTGGTACGTTTTTCCTCGTCTGAAGTCTCGTCCTTTTTGTGCTCACGTGACTGCTGGATCTTGGACTTTGCGAGCGCCTCTTGCTGTTTCAACTGTCTGTCGAGCTGTTCTCTGTCCACTTTGGGCACCTCCATCACCCTCAGATGAGTCAACTCGCACCAGGCTCTTTTGATCTCAGTGCTAGTGGGTCTGTTGGTGACGAATGGGAAGAACTTGACTCTTGGATCGTCAGATCTGATCGGTGCGTCCGGATAGTTCATGAGCGATTTTCTTGAAAAAACACCAGTCGCCTTGATGAAAATGTTGTCGCATTGATCCAGCAAGCTTTTCCAGTTGGCCAGCAATTCCCGCACGTCCTGCTCCAACGCCTGTTCGTTGTACCTTCTCAAGTTTGACCCGGCACTCTTGGCTTTCCCTTTGGCATTGTCGTTCGCGCTCTGCGAGCCTCCCTGTTTGCGTCTCGTCGTGTATCTGTGGAAACTTTTCTGCTCGAGAATCTGAACAGACTGCAGACGAAGCTCTTCGGGTGTTCCCTGATTACCCTTGGTGTTGTAAGGTTCGTGTGAGATGATAGCGCCGGCGAAATGGCCGCCTCCGATCATGAAAAGAGCCGACTTCCGGTCCTTGAGGTGTGTCTTTTGGCTGCTCAGTGTCTTGAGCGTGGCGAGCGGGTCGGCGTCGTCGGTCGTGGCACCCAGTGTCGTTTTGTACGCTCCAAAACACTTGCTTTCTGGCAGCAGAGACGACTGGAACAGAACAAACGGCGACCGTGTGTGGAGAAAACTGACCGTGGACTCGCTGTTAGAGTCTGGAGCCTCGTAAGAAACCGTCTGCTGCTCGTCCTCGGAAGCTGAGTCCGATTCCGAGCCCGAGATACTCAATTGATCCATCATATTCTCAAACTCTTCCTCGCTGACTGCCGACAAGCCAGTCGAAGTGCGGCGCAAATTAAACTTCTGGTAGTCGTCGAGCTTTGGTGCGGGTTGCGGCGGGATCTTTCGGGCTGTTGGTTGTACGATCCGTGCGTTCTGGACCGCCGTTGGGGCCGCTGTGCGTTGTTTCGCAAAGTCCTGCTGTGATTTTTGCTCCATTGTGAGAGAGTCGAAATACAGCAGTTTCAACGACTCCACGAGCCCTTCTCGCGGGCTGTACACGTACAGCTCACGGAAGCTGAGGTCCGTCTCCTTTGGCTGGCTCATTGGTGACTGATTGACTGACTTTCAACGTGATTTGACGATCGTTCAAGATTACTCAGATCTCAAAATTCGTGAAAAATATCCATTTGAAAAAAAAAAAACCTGTGTTTTTTTTTTGGTTTTTTTTTTCGTTGATATTTCTCGCTCTCACCAAAATTTGGCTGCATTTTTCTTATCTCGAGAGCTTCGAAGGCCATCAATTCTCTTGTTTTCCAAGCGCAATCCACCACTACAACACCAATGAAACTGTCGGGTCTTGTTTCCTGTCTGTTGGCTCTGCCGGCCGCCCACGGCGCTCCCTTCAACATCAATTTCAATGTGAACACCAACGTCAACCTGAACCTGGAAGTGGAAGAACAAACAGCGGCCGCATTGGTCCCGCAACTGGCGGCCGACGCAGGCAGAACCTCGCTGCTGACACTGCACAAGAACCTGATTGAGCAGGCCTCCATCAGCCAGCAGGAGAGAAACGTGTCGACATATCTCGCAGACTATCTTAGAAATTTGGGACTCACCGTCGAACTGATACCTTCGGGCGCAGACGGTAGAGACAACATCTACGCGTATCTCGGCAGCACCAGAGATGCCAAGGTGCTGTACACCAGTCACATCGACACCGTTCCTCCTTACATTGAGTACTACTTTGAAGGCGACAGAATCTACGGCCGTGGCTCGTGCGACGCCAAGGGCTCTGTGGCAGCACAGGTCACGGCGTTCTTTGAGCTGTTGAGCGAGGGGAAGATCAGCGAGGGCGACGTGGCGCTGTTGTACGTCGTTGGCGAGGAGATTGGCGGCGACGGAATGGGCGACGTCGACGCGTCGATCGACGCGAACTGGGAGACAGTTGTGTTTGGCGAGCCAACAGAGAACAAGCTTGCTGTCGGCCACAAGGGTATCTTCCTTTTTGACATCAAGACGCACGGTGTTTCGAGCCACTCGGGCTACCCGGAGCTCGGCGTGAACGCCAACGACATCTTGATCAAGCTAATGTACGACCTTTCCACTGCCGAGTGGCCTCAAGACGAATTGCTTGGACCAACCACGATCAACATTGGTTTGATCAATGCTGGAACCGCTGCCAACGTGATTTCGCCCGTCGGAGAATGTTCTGTGGTGATGAGATTGAGTGTTCCTGTGGCTGAAGTTGCCAGCAAGGTGGACAGCATTGTTTCTGCGTACGATCATGTTGAGATTACGCTTCGCCAAAACTCTGACCCTGTGTTTTTGGACCACGAGTTCCCTGGCTTCGAAACTATGATTGCTGCGTACTCGACCGACGTTCCGAACCTGACGCACCGTGGCTTCAAGCGGTACCTGTACGGACCTGGTTCGATTCTCGTGGCACACGGCGACCACGAGTATGTTACTGTGGACAGTCTCCTGAGTGCTGTCGACGGTTACAAGTCCTTGGCTCTTGGTTCGATTAACTGACTGTTGTACACGTAGACGAGGGTGTGTCAACAGCGAATGTGTTCCATCTCTATATCCAGCGTAAGTAGAAATAAATTCCGCCGGACTCAAACTAGGAATCATCAATTTGGCAAAGTGACAGTAATGTAAACCCCGTGGACTATTGACAGAAATCCACGGATTGAGACCGTTCCTGGAGAAATTCCAGGCCCGGTCCCGCCACATGCTGCATTACTGCAACGAGAATTCCGCACACTTGCGGGATTCCAGATGCAATGATGCGGTAAACTAAGTAGAGGAAGAGAAAAGAGAAGAAGAGAGGAATAGAAAATGAAGTGAAAACTTTTCAATGAAAAATTTATCTGATAAAAAAAAAAAAATTATTTTTCAAAAAATAAAAAAAAAAAAATCAAATAAAAAAAAAAAATATTTTTCAAAAAGTGAAAAATGGTCAGTTGGGTTCAGCAAGTACGACTAGAAGATTCATCAGCATGTCGGTTCCAGCATGGAAAAGACTCGGCCTCAAGGTCAAACAGACCTTGGAAGAGGACCCGCTCTCAATCAAAACATACATTTCTCCCGATGAGAAAAAGCCGCAGCCAGTGAAGAGAAAACTCGAGGAACCAAAAAAGACTGAGACAGACAAGAAACAGGCCAAGCCCCCAAAGCGCAAGAAGCTGCCGAAGAGCGAGAGGCCGCCTCCTCCTGAGAGAGACCAACTGCATTATCTGCGTCAGTACCACGAGGACATTTCGGCGTGGAAGTTTTCGAAACAGAAGCAAAACTGGATTCTTCGAAACATCAAGAGCATTCCTGAGACCCATTATGAGGCTCTCAAGGCGTACGTCAAGGGCCTACAAGGTGGGTCGCGCGACAGACTTGTGTCTGAGATGGCCGAGGTGGTGAACAAATGGAACGCGGCGGCGGATGCTGCCGAAAAGAAGCTTGAGGAAGCTCGAGAGGGAGGAGAGAAGGAGGACGAGGAGAAGGATGAGGAGACAGACGAGCCGAAATCGATCCTGAAGAAGACCGGTGACAGCGCTGGTGCCGAGGAAGAGGAGATCGAGGCTCCTGCGTACGACTACGCCGTGCGGGCTCGCGAGTTGTACCAGGTTTTGACCGAGGAGACGTTGGTTTTGAAGGGTGTTGATATCGATGATGGTGTGGCGGTGCAGGAGGCTGAGGAAGAGGCGGTGCAGCCGGAAGCGGTGGACGGATTGGGAGCTTCAAAGGAATCCAAGACCCCAGAAGTGGAGGAGAGTGCCAACAGCATGATTGTGGAGGACGTTGAGGTGTCCGAGTACGTTGGAGACGAGGACTTCGACAAACTCCCGGGAGACGAGGAGGAGGAGAAGACGGAGAAGAAGGAGAAGAAGGAGAAGAAGGAGAAGAAAGAAAAGAAGGAGAAGAAAGATAAGAAGAAGGACAAGAAGAAGAAAAAGACTAAGAAGCAGGAGGATGCTTGATGACTCTGTATTGTATATTTAGCGAAAATTGAACAGCTTTGGGAAAAAGTCCTGTCCGTGTGCGTCGATCGACGCGTATCGACTCTAAATGCCATTATTTGACCGGAGGTCCATTATATTTTTGCCTCTTGGAAAAAAACAAGAACCCGCTCACCAAGCTTTAGTTCTCGTTTATCAACACGTACAACCATCCGTGTGGCCCCGAAGAAAGATCAATCTGCTTGGAATGAGGTACTTTATCGAGGAGCTGTTCACGCAGACGCGGGATACCGACCCGGATCTGCGGTTTATGGCCCTCAACGATCTGGAGAAGGAGATCGTGAGCAATCCAGATAACTTTCCCAACGAAGGAAAGACCCAGTACGCCAAGATATTGTTGCACTGTTTGGACGACGAGTTTCCAGAGGTGCGTACACAAGCATTGAAGTGTTTCGAGACGCTGACGCCGAAATTGGGTAGTTACATCATCAATGTTCTGGCGACTTTGTCAAAGAAGAAGCCCGAGAAGGTCTCAATCACCTCCACGATATACACCATGGCGATCCACAATGTGCTGAAGAACGCAGCGGTCAACGAGTCTGTCGGCCGCGAGATTGTGGCGGGTTTGCTCACGGAGATACACGTGATTGGCACTGCTCATTTCTACTCGACGATAGACTATATTGAGGTTTTGACGGATCTGCTTGAGTTTCTGGGCAAATACTTCACTGCGGCGCAGCTGGGCAACACCTCTGAGCTTCTGATCAAGGCTTGTTACGAGGCAGAGACCGTGATTGCGAAGAAATCCGTGTTTGCACTCAGTCTTTTGTCGAGGTCGATTACGTCAGCAGAGCAATTGCAGGCCGTTTTGACAGAGATCTGCACGAGATACGACGACGCGGATGGGTCGAAGTTCAAGCACAAAATCACCACGTTGAACATTCTGGGGAACCTGTTCAAGGCCAACTCGAAACTGATGGCCGGTCTTGTCGGCGAGGTTTGGCCGGTGGTTCTTCGTGGGCTTTGTGTGGACACGTTGGGCGAGCCAGACGAGGACTTTGACCGGCAGCAGGAGATCGAGGAGGTGCGGTTTGAGGCGTTGAGCTGTCTGACGGCCCTCTTTGAGAACGTTCATTCTGCGGACGTGGAACAGTACACCAGCGAGTCGCTCGAACTGGCAGCCAGATTCATCAACTACGATCCGTACAGGAACGACGATGAGGACGAGGACGAAGACGGGGACGAGGAGGAAGACGAGGAAGGCGAGGAGTACGACCTGTCTGATGTGGAGGAGGACGACGACGACGAGGACGGGTCGGGAGTTTCCTGGAAGCTGAGAAGGGAGAGTGCAGAGTTGGTTTCTGTGATTCTGGAGACTCATCCGATCTTTTTGCCAAGCATTGTCCGCACGGTTCTGGACTCTTTGCTGCGGCAATTGGGCGACTCCAACACCAACGTTGTGACCAAAGACGTGCGGGTTTTGACGAAACTGTTCAAATACTCCGACAAAGACGGGCCCTACTACAGTTTGAAGTACTTTGCTTCGCTCAATGACTATGCGCATGGAAGACGCGGGTCGGACGTGAGCATGCAGACGGACGACGACCCGTTTGCGGCGCTGGTGAGCAAGTCGCATCTGATTTGCGAGAGCTTTGAGAGGCTTTTGGTTCCGAGCAATGCTGGCAAACTGGCGCTGTTTTACGACTTCTTCACCGAGCTGTCGAATGCTACAGAAGGCGTCGAGAAAGCGTGGGCCGAGAGGCTTGTTGGGCGGCTGATCAGGCTGAGAGAGAACCCAAACATCACTTCGGAGTTGGTCAAGTTTTACTCTGCGATACTGGTGAACAACTCGCTGTGGGATTTCGGAGTCAACATGTCTGTGATCATCGAGGACGTGATCAAGTGCGTGGCGACTTCTGCCAACCATGAGTTGGTTCTGGAAGGTTTGAACCTGTTGACGGAGATGCTGACGGTTTATGTGGTGAGAGACAAGCTGAGTGCCGAGGACCTGAGGAGACTGTTCACTCCGGTGAACGACGCTCTCATTGACAAGGCCTCGAACAAGAACTACTCGATGGAGATCCGCCAGAAGTCGCTGAGCTGTCTCTCTGGGCTGGTGATGAACGTTCCGTTGGACAACGACCGGCTGAATGCCTCGCTGGAGGTGTTTTTGGGCACAATCACGATTGAGTTTCTGGTGACGGTGAACTTGATGTGCATCGAAAACATTGTGAGATCCGGCGAGATTGCCGTTCCCCACGACTGGACGAAGTCCGTTGTGCAACACGTTGTGCAGTACTACAAGATTTCCGAGCTGGAAACGCAATCGCTGAGGACGACGCTTGTTTTTGCGTCGAGTGCGAATGTCCTGGACGGTGCCGACAAAACGCTTGTCATTGAGTCGCTGGTTTCGTGCGGTGAGGCCGCCAAGATTTCAGAGTCCAACGTGTCGCTGGTTTCTGAGATTTTGACTGAGCTTGTCTGTTCTGCAGACACAGACGTTTCTCTTGACCCGATCGTCAAGTTATTGGTGAAGTTTTCGAGAAGCCAGCGGTACGGCCACGACGCGCTGGCGCGGCTGACAGAGTCGATTCTGAGCAGAATGGAGCCGGCCAGTTTCTCTGCTGCGGTTCTGAAGTTTGGAAGACAGTCGGATCCAAACGTTTCCAAGATTCTGGCCGTGGCGTCGGTGGCTGCGAAGAACTACGACTCGATTGGCCAGACTCTGGAGGATCTGAACAGCGGGAGACAGGTTTTGTTCTCAGTCACTTTTCTGGAGCAAGTCTCGAAGTCCATTGATCTGGAGTGCGGTATTGGCCCGTTTGTCAGGTACTTTGACAGTCCGGATGAGGAGATCAAGGGTGCTGCGATCAGTGCAGTGGCGACGGTTGTGTCCAGCAAGGCAGCGAAGTATCTGCCGGAACTTGTGGCCGGTCTAGAGTCCGGCTCTTTCCAGAAGCTGCAAGCTCTGCAATCGCTGAACATTGTGCTCAAGAGTGTCCAGCTGGACACAAAGACTGCGAGACAGGTTTTCGAGCTGATCGTGTCGCTGGAAAAGAACAACGAGGAGGTCAAATTCAACGACATCGAGTACAGCGTGGCAGCAGAGGCGCTGTCGACGTTGGCTCTTGGAGACAGTTGGTTTGTGGAGCATATGTGTGCACTGCTTTCTGGCGAAGTGAGCCTGTCGTTGAAAATCACGCTGGCGTCGACCGTGAAACACTTGCTGGACAACGAGCACTTCTTAGAGGACAACATTGCGCTGCTGTCCAGGTACTTGGAGCTCACGTCGACGGTTGGGTTCATCTTTGACAGCGAGCTTGAGTTGAAGCAGATTGGTGTGTCGAACCTGATATTCGCGGTCCACAAGAGGCCGCTCATTGCTCTTCCGCTGTGCTCGAAGTTCATGAACGATATTCTCGATCACGAGCTCGAGCAGAAGAAAGAGTACGTGAAGATTGTCAGAATAGGACCGTTCAAGCACAAACTCGACAACGGGCTCAACTTCAGAAAGTCGCTCTACGAGCTGGTTTACTCGCTGATTGTTTCTGTGGAGAACAACTCGCAGCTCCTGGTACTGAGCCAGATCGACTGGACGATGGTTTTCGAAACGTTTGTGGCCAAATCGTTCAAGGACGACCCAACGGTCATCTTCATCTGTCTGCTGACTCTGATCAAGATCATCACGCTCAAGCCGAACTTGTTTGTGGGCAACCAAGTGATGGACAATTTTATTGCTGCTTGCACCAAGATCCTCAGCAAGAAGCTCAAGGAGGACGCTCCGAAACAGGAGCTGGAAAAGAGAAACGATACCGTCAAGGCCATTCTGAGATGTTGCAAGAAAGTCAACTCTCTGGTGGAGTCTGGAGCCGCCAAGCTCGACAGCGTCGGGATGGTCAACTGGACAAACTTCGTCAGCGGCCTGAGGAACAAGTATCCGATATTCAATAGTGAAGAGTGAACGTAAATGACGAGCGAAGTGGTTCAATGACGAGTGAAGCGAGTCGTTTACGTTCCAATGACGAGCAAAGCTTCAACGAAGGGCGTACGACGAGCAAAATTTTGACGAAAAGCGTATGTGAGCAAAGCTTCAAAAAAGGGCGTATGACTCGCTCCGCTCGTCAGTACAAGTATACAATATTCAGTAGTGAAGAGTGAATGACAAGCAAACGAGTAAATGACCGAAGCGAATGACTCGCTTCGCTCGTCATTCGCTCCATCTTATTTAGTACCCAGCTACAGAAATAAACGAACTGATTCCAGCATCAAACCCTTGCTCCCACTCCCACACAAACTGACTGGTGCCTCTGGCTTTGAGGTGTTCCTGTTTTCTTGCGCTCTTCCACGCCTTCAAACGCCCGATTCTCGAGTTGTTGAACTTGGCAAACTCAGTCATATCGTCCCAGGCCGTTGTGAAGCCTTCTTTGTATCTCCAATGCTCGTACTTTTCGTTTGGATTTTGCCCGTTCCAGTAGTTTTCGTGGCCCGACAGGTTTTCCTTCAACTTGTTGCCGAACTCGGTCTCGCCAGGAACAGTGATGGACGTTGCACGGGTCGGAATGCAGCCGCAGTTCACCATTGGTTGCAACCCCCATTCTCCGCCGTCTCCATGCTGGAACTTGAAGCACCAGAAAAAGTGTCCAAAGCTGGCTCTTTGGTTGAACAGCTCCACCTCCCGGTTCCCGTAGGCCCGGACCTTGTCGTCTCTGTTCCCGCTGGTTTTGTTCCAAGTTTCACCGTCCAAGACACACGAAAACTCTCCAACCATGATGTCTGCGGTTGCCGATAAACCTGTCAAAACCGAATTTCCCAAATCGTCGATAATCTGGTCCGCCGATTTTTTCTTGTCGTCGTCTGAAAAACACCGGTAAACGTGGTTGTCGATAACGATGCCGGCGTCTCCCTGTTTCTCGTTCTCCTGCAGAAACTTGACCCACTGATCCGTCCACCACCCGTCGCTGATCACAATCGGAATGTCCGAGTTCACCTGTCTGATGGCCTTTGCGGCGTTGGTGTAGTACCGCTTCTGGCCGCTGGCCTTTGCGTCAAACACCGACTCGTTCACGATCTGTAGCGCTGCCACGTTGTCGTAAGCGCCCAGTTCCTTGGCCATGAACTTCACAATGTCGCAGCACAGGTCGATTGCGCTCTTGTCGGACCAGAAGTTCGCCTTGGAGAAGTTCTCGCCGCTGTGCTCGCCCGTGTTTGCGCCCTTTGGAAGAGCGTGCAGGTCCACAACCACAGAGATGTGGTATTTGGCGGCTACCTGGATGTACTTTTCCTTCAGGATCGCCCAGGCGTTCTGGTAAACGGCGCCCACGCTCTCGAACGAGGTGTTTTTGTTGAAGCTGCCTGGATTGATGGCCCAGTATCCGATTGGGATACGCACCGACTGGACGCCCTTGGATTGGAGCCACTTCCATTCGTTGTCGGAGCAGTAGTTGGTCCAGTGGTTTTCAAACTTCTGTCTTGTGGCGTCGACCCCGTTGGCCTTGACTGCGGCCGTAACCGCGTCGAGCTCGTACGACGTGTTGTCCACGAACAGCTCGTCGTAGATGAACTTCTCCTGCACGAAAAGCGAACCAAAGTTGACTCCAAAGTTCTGTCTCGACTGGTAGATGGACTTGGTCGAGGGTTTGGCTCCTACCGGGGCTGCCGGAGAGCTGGCCGGGAGATCGGAGCCGTCGAGGTTTTTGATCTTGTCTTTGATTTTGCTGAACATTGCACGGTGCTTGATATTTGGCGGTTGAGAGGAGGAAAAAGGTAAACAGTAAAGTTGTATCTTGAAGATTGCTGTTTCACGAGCGAGAAAAATAAAAAATTAAAAAATCTGGGGTAAGCCACCGTCGCGTCGATCGTCCAATTCACGAGTCACGAGTCACTAGCCACAAGTCACGAGCGAAGCGAGTGACTAGTGATGAGTGATGAGTCACGAGCGAAGCGAGTGGTGACTGATGACTGATGAGCGACGAGTGATGAGCGACGAGTGATGAATGATGACTGACGAGTGATGAGTGATGAGCGATGACTGTTGAGCGATGACTGTTGAGCGATGACTGTTGAGCGATGACTGCTTACTGACGACTGCTTACTGATGACTGACGATTGACGAGTGATGGGCAGACTGAGGTCAGTCTCACTGCTACCAACACTTGCAGAGACTGTCGCTCACTCGCTGCGCTCGTTCGCCCGCTGCGCTCGTTCGTCCCGCTTTGGGAGACTTCGCGAAACGCTTATCAAATTACCCCATTAGGAAATGCGCACTCTCAGCTCACCACTGTCATGCTACACCGCCTATTGTTGCTCTTGCGGCGAAGTTTCGGGGCGAGTCTCCAGCGAACAATAGACTCAAAAGCGATAACGAAACTGCAGCACAGCTGCAAATGTCTCAACCCCTTTAAGTAGCTGTTTAAGTCCGCTCCTCGCTTTTTCTGCCAGAATCCTCCTTTCCCTAACCAATATGTCTTCAAAATACGGAAAAATCATCGAAACTCTCGTCCAGATTGACCTGGAAAAACCCGCCTGGGAGCAGGAGGGCCTCCACAACAGATGGCACCCGGACATTCCCAGCTTCAAGACAATGAAGCAGCACACTCCGTACAAAATTGAGTGCTACGATTGGACCGGCGGTCAGATCGGCAACAACGACTCTGCCGACGACATCAAAAACTGCGATCTGTCCCGGATCCACTATCTCTCAGGACCTTTCAACGTCGAAGGCGCCGAAGCCGGCGACGTCCTGGTGGTGGAGATCCAGGACGTCCAGCCTCTGGAAAGACAGCCTTGGGGCTACTGCGGGATCTTTGCCAGGGAAAACGGAGGCGGATTCCTCGATAAATTCTATCCAAAGGCAGCAAAGGCCGTGTTCGACTTTGAAGGAATCCACTGCTCCTCAAGACACCTTCCAAATGTCCGGTTTGCCGGACTCGTCCATCCGGGGATCTTGGGCACTGCTCCAAGCCCTGAAGTGCTGGCAGAGTGGACTAGGAGAGAAACCGAGCTGGTCCAATCTAATCCAGAGTCTGACTGTATTCTGGCCAACCTCCCAAACGCTACAAACGCCTACGCAGGCCCAAACACCCCAAGCGAGCTACAGGACAAACTGGTGCACGGCTGCCGCACAATTCCAGGACGTCCTGAAAACGGAGGTAATTGCGACATCAAAAACCTCTCTCGAGGCTCCAAAGTTTACCTACCTTGTAACGTTGACGGTGCCAAACTCAGTGTCGGAGATTTGCACTTCAGCCAGGGAGACGGAGAGATCTCGTTCTGCGGCGCCATCGAGATGTCCGGCTGCATCACGTTGAAGTGCTCCGTCATCAAAAACGGAATGTTCTCTCTCAACATGAAAAGTCCAATGTACCTTCCTGGTCCTGTGGAAAACCACTATGGACCAGGAAGATACCTCACTTTTGAAGGCTTCTCTGTCGACGAATCCGGCAAACAACTCTTTCTCGACACCACCGTTGCCTACAGACAGACCTGTCTGCGTGTCATCGAGTACCTCAGAAGATACGGTTACAACGACTACCAGATCTACCTTCTTTTGTCTGTGGCTCCGATCCAAGGCCACATCGCAGGAATCGTGGACGTTCCCAACTCTTGTACCACAATTGGTCTCCCAATGGACATATTTGACTTTGATATCTCTCCCGAGGCTCCTGTCGTGAAGGCCGATCGAGGAAACTGCGCTTTCGCTCAAGATGACCTTGCCAAAGGGTTCCCGTTGCATGTGGAACTTCCAAACTTTTTACTTGATATTATCAGTAGCAAAAAAATAGCCTGATAAAAAAAAATTCATGCAAACTTCTTATCAGTTCCTGTTAGGAAAGGTTTTTGCGCGGCAACAATAATCCATATCGTTTTATTCTTTTATGATCAGATTGTAAACTAAACAACGCTGGAATGGACATCCCTTGCGGACCGTCACCTACTCAGCGTCAGATACCAGTAAGACTGAGCCCAGTAGCCATTGTGAGGGCCCTCGCGTATGCTGTTTTTCGCAACTAGCCAATCCAATAGGATCTTCACCTCAAATGGCTCGAAAAGTGGACTCAATCGCAACGCCAGAAGCGGGAACGTTACCCCAGGCCTGAAAACAACACACCGCAACAGCGTGCAAATCACTTTCACCCAGATCAGCCGATTGTAATCTCCGTTGAGATCCACCCACAACCTCGAGCAAGGACTGCCCCCTGGAGGAGATATCGTCGTCAAATCCACATTCGCCTTCAATTCGGAAACAATAAAGTCGCTCTCCAGTTTGGTTTTGTCCTGACTCTTGGTGGAGTAACTCTCGGTCAACAGAGGCGCAGGCTGATCAACACGAGTGACCTTCACCGCCTGTTCGGCAAACAAATTGATCAACGGCGCATAACAGCTGTCGGTAGAAAGCGGTGACATAATCAGCCCTTTCTTATTCAACGCAACCGACTCCAAGGTTTCGAAAAACGCCGAACATCCATCAAAGAAAGATTTGTCAAACTTCGAGTCAATCAAAAACAAAATCTTCTCCGTCAACGTGAATTTGATCTTGGAGTCCTCTCCCAAGTACGCAATGACTTTGTCGTCTTCTAACTCACTTAATGCTCTAGAGTAAATGTCTTTGGAAGTGGATGAGAAAATCTTTCTGGCCTTATCAGAAGAAAACTTCTCAGGACCAGTAGCAAACAGAGCTTTGAGCATGGTCTTTGCCTCTTGTAACGGTGTGGGCTCGCTAAGATTCTCCAGTTGTTCCTTCTCATCATCATCATTCAAGGAGTAAGTGAAAGTCTTTTTCGAGAATTGCTCTTCTCTTTCAACAATCGAGTTGCCTTCTTTGAACACTTCCTGGCCCCGAACCTGGTTATCGGGCTTGAAATATTGATCTTTGAAGTTCTCCTCATAACTCTGGTACAGAATCACATCTTGTGTATAGTTGAAACTTTCTGAGTCCAGTGATTTCCAAACTGAGATCATTTTCGTCAAGTCATAGTCAAGAAGATCGTCTTCTTGAACCTGACCCGCATCAATTGCCTTCAACAACAATTTTTCCCATGTCTTTCTAGTCTGCTCGAGTACTCTGAGCCCAACAATCCTTTTGTGTTTCGGCCATTGTCTTCTCAAAACCTCTGGTGTGTACTTTCCTTCGAAAACCTTCAACACTTTGACCCAGTCAATGTTCTGCGATGGTGATAAGGATTGCGAAATGACAACTGCCCTAATCAATAGCATAACGTCCTTGTTGGAGAGCCTCATGTTGTTCCGTAACCTCTTGGCCAAAGTGACCGTAGAATGCTGCGATTTCGATCTCGCCGAGACTTTCTTTCTCTTTCTCGATTCCATCAGTGGGGTCAAAAGATCATCCTCGTTACCAGGTTCCTCTTTGGTCTTCCTTTTCCTTTTCTTCCTCTGCGTAGCCGGCATGTTGAGAGATTCATCATTAGGAGTCTTGCCGCTACCAGCAGCCCGAAGTCTTGCTTCAACGCGACGGTTCGAACCCAGGCCACTCGACTTCTTGTTTGCCACTCTTGACAGCAAAGGGGGCATTTCAAAGAAGTGTGAATCGTTGGCTTTGAAAGTGCGTCTATCAGTTAAGAGAGGACGGACTGCACCCAGCTTTGAAAGAGGCATGTTGGCAATTTCATTTAAATCACTTGTCGATGGAGGGTTTTTGGTAGAACAATAAACTTGCAACGTTAGCGTCCTCATGTTGCTCTCGACATTTCGAACCGTTAAAAGGCCCTCATTCTCCAACTGAGAAGCGTCTTTTTTCACGGTTCGACGGTCCACAAGATAGTTGACACTCATCAGCTCAGAAACTTTCTTCATCAAATCGGAGTTCACAGCCACGCATTTCTTCTCATCCACCAAATTCAGCAAGACCTGTCTTCTCTTTTTTGGTCCAAAATCAACTCCCAGTCTGCTTGGATGGTTTGTCAAGTGTGCAAGCACATCCTCAGCACCTTCCTGTTTCACTTGGGGTTGGCTTTCATCAACAGCTGTTGGCCTTTGCTCCGGTTCCACAGATGTGACGGGTTCGGTGATACTGACGATAGACGTTTCTCTGAGGTCTTCTTCTGCCCCCATTTTGGTATCAGACACCAGCTCTTCCTCACTGACAGTTGGTTCAATCACAATTGGCTTCCCAATTTTCCTGACAATTTTCATTGCCAATATACGTAAACCATCAAGATCGACAGTGAATTCGGTGATCTTCTTGGGTTTCTGGATCAAGCTTTTCAGAAGCGGACCTGAATAACCAGACCAATAAAACTTGAAGCTCCCATCTGGCAGTCTCAGCATGAAGAATCTCTTTGGGTTCGACTTCAGGTAGAACTTAGCGCTCAGTTCCACCAGAGTGTCACCGTTTGGTGTATTCACAGACTGAATGCCTGGTAAAGGTTCAGTGACGGGAGAACCCTGGGCTTTCAGAAAATCATTTTGTATCATGTGGCAGTAAAATCTCGATTTGCCTTCGTAAGACAGATACCTGATGACCGAGAGTGGCTGGTCTGGAACAGGCGAATCAAAAACATACGAGCTGATGAAATTGCTGAAAGACTTGACGGAGAAACTGCCTGTGAGCTTGTTTGTGAGCAATTTGGTAGCCATACCAGGATTGAGTCTCACAAGGTCGAAAAACTGATTTTGCAAAGGGTAGAATTGATTGTACAAAGTGGGCTCTTCAGGCTCGTCGGCTGCAACAAGGGAGTTTAGCATTTCGTCCTGGTAGTCGTCATTCTTGGGCTCGCCAATGGATGTGACTTCTTCTTTCAAACTCTCGCGGCCTGCCCGGCCTTCGGGCAGAGCCTTCAGGAACTGTAGACCGGCAAACTTTCTTCCGGTGGACTCGTGCTCGACGCTCAGTTTGGCAGCGAATCCGAGCAGAACTAGCTGTCTCACAGCCCTCGCAAAACCACGTCGCTCGGTACGGTCTGTAAGCTTCAGTTCTGTGGCCAGGTCCGAAGGAACACGAACGCCGTTCGGCGCCTCTTTGAGGGCGTTCATAATGACGTACATGAGGTCGATCCCTGTTTTCGCCACGTCCTTCTTGAAGTCTTTTTCGTACTTTGTGCTCACCAAGATGTACGAGCTGGCAGATTCCACGAGCGCAGGGATCTTTCTGATCAGTCCCAGATCCTCTAGAGTCTGCAGTCGCGACGTAAGACTCCGTCTGTCCTGTCCTGACTCTCTGATGAGGTCGGGAGAAGTGATTCCCTGTTCTTTGGCCCTGGTTATGTGTCTCAGCAGTTCGTAGGGATGGACCCCCAGCTTGTTGTTTTCCTTCTTGACTCCGAGCAAAAAAAGCGATCTGCGGTCTTCTGACACAGTGAATCGCAGTGTGGCTTCTCCGTGGACGTCTAGCAAGTCTTTGAGACTCTTGTGCACCGATTTGTCCACCTCCTCGAACGACAGACTCTGTTGTTTGGCGTTTTTCGCTGCTCCCGTCACAGTCACCACCAGCAAATCCGGTTCCCTGCGCAGCCAGCTCCACACGAGTGTTTTGCTGAAGTCGTCAAAGGTGTCCATAAGCGGCGTCACCAGGTCCCAGACTTGTTGCAACGTGAGTCCTCCAGGATCCGATACGCAAAGGGTTTCGAGAACAAAGTCTACAACCTCGTCTGGCGCCTGAACCGCGGCCATTGTGTTCCAATCTGCTGTACAGAGCCAGATGAGCGAGTTCAAAGGCCCAAAATCGGTCCAAAACCAGCAAATGTGTGTCCTTTTCAAGGAGAAACAAGTGGGACTTTCTTTGTTTTTGGTTTTTTTTTTTGTTTTTTTTTTCTTGTTTCCCACAATTGAATTGGATTTTTGTTTTTTTGGCTCTTTGTTCTTTGTTCTTTGTTCCTTCTTGTCTTGTCTTGTGAACTTATTTTTTTGCCCCTTTTAGTTTTTTGCCTTCTCTATATAAATTAGACGATATCTTCTTTTTCCACGTACTTATACACGTCTCAGAAGCCACTGCCAGACTTCTGGAGCCAATACTCTCTACGCTGTGACTTGTCGAGCCGTTTCTGGCGGTCCGAGGCACGTGACTCGCTGTCAGAAGAATCCTCCCCTGACGAATCGTACGGAGACTTCACCCTCGAGTACGCCGAAGGCTGCGAAGGAAGTTTTCTCGCCGCAGGACCAGTGGGTATCTTGGGTGACGGCTGTTCGTCGGAGTCGTCTGCGATCCCCATGAGTCGATTGGCGTCGATTCTGGCCTTCTTGTTGGACTTGTTCGTTCCCGAACCTTGAGACTTTTCATAAATCTCCTTCAACTTGGCGTCATAGTCGTCCTCAGAATCGGACGCAGACAGAAACTGCACCTCGGCAGACTTGTTGCGTGCAGACGATTCGCTCGGCAGCGGAGGGAGCGAGCCCGACCGCGACGATTGGCCGCTGGCGACCGCAAAAGCCTGGTTCTGGACCACAACACGGGCATCTTCAAAGTCCCGCTGTTTGCCCTTGTACTTGATGATGTCGCCCAAAACAGACTGTCCAAGACGTTCGCGGTACGTGGCATGGTGCATGTCATAGCATTTGTTCACCAGCAGCTCGAACGCTCCGCCAAAGGCCCGCTTGATGTCGCGCAGATTGTACGTTCCTCTGGAGATGTTGTTGGATGCGTCGTGTGGGTCCTGGATCGCGAGCGAGAAGGGGTTGCGGTTCTGGAACGCGCCGTTCGACTCCTTGCTCAGATACACGGGGTCGCCGCGGTCGTTGAAGGCGATGACAGTGTTGTCGTAGCCGAAATTGTATCCGTAGAGCTCGAAGAACTCAATCAAAAGCACTCCGAGGTTGTCCAACGGGTCTATAGACTTGGTCGACACGCGCGGATGCAGCTTCAGAAACGAGCGCACAAGACAGGTGATGGCGAACCCACCGAGTCCACCCGTGTGGACAATGTTGAGCTTTCTCACCGACAAGAACTGTTTGACAATCAGCACCAGTTCGCGCAATCCAGGAGTGTCTTTGATCCACGAGATGATCAGCTCTGCAGCTTTGATTCCGTTTGTTCTTTCGAACGAGATGTCGATGTGGATCTTGGTTTTCGGATCCACAAACTTGATGATCGGCACCTTGGCTTTGGCTATCGTTTCAATGTTGGTTCCAAGACGGTTTGTTCTCAGATACGACGATAGTTGGTACAGCGACGACTTGTTGTCGTATTTGGCAGCTTTGGACACAACCACCATGTCGATGTCGGAGCCGGGGAGATACAAGTCTGTGGCGAAGGAACCAAAACAGTGAAGCTCTGCATCGGGCCACATCGACGTGATACTGGCACGCAACCGGTCCACGGTTTCGTTTCTTGCTCTGATCTCCTGTGCAGAAGGTGATATGTAATCCAAAAAGTCTTTAATCTCCATTGTGAGCCAGTCTGAGATCTCTATCTGTCGCGAGTGGTCGTTATTGCGGATCCATGGATATTTTGGATTTATTGCTCCGGCCTTGTGTTCGGCCGATTTTGTATGGTAGATGGCCTCGTCGTTGCTCAAGTACTCGTTGTCGGACTCGGAAGCGCCAGAGCCGCTACTACCTCCGTTCCCGGATCCGTCTTGGTCGCTCTCTTCGTCTGACGAGGACAAGTCGAATCCAATAAAGTCCTGGTTCTGTGAGACTGCGTCGGTTTTTTTCTCCACGTGCTGGCGTTTGCGTGGCGGCTCTTCCGCCGTGGCGTCTGTGTCTGCGTTTTTGGCTTCTTCGGCATTGACGGCTGGCTCGTCCTCTTCTGCAGACGAGACCAGAATCACCTCATCTTGTGAGTCTGAACTCTCGTTGTCTGCGAGTTTTTCCAGAGCTCCGAACGAGTTGTTTCTCTTAGTTGCTGGGCGTACGGCAGCGACGGATTTCGTGCCAACCGATCGTCTTCGAGTTCCCTTTCTGCCCATATTTGGTGCGTGTGCGAATGGAGTGAGCTAGGGCTGTGTATGCATTGCCCAGAGCAGCCACTTGTGGTGTTTAACGAAGATGGTTTGTTAGACTTTTTTTTTCTCTCTCTCTCGATTTTTTTTTTTTTTCACGAAAACGGCACAGCCCGGAAAAGTCTGAAAAACAAGTTTCGCCACCAAAATCAAAAGTTTTGTAAAGATTGGAGGGGAAAAAAGAGGTTTGAAACATACAGGAAACAAGCACACATCGCCTTCTTTCGCAGACCCCAGAGACACAAAACAGCAATGGCAGATAGATACTCGTTCTCGCTCACCACGTTTTCGCCAAGGTGAGTATAAATTGCAGGCAAAACACAGCTTTGGGACGCCGCATACTAACAGTCAGACAGTGGCAAATTGAAGCAAATCGAGCACGCGTTGGCCGCAGTCAAGCAAGGAGTGACGTCGGTGGGCATCAAGGCCACCAATGGTGTTGTTCTTGCCACAGAGAAGAAATCAGGCTCTGTTCTGGTGAAAGCGGAGCAGGTGGAAAAAATTGTGAATGTCACTCCAGACATTGGAATGACATACGCAGGAATGGGCCCAGACTTCCGCGTTCTCACAGACAAGTCCCGCAAAGTTTCGCACACAAATTACAAGCGTATCTACAACGAGTACCCGCCGACCAAGATCCTAGTGTCAGAGGTGGCCAAGATCATGCAGGACGCCACACAGAGTGCTGGTGTGCGGCCATATGGTGTGTCGCTGCTAGTCGGTGGACACGACGACCACAGTGGATTTTCGCTATACCAAGTGGATCCTTCGGGGTCCTACTTCCCGTGGAAGGCGACGGCGATCGGCAAGGGCTCTAACGCGGCCAAAACGTTCCTTGAGAAGCGTTGGAACGACGAATTGGAGCTGGAAGATGCGATTCACATTGCGCTTTTGACGCTCAAAGAGTCGATTGAGGGCGAAATGAACGGCGACACCGTTGAAATTGCTGTTGTTGGTGCTGCCAACGACGAGCTTTTGGGTTTCCAGGGTGCTGAAGGTGTGCAGGGGCCTCGTTTCCGGAAACTCTCTGCACAGGAGATCAACGATAGATTAGATGCGTTGTAGTTGTTGCGTCGATCGGCGCGTCGAAATATTTCTTTCTCTCAAATCTATCAAAACTTTTTTTTTCTCCCCTTCTGTTAAAACTTCAGAAAAAAATCAAAATAAAAAACGGCTGCAAATTCGAAAAAAACTGTGTTATCTTTTTGCCACTGGGAAATATTCAGCCAGATTACTTAACCATGTCTTCGCTGAAATACGCCAACGGGTTTCTGGACTTTGTCAATGCGTCGCCAACGCCATATCACGTGGTGAACACGGTGAAAAGCCAGCTCAAAGAAGCCGGATTTCTTGAGCTTTCTGAACGGTCCAACTGGGCAGGTCTTGTCAAGAAGAACCACAAGTACTTTGTGACCCGCAACGCCTCGTCGATCGTCGCGTTTGCGGTCGGCGGGAACTACCAGCCTGGCGATGGGTTTGCCATTGTCGGGGGCCACACGGACTCGCCGGTTTTGCGGATCAAGCCGGTCTCGAACCAGCCAAAAGAGGGATACATCCAAGTGGGTGTTGAGACCTATGGAGGAGGGATCTGGCACACGTGGTTTGACCGCGATCTGAGTGTGGCCGGACGGGTTTTTGTCAAAGATCGAGCGAGCGGCAAGTTTGTGTCGAGGCTCGTGAAGATTGACAAGCCACTGCTGCGTATTCCAACGCTGGCAATCCACCTGACAAAGGACAGATATGTCAAGTTTGAGTTCAACAAAGAGACGCAATTCCGTCCGATTGCTGGGCTGGTGGCGAAAGATGGGGAAAAAAGCACCGGTGGCGGCTGTTGTGGCGGTGGGGACGATCTTTCGGCAGAGGAGTTCCAATCGGTGAAGAGCGTTGTCGAGCGTCACAGCAAAGAGCTTTTGGAATTGATTGCCAAAGAACTCGAGGTGGAAGTCTCGCAGATTGAGGATTTCGAGTTGGTGTTGTACGACACGCAGAAGTCTGTTTTGGGCGGACTGAGCGACGAGTTTATCTTTTCGCCTCGACTCGACAATCAAGTGACTTGCTACAGTGCCACGCAAGGTCTGATCAACTCGAGCGCGGCTCTTTCTGGGCAGCGGGGAATCCAGGTGGTTTCGCTGTTTGATCACGAGGAGGTGGGTTCGTTGTCGGCACAAGGTGCCGACTCTTCGTTCCTTCCGAACGTGCTCGAGCGTCTGACCAAGTTGACTGCGAACCCCGAGGTTGATCTCGCATCCGAGTTGCCATCGTCGTACTTTTTGTCGACCATGGCGAAGTCGTTTGTGGTTTCCTCGGACATGGCGCATGGGGTGAACCCGAACTACACTGAGAACTACGAGGCGTACAACAAGCCTAAGTTGAACGAAGGGCCTGTGATCAAGGTGAATGCGAACCAGCGGTACGTGACGAACTCTGCGGGTGTTGTCTTGATGAAGCAGGTTGGTGCGCTGGCGAAGACGCCGTTGCAGCTGTTTGTGGTTCGCAACGATTCGCCATGCGGGTCGACGATTGGACCTATGATCAGTGCGAAGTTGGGTGTTCGGACGCTTGACTTGGGTAATCCGCAGTTGAGCATGCACTCTATTCGGGAGACGTGTGGATCGCACGATATTGAGAAGCTTGTGAATTTGTTTGAGAGTTTCTATGAGAATTATTGGTCGTTGGAGAGTGAAATAATGGTGGAGGGAGTTGAGTGAGCGGCGAGCGGCGAACGACGAGCGAAGCGAGTCGTGAGACGTGACTCGTGAGACGTGACTCGTGAGTGCCTGATATGACCCCCTCCGAAAACCACGAGTGAACCGGTGCACTTCGATCATGCTGGGAGTTTGTACGATGAACCCGTCCAAATGTAGAACACGTGAGACTCGCTTCGCTCGCACTCGCTTAGCGAGCTAGAGAGAAAAAAAATGCCAGATTTGAGCGAAAAAATTCTGTATAAAAAGATTGATTGATTTCTAGAAACTAAGCACGAACCGAGTATTTGTCCTACGAGCGAGCGGAGAAGGAGAATCGAAACGATGAAACTTGAGGCGGTAGTGAGTGCTGTGGCGTTTTTTGTGACGGCGGCGGCGTGTGGCTCGTCCAGCACGTTTCCGGCGGTATTCTACTCGCACAGACTGATTCCTGGACTAAGACCGTCGTTGCCTCACAGTGAGCAGGTTCCGTTCAGCAAGAGTGAGGTGAACACGGTTGTGAAGAGAGCGCTGGAACAGTGCACGTCGGACGCGTACATCCTGGTGAATCTGCCTGGCCTGCGGGTCGAGGACTTTCAGAGTTTTGAAGGGTTTGAGAACGTGAGAAAGTACATGTCACAGGCCAGCACGATTGTGACGTTCCCGCACATTGTTTCGGACAAAGGGGACGAAGAAGCCACGTTTGACTTTTCGGAGTTTGAGAGGCTTCTGCGGATCCACTGTAACACAATGACACACACGGTGACGCAAGGAGACCACACGGAGGTGCCACACTATATTGACGCGCGTAAGCGTGTGATCAATATCCAATTGAGTCCGTTACAAGATGAAATGAGTGCTGAAGAGCGCACGGAGGTGTTGCAAACACACGACAACCTGTTGAAGCAGATTCTGCGCAAGCTTCCTACGCCGTATGTGTCTGTTTTCTACACGAGCAACACGACACGTGGCTACGATGCGGACGAGTATGCAAACGAGACCATCTACAAGTTTGAGGATCTTCCAGACGATCCACGGACGATGTCGTCTGCTGAGAGAGAGGCGATCAAGACGTCCAAGACGATGATTTTCCCCGACATTAGCATCTTCGACAAGTCACGGTACATTGAGTTTGAGCGCAACTACAAAGGTGAGCGCAGGCCTTTGGGAGAGGACCATCCGGACGGGACGTGGGCGAAAGACGTCGAGGGCAACCGTAAAGTGGAGGACGACACGTGGCTTCCGAAGAAGTTGAAGAAGATCTCGAAGCCCAAGTCGTGGTACCGGTTCAGCGAGGACGACAAGAGCGCTCCTGCTGTGTTTGACCGTGAGTTTGTTGTGGAGAACGCCCCGATGATTGTGGGAGGGTTTTTGGTGGTTGTTTTGTTGTTGTTCATTGATGTGTTGCGGGGGTTTGTGATGGGTTTGCGGAGGGTTGTGAAGAGAAAGAGCGAATAGCGAACGACGAGCGAACGACGAGCGAAGCGAGTCGTGAGTGAGTCGTGAGTGATTCGTGAGTGATTCGTGAGTGATTCGTGAGTGAGTCGAGTGAGTCGAGTGAGTCGTGAGTGAGGACTGGCGAGTCCTTTGCAGGTGCAAAGGTCGTCATTGGTGTGCGAGCAGGATAATAGTTGTACAACAAAAAGTTGGTCGAATGACTCGCTTCGCTCGTCATTTGCCTCGGAAGTTGGATATTTCGGGAGTCAAAAGTTGGATGTTTTGAGACTCGGAAGCAGACATTTTGAAGCTGTTGGTTATTTTGAAACTCGCAAATGACTCGCTTCGCTCGTCATTTGCTCGTCATTTGCACACCTTTTTTCCCTCCCATCAATGTTTGCATAGCGAAGCATAGGTGTATAATACACGTGATGAAGTACTCAAGTAATTTTAGCTAGTTTAATTTATTGGATTTTTTGAAATTGGCTGGAGGCGACGGAAACCGCTGCGGAAATTAGGGGCTGTGTGGGGCTCCATAGGCGAGTCAAGAAATCAAGACGAGCGGAGCGATGAGTTAGACGAGAAGAACCGCTCAAAGTGGTCCTACTCGTCGTTCGCTGGTCGTTCGCGTCGATCGACGCGTCGATCGACGCGAGTTGTGCTTAGCTTGTCTTTGTGAGCCTGAGTGTAGCCATTTCGTTCTTGTTCATTCGTCGCTCACCTCAGCACTCTCTCAGTACTTTCGCTTACGACTCGCTCAGACTTACTCACTCCTCGCTCAGACTCTCTCACTCCTCTCTCACTCCCACACCAACGTTTTGCCATTCGATCGACCACAAATCTAATAATTTTTTTTTTCCAACACACACTGTAAAAACAGCTTCAGCTTCTCTCTTTTCCTCACCAAACGAATCACTCGAACACACGATGCTCGCAAGAACCCGGAAGCCGCTGGCACAAGGACGAAGATGGCTGTCTTTGCTGCCGAGATTGGCTGTGTCGGAAGAGATTGTCCAAGCCGTGAATGAGAACAAACCGGTGGTGGCTCTAGAAAGCACCATCATCACGCACGGACTCCCGTTCCCACAGAACGTGGAGATGGCTCGCACGGTGGAGCAGCTCGTGCGACAGAACGGCGCGGTGCCTGCCACGACAGGGTTTGTGAACGGGGTTCCGAAAGTGGGTCTTTCCAGCGAGGATCTCGAGATCATGGCTGCTACAGACACCGACAAACACAAGGTTTCGCGGCGAGACCTTGCGTACGTGATGGCCAACGGGATCACGGGCGGAACGACGATTGCCGCGACGATGATCTTGGCCCACACGGCCGGGATTGACGTGTTTGCCACGGGCGGACTGGGCGGAGTTTCCAAACCTTTTGAACTGATGGACGTTAGTGCCGACCTCGACGAGCTGGCCAAGACTCCAGTGAGCGTTGTTTGTTCTGGTCCGAAATCGATCCTGGACGTTCCGCGCACCATCGAGTACCTCGAGACAAAAGGCGTTCCTGTGAGCACGTACAACGACGGATTCTTTGGCCAGGACACTGGTAGTCTCAATGTTCCTGGCTTCTACACACGTGACAGCGGCGTGAAGTCTCCGTTTGTGTTTGGCAAGTTCGCCGACGCCGCCAGCATCATCTACAACGGGAAGTACACCATGGAGATGCAGAACGGGTATGTTTTCTGTGTTCCTCCGCCGGTGGAGGCTGCTCTCCCGGAGGAGTTCATCAACCAGATCATCTCGGAGGCCCAGTATCTGGCTACAAAAAAAGGAGTCTCGGGTAAAAACCTCACGCCGTTCCTTCTCTCTCACATCAACAAACGCACCGAGGGCCGGAGTGTTGCGTGCAACGTTGAATTTGTCAAGAATAACGCGGTGGCCGGATCGAAAATCGCCCAGGAGCTTTCTTTACTCAAGCAGCAGAAGGTAAGTGAATAGACAAAGGATACCGAGAATTGAACTAACAACTGTAGTCAGGGTTGCAACCAAGTTTAGAATCGGAGCCGCCAATTGAGACACCAGTGGAACCAGTGAAACCAGTGGAACCAGTGGAACCAGTGGAACCAGTGGAGTCGCCGAACGAGGGTGCCGATTCGTCCCATTACAACGCCACTGTGATTGGATCGGTTGCTCTAGATTCCACCAGCATCCTCAATTCTATAGAAGCAGAATTGTGCGACTCGAATCCGGGCAAAACTTCACAATCGGTTGGCGGAGTAGGCTTCAACGTGGCTCTGGCCAGCACGAGCTCGGATCCAAGCAGGTCGACGTTGTTTATCTCGGCATTGAACCCTTCCGACGTGGCAGGAATGACTATTTTGAAGAGTATGGACAATTTGGGTGTTAGCAAGACGGGTATTATCGATGTCCACGACGGGGACACTGCCCAATACAATTCCATCCACCATTCAGATGGCCAGCTCATTATTGCGTGTGCCGATATGGAGATCATTGAGAAGATTCCGGTCGATCACGTTGTTTCCAAACTGCGCAAACACAGACCCCGGTATGTGTTATTTGACTCCAACATTTCTCCAAGATTGATGAATGTCATTGTTCAGGAGTCCTATTTACGGGACTTCAAAGTGGCGTTTGAGCCCACGTCGGTGGTGAAAGCTGCGAAAATTGCCAAAGTCTCGCTAGATTGTTTCCCAAACCATGGAGTTGAGCTTGTGACACCTACAATGAGCGAGCTTGACACCATTTACGAGAAATTTGCAGAGACTGGGAAGTTCAATGATCTTGATACGTGGTTCGAGTGTCTAGATGCGTTGGGAGTTGGCTCGCGGGCGTCGCTCGATGTGCTATCGAATCGCAACCCGTTGGTCAAGAAGTATCTGCAGAAAGGTGTTTTCCAAAAGTCATTTTCATTGCTACCATATTTCCCGAGCATACTGATCAAAGATGGCAGCAATGGGATTATGTTGGTGCAAATTACCGAGAACGCCAAGAGAGACAAGAAGTTTGCTTCTCGATACAAGTCGCAAGTTGCAAATTTCACCCTCATTTTTGAAGGACGTCGTGGTCTTGGAGTTGTCGTTCAACATTTTCCGGCACTGCCAGACGTGCACGTGACCAATGTCACGGGCGCAGGCGACTCAATGGCGGGCTACTTGCTGGCGCAGTTGTCGAAGCCTGAAGGTGTTGAGCTTCGGGACTTGACTGCTGCAGGAAGGGACCAGATGTTTGTGAATTGTCAGCGTGCGGCTTGTTTGAGTCTGGGGAGTAGCCAGGCGGTGGATGTGGATGGGTTGAAGGGGTTAGCAGATGAGCAGATGACGAGCCAATTGCAATACTTGACGAACGAGTCGCTAAGGATTCGCTAGCGATTGCTAGTCAGAACACAAATGGTCTGCCGACATTACTCCGTCAGGAAATACTCATTGT
>PPHT02000009.1:171619-198216 GCA_003705115.2 Ogataea henricii
TTTTTTTTTTTTTTTTTTTTTATTTCGTTTATTTTTATTTTTTTTCGCTCAACAGAATACCTCAAGGACATCCGAGGCTTGTTGCTTCTCTGTAGACACAGGCATCTCTTCTCGCGTAATTGAGTGCGGACGAACACGGGAACTCTAAATAGAGACGTTGTGGAAGGATACAGCGGCGTCGAGACAGCGTGGAAGGACAGAGTAGTGGGTTTTTTCTTGGCAGATCAGAAATCACGAAAACACCAAAATGACATCAACGTCGAAAGCCGAATGGGCCGACGGGTGGGCCGAGACGCTGACGGACGAGCAGGAGCGCGTGCTGAAGCAGGTGTGGATGTACTATCTGCATTTTGAAGGGCACAAGTTTGCGAATGCCGCGGGACGCAGCGGAAACAGCAGCAGAAGAAACACGCTTGCGTCGGTGCCATCTGTTGAGTCGAAGAAACCGGCCAAGAAGAAGGGCTTCCTGGGCAAATTGAGACGCGGGAACGACAAGAAGAAGGGCGCAGAGGACTCGGGCGCGGACGACAGCAGCAGCAGCCTGGCCCCTACAGAATCGTCTGTGAAACCAAGCACAGACATGAAGGTCCACCATGCGTTACAGAACCTGGGACAGGATGCACAGCAGGTGTTCTGGAAGTTTCTGCGCCACGACTCGCCAGACAACCTGATGCTGCGGTTTGTGCGGGCGCGCAAGTGGGACGTGGACAAGTCGCTGCTGATGATTGCGCACACTCTGGAGTGGCGGATCAAAGAGGCACACGTGGAGGAACTGATCCGGGGCGGGGAGTTGGAGCTGCAGGAGAAGGGCAAAGTCGGCGTGATCAAGCAGTTTGCGTCGGGAAAGTGTGTGATCCGCGGTGTCGACAAGCAAAACAGACCGATTGTGATCATCAAACCACGGTTCCACTTCCCTTCGGAGCAGACCGAGGAGGAAGTGCAACTGTTCACGCTGCTGGTGATCGAGTACGCGCGGCTGCTGATCACAGAGCCGGTGAACTCGTGCTCGGTGTTGTTTGACCTGTCTGGGTTCTCGATGTCGAACATGGACTACAACTCGGTCAAGTTCATCATCCAGGCCTTTGAGGCACACTACCCAGAGTCTCTCGGAGTGCTGTTCATCCACAAGGCCCCCTGGATCTTCAGCGGGATCTGGAGCATCATCAAGAACTGGCTCGACCCTGTCGTGGCGTCCAAGATTGTGTTCACCAAAAAAACCGAGGACCTGCTCAAAGTGATCGACTTGGACAACATTCCTAAAGAACTCGGCGGCCAAGACGACTACGAGTGGAACTATCTCGAGCCGACAAAGTCCGAAAACGGCCTTTTGTCCACCGATGCAGACAAAAAGAAGCAAATTGAGGACGAGAGAGCGTCTCTCATAAAGCAGTTTGTCCAGAAAACGATCGAGTGGATCGAGTGCACAGACAGAGAAAAGAACAAGAAGCTCATGAGCGAGAGAATCGAGCTCCAAAACCTGCTCGGCGACAATTACAAGCAGCTCGACGGCTTCATTCGCAACAGAGGCATCTACGACAGACTCGGTTACGTCACTTTCGAGTACCCAACCGGTAGACCCGCCAACGAACACTAAGTAGAGCCAGACCGATTCTGTATTGTATACGTTTGTAATTGTGTTTCTAACTATATATATCTATATCCCTGAAATGTCTTTTTTTTTTTTACTTCATTCATTCATTCATTCCTCTCTAGGGACCCCTATTATACACGTCTTTTGTTCACCAATGTCCTTGCTTGATGTTGCTCTTGTCGTCCTCCCACTGTCCGGCAAGTCCGATCGTGGAACTGCCCTCTTTGGCCGCGCTACCAGCGCCAGGAACACCAACACGGTTCCTCAATATTCTCTTACCCCAGTTGCCGGCCGCAGAATCACCCGTCTCGTCCCGACATTGTTTCAGGAACGGAAGCAGCGCAGTTCCACCGGTTCCACGGATCTCCTTGTTCTTGGCCGCCGACTTCGACCGCGCCAACCCGGCGCGCAGCGTGCTGGTGGTCTCGGAGCCCAGACTCTTGGACTTCTGTGACTGAATGATGATGTAGCGAGTCACAATCTGGATGTGCTTGTCACGGAAACTCTTGAGCATCGCCACGCACGCGTCATACGACAAGACAAGCTCAGGGCTTTTGCCTGCATTGCGCGAGACGTATTCACGCAGAACGTTCACTTTGGCCAGATGTGCCAGGAAATCAGCGTGTTTGCCTGGCATGTACTCTCTCATTTCCCTCATGAATGGGTTTTCGGCGGCGGCAGCAGCAGCTGCAGTTCCAGCAGCGGCAGCCTCGCCGGTCGAGTGGTGCTCCACGTTCAGCAAGAGATCGAGTGTCTGGATGAGCGAGGACTGTGCGTTCGAGCCACCGCTGTAGACCCTCGGTATCTTCTCGTCGCCGTAATACACGCCATTCTCGAGCCCTGCGTCCTGCATGTTCTTCCAGCCAGCCAAGTATGGCCGCAGCTTGAAGTAGAAAACGTGCGGGTCGCACATCTCCTCCATTTTCATCAGCACCGATCCCAGAAAATCGATCTGTTGTGCCATCTGTTGCAGACACTCAGTCACGCCTGCAACGTTGTCGTTCCTTGCGTGGCGGATCGCGTCGAGCCCCGTGGTGATGCAAGGAGCGCCCTGGTGCTCGAAAAACACGCTCACAAGGTAGAACCAGCTTTCGTCGGTCGAGCCGGTGAACGTGTTGATGGTCTGAATGTTGTCTAGAAAGCCGAGGCTAGGGTCGTCCGCGAGATCCGGCATGATCAAGTTGTAGTTCCAGAGGCACAAACCGGCATACGTGGCAATTGGCGGCAGTCTCAAGTGGTTCGAGACCTCGATCCACGGCTCTGCCAGTTGTTTTGGAAGCCTGTTGGTGGGTTCACTTATTCCCCAGATGTACGCGTGCGAAATGAACCCTAAAAGACTGTAAGCGCGGCGCCATTCAGGCTCTGTGTGCAGCTGAGAACACGAGAGAATCGGGAGAGTCTTGTCGACAACCGAGCGGATCCGTTTGGAGAGCAGCAATGCCGGTATCACTTTCGCCACTCTTTCCCAAGGCTCGTAGTATGGACCCAACGATTCCAGCGGGAGTTCTTCTGGGAGAAACCCGGTTTTCTCCGACAGGTCGTAGTCCGCCAGCCGGGGAAGAGGGTATGTGTATGACATTTGTGAGGGGTATAGCGGATGGGATGGAGATGGAAAACAAAGGAAGAAGTTAACTGTGGGTAATTTTATACCTTTTTTTTTTATACCTTTTTTTTTTTTTTCCTTTTTGTTTTTTTCCCACCTGATTTTATTGAGTTTGTCAAGAGCTTTCGATTTATAAATTTTGGGGGCCACCTTTTTCCTCTCCTGAAAAGTCATTCATCCCATATGGCATGATCACGGCAGACGGAGCCGTCACCGTGAGCCCTAACCCGCCAGAACACGGAAAGCCGGCTTTGTCGTACCACAAATGCTAAACTTTCCCCCCCCTCCGCCCCGGTCTCTTTATCTGTGGCCGGAGTTGTCTGCAAGAACAAAAGAACTTTCCCCGGCTGCTTACGTAACTAATTCTGGGGCGAACGGTTTTTTTTTTCTTCTCCCTGCGATTTAGTCTCGTTCAAAGGCAAAAAAAAAAAAATTAAACTAATTAATCTACCAACCCTCGCTTGTCTTTTCGTATTCTTCCACCACCACCACCATCACCACCGTATGACGTCGGACACAGAGAGCGTGGAACCGGTTGAGGCGCTCGAGCTCGTTCCTCCGGAGCCAACGTCCCACGAGCAATTCAGCTGCGGGCAGCTGGCAAACGGATGTAAAGTGTATGTGGCAAAAGATGGCGAGTTCAGGCTCGCTGAGATCCTCGCATTGCACAAAAAAAAGGGCAAACCTGTTTACTACGTGCACTATGTGGAGTTCAACAAGCGTCTTGATGAATGGGTCGACGAAACTAAAATCGACACCCATCGGCCCATGGTTTTGCCTCGGGCTCCAAGCACCAAGAAAGACAACAAGAAACAAACCAAGAAAAAGACAGTCAAACAGCGCGGAGCCGCCGCCAGCGCGACACCCGAAGTGTCCAGTACTCCGGGAGCGGGCGGCGCAGCAGCCAGCGGCGTGAAAACAGAGACGGGTGACGACGAGATGGATCTTGACAACCTGAACGTGCAGGGTATCGTCAAGGAAGGCGAGGAGCTCAGCAGAGAGGACGAGATTGAGAAACTTAGAACGAGTGGTTCCATGGCACAGACATCGACGCACGAGCTTGCGAAAATCAGAAACTTCTCTAAAGTGCTCATTGGAAACCACGAGGTTGAGCCTTGGTATTTTTCCCCGTATCCAGTGGAAATGACGTACGAAGACTGCTTGTACATTTGCGATTTTAGTCTCAGTTACTTCAGTTCGAGAAAGCAGTTTGAAAGATTCCGGTCCAAGTGCACATTGAAACACCCACCGGGAAACGAGATCTATCGCGACGATTACGTCTCTTTTTTTGAGATTGACGGTAGAAAACAGAGAACGTGGTGTCGAAACTTGTGCCTGTTGTCCAAGCTTTTCTTGGATCACAAGACTTTGTACTACGACGTGGACCCGTTTCTGTTTTACTGCATGACAAGAAGAGACGAGCTGGGTCATCATCTTGTGGGGTATTTCTCCAAAGAAAAAGAAAGTGCCGACTCTTACAATGTCGCATGTATCCTCACGTTACCGCAATACCAACGTCACGGATACGGTAAGCTTCTGATTCAGTTGTCATACGAACTTTCGAAAAAAGAAGGCAAGATTGGGTCGCCGGAAAAACCGCTTTCCGACCTGGGATTGCTATCCTACAGAGCCTATTGGGCAGAAACAATCTCATCGCTTCTAATTGAAAAGGGGTACACCGACATCAGTATTGACGAAATCTCACAAATGACTTCCATGACCACCACCGACATTCTACACACTCTGCAAACGCTCAATATGTTACGCTACTATAAAGGGCAGCACATTGTTTGTCTAACGAATCAAATCCTCGAGAACTACGAAAAGTTACAAAAGAAAAAAAGACACAAGTTGGACCCGGCCAAGTTGATCTGGAAACCTCCAGTGTTTACAGCATCGCAATTGAGATTTGGTTGGTGATCTTTTGGGTCAATCAAACGGTATGTGGTGTTTGTTATTCGACATGGCACTTGCAGCCACAGCGCTTGGAACCTTAATTCCGCAACAGTCTCCCCAACCTGTGGCATTATGTTCGTGGTTTGCGCAACAATCGCCCCCGTTGTCATGACCGTGTTCGTGTTCGTCCACGGATTCAGGACACTTGAGAATTGAGCCAAACATGAAATGCTGGACAACAGGCAGTTTCCCAAGGACTTCAGCTTTGTACATTTTGATCATTCCTTCCTCGATTTTGGCCCATGTTTTCACTCCACTTATATCGTCCAGCATTGGCGAGTGCCATCTCAGCGATTCTGCTCCGGTCTTGACTTGGTTGATAAAGTCAATGCATCCGAAATAGAAGTATTTATCTTTGAATTCTTCAACATAATCCTTGTTGTGTATCGTTAGTGGTCTCGGTCTCGTAAATGGTGCCAATTGCGCTGCACCAAATAAGAAAGGCAAGAAATGGTAGTCATCGAGCCCCCACACTCCGTGGGAGCCGGCTGGTTCCAGCCAGTACTTCAGTTGCAGTTTCCTCATTGTTTTCAAGTACTTGTTGAACACTTTTAGCACAATCCACTTATCATCAGACTCATTTTTCAGGTAGTTCAATTTTCTCAAGCAGAGCAGAAAACACGTGAAGTTGAGCTCGTGTCCAGATCCGTAGTCAATTCTCGTACGGTCGCCAAAGGATTCGACAAAGTACGTTGCAACTTCCAGAGTAGGATCGTTGCTTTCACTGTGCTCGATTTGGACATGTTTGTGCAACATTGCTATGATTTGTGATTGTAGGTTGTCGTAGAAATCTCTAAACTCAACTTTTCCAAACCTACTCGAGGTATCTTTCTCAACTGGATGTGATTCAATGATGCTATCGACTTCATCAAAAAGCCCTAGAAGCCCTTGAATGGGCTCGCTTAGTTTGTCGGAGTTCTCATCTAACCCTAGTCCATGAACGGAGTTGGCCAAGTTGACAATGAACTCCACTATTTCGTCGTAAGTTTCTGAGTCGAGAAACTTTTTCAAGTCATCTGGCGAGCTCAGTCGCTTCACTGGCTTTTGGTACTTGATTTCGTCGGACATTGTTGCAAGATTTCAAGTCACAATGAGTCAATAAAAGTGCAAATGATGTTTGGTTTGCCTTCAAATGAAAAAGCCAATTTGATCGATCCATACTTTTTTTTTTGTCAGATTTATGGTTTTCCAGGCTGTGCAAAACAGATAAAGTTATAAGAAAACTGATAATAGATGGTATTGTCTGTATGAAGGGGGATGGGGAATAAAAAAATTGCGGTAAAGTAAATGTCTCTCTTTCAGCTGTCATCTTGTGAAAATTTCCCGGGAAAAGCGGATAATCAGTCTTGCAGATGCAAGTGGATTGTGGAGCAAGTTTCGAAACCTTCTCAACATTGATATTTGTCTTTTGGGTAGGGTGTTTTTTAAAAATGCCTTTAATATAGAACGAGTCCAATCTCGGACACTTCGAGCCCTGGTGTTTTTCAATTCGTTTACCTGTGTCTGTAGTCGCTCAATCTGGGCAACACAAACTCGCAATTGGCTTTCCAGAGAACTCTGGTTCCTATCAATTTTGGATTCCAGTGCAAGATCACGATTGTACTTGGCTGTCTGTCGTCTCATGAGAGTCATTTTGAGGTTTCTCATCTCGCCTTCAAGATCACAAAGCCTCAAGTTGATGTTTGCTGGAACAGGGGCAGCAGGGGCTGCTGCGCCTGGTGTCATGGTTTTCCATCTGGCAGCCCCAATTTCAGGGCTGTTTCCTAGTCCGTTTTGGGGAGATTCAGGGCTGTCCAAGTTGACTACCCAAACAATTAGTAGCGGCACCACAAAGTACATCAGTTGACTTTCCAAACAAAAAAGCGCACTTCCAAGCAAGATCAGTATGATTATATTGTACACGCTGAGGTTGAGGCCTCTGAAAGCTTTCCCAAAAGCGCTAATAACTAATCCGAGTTTGCGCTGCAACTCTGTCATATCCAAAGGTAAACTTCGGTAGTACATGTAGCACACAGCAACCAATACTAGGATAAAAACAATGTTCATGGTCATTGAGTTGTTAGACGAGATGCGCAGTTGTAGCTTCACGGACAGAGACACCAGTAGCGAGATCGAAAGCGTTAGCAAGTTTATCACGAACCGATCAGATCTACTAATTCCTTGAGGTTGTTTCTGTTCTTCATTGACTGCTGGAGTGGAAGCGCTTGTGGTATTTAGCGAAGGGCTGGGCGACCAGACCGGGTTTGAAGCTGGTGCACCTTTGTAGCGGTATCGAGGGCTCATCTTGCTGCTGAAGTCTAGACCGACTCCATCAAGAACGGGGCGAGTGTTGAGGGTGACAAGTGGTAAGTAAGCGCGGAAAAAAGGGGATTGAAAAAGAGGGATTCGCTGAACCAAAAAAAAAAAAAAAGGGCAGAGGGCAAAACGGATACTGAAGCATTACACTTCGCCACTCAGAGAGACAGATAGTTTCTACATTCCAAGTACGACGTGCTCATTGAGCATGTTGCAGACTCATTTAGACACCCTCCATGTATCACGTGACGCGCGGCAGGGTTGAAAACCCTGTGGCGCGCGGCTTTTTATTGACCCATAACTAATCACGGCAGACCCATGAAAATTTTTCGTTGCAAAGGGTTTTTATTTTCCAGGATGGCAAAGTTCAACAAGGGTTTTTTTTCTCTAATAGAAAATATCCATTTGTTTCACTCTTAACACATATCGTTGAATCAAACATCAATAAACAGCAAAAATGGTTTTAGTTCAAGATTTGCTCCACCCAACTGCCGCTTCTGAGGCTCAAAAACACAAGCTCAAGACTCTTGTGCAATCCCCAAGATCATACTTCATGGACGTCAAGTGCCCAGGTTGTTTGCAAATCACCACTGTTTTCTCTCACGCTCAAACCGCTGTCACCTGTGACTCGTGCACCACTGTCTTGTGCACCCCATCTGGTGGTAAGGCCAAGCTGTCTGAGGGCTGTGCTTTCAGAAGAAAGTAAGCTTTTACAGAACGCTCTTGCAACATACACAGCACACAATTCAGAATTAGCATTGATAACTTGACATGGTTGGTAATGAGATAGAGAGGGGTGTTACGGAGTCGGTTTCTTCCAGTTTTGTTTTACCTTCATGTATTATTTAATCGAAAAGGGGCTCACACGGCTCCTTCTATATTTCCGGAGTTGGTTCAATTAACAATCTGTTGGGGAGACCGGGCTTTCCCACTTCGCCGATACTTTCCACGTCTACTGTAACATCATACCACCAGTTGTCACTCTTATATATTCAGGTTGATAGTTGTATATGGCAAAAATAAATGTCGTACGGAAAAAAAAATCTAAGAAGATTTATTACGTAATAACTCGTATATGTACGTACCTGAAGTGAAAAATGAAAAAGCCAAAGTGACTAGTTGTGCAAAGATTCACCCATTGTATGACGGTTTTCCTTTGTTTACAAAGCCATGTCCTTGAAGTACATTGATGTACCGACAGAAACACAGTTAGAACCGTTTTATAGACCTCGTGTGCTTACAATTGCCGGGTCCGATCCCAGTGGTGGGGCCGGAATTGAGGCCGATCTAAAGACCATCACCGCTCTAGGATGCGATGGTCTCACTTGCATCAACTGTCTTACAGTTCAAAACACTAAAGGTGTGTCAGACAAGTTCACACAAGATCATGGAATAATTGAAACCATTCTGGGAGCCAATTTCTCTGGCCGAGTCGATGCAATCAAATGCGGCATGGTCACACAGCAGGTCCTCGACACCCTTCCGCAGCACCTAACTGGCTTTCGTGGCGCCTTGGTCATTGACACCATCATCAACTCCACCTCGGGGTTCAACTTAGCCAAAATCAAACTCATACAAGACTCTATAACAACATTATATCCTCACGCTACACTCATCACCCCCAACTTTGACGAGGCACTGACCATTCTGAAACACAGCCCATTTGGAGCCGACTACAAGGTGGATTACTCCCTTGATGGCTATAAGAACTTGGCAAAGTTTCTAGCGATTTCGATTGGTTGCAAAGCTGTACTATTGAAGGGGGGACATATTCCACAGGATAGCTCACGTGACGCAGAGCACGTGATCACAGATGTACTTTACGATTCCACTGATGATAACTTCACGTTGTACCGTCATTTGCGTATCTCCAACACTAAAAATACACATGGAACAGGCTGCACGCTGAGCTCGGCCATTTGTTGTGGACTCGCGCTCGGTTATAACATTAGTTCTGCGGTACAAATTGGAATAACGTACGTGCACAAGGCCATGCAGTTTGCAGACCCGCAAATAGGAATCGGAAACGGACCTTTAAACCATATTTTTCAATAATGATAATGCATGAATTTGATTGTTCTATAGAAAATGCGCAACTTCATGAGCTCAGATCCTGTGCTTTTTTGCATGGGAGCCTATTAATTACATCTTTCAAAATCTCTTTAGTCTTGAAAAGGTTGGTGACTCTTAGTCTTTCGTTGTTCAAATGGGCATTATCAGAAGATTGTCCTGTTGGCAAATGCGCAGCCTCACAGTTGAAAGTTTTCTCGAGGAACCGAACAGTTGGAATGGAGCCTCCTTCTCTAATCAAGAGCGGCTCAACGCCCCACTCTTTCTCAATTTCCTCCAACAGTAGTTTGTTGGCAGCGTTGTGAACGTCTGCAAGCCAAGGCTCAGCCTCACGCACAATGTTGACCGCAAGATGGTTTTCTGTCTTTAATTGACTGAAGTTCTCGTTCAAGTAGTTGACAAGACTCTTTTTCACTTCTTCAAGGTCCTGATTTGGCACAATTCTGATCGAAAGAGAGGCGGTAGCCACCTGTGGAATAACTGTTGAGTTTCCAGGACCAGACACTTTAACGCTGTGGATCGTAAGTGATGGCAACCGCCATTTCGACATGAGATCCTCGGGTTTGATGTGGTCGATCTTTTTGGCAATCTGATCGTACAGCTCGAGCTCTTCATCTTTCACAGGACGAATCGTACTGTAGAAATTTGGTAACCGGACTTTACCGTCATCATCGTTCAACTTTGACAAGAGATTGATCAAGTCGATCGTCGGCTCACGTGACAGTCCACCATCAACACCCGAATGTCTGTCGGGTTTGTCCGACCACACTTCCACAGAAGCAGAAATCACTCCACGAAGTCCATAGTTGAGACATGGAATGCTATCGTTGAGCCAGTAGGAGTTGCTAAACAACAGCCAGTCAATTTCTCCAAAAAGCTCTCTGTTTTTGGCAACCACGTCCTGGAACCCAAAAGAACCAGACTCCTCTTCTCCTTCCACTATAAAAACCACGTCAGAGGCAAGCTCGCGCTTTTGAGAAAGCTCGGCCACTGCATACAATGCTGCCAAGAGTGGACCTTTGTTATCAGACACTCCACGAGCATACAGATATCCATTGAGGGCCGTCATTTTGAAAGGATCAGTGGCCCAAGCGTCGTAGTTGTTCACCTCGATGACGTCATAGTGGCCATACCACAGAATCCGCGGAGGCTTTTCTGTTGTTTGCGATTTCTTGTTTGCGCAAAACACAGCGAAAACAGATGGATTCGCGTTTGGAACGGGCAACAGAGCCGACTTGGAGGCACCGAGACTCTTGAAAAGGAACCGGATATAGTTGGCACATTCACGAGACTCGTCGATGTACAATGCCGGCAATTTCGACACAGTTTTATAGCCAACGAGTTTGGAAAGAACTTGCAACATGGAAGTTGAGGACGTGAGATCGCCAGGTGCGATCTGGTCGTCTTGACCTTGAGAATGTGTAGTTTCGTTGTTTTCACGCAGAGCGGAATCGATTTTCCAGATGGCCACCGAGTGATCGGCTCCTGCACTGATCAGGTACGGCATCGAGTCCATCTCGACAGTTTTCACTGCAGAACACGAGCCATGATGGGCAGTCCAATCAGACTTGAAGTCGCCACGCAGACGCCACTTGGTGACGCCGCGGCTCGAGCCTTTAAACAGACAGTCACCATAGAGAGCGATCGAGACTATTGCGCTCGCGTCACCTTCGAGCTCGAGGGTGCGGATCTGTTGGAGTGTGGAAAGATCCCAGACGCTGACCTGGCCGCCAGAGAGTCCACAGTAGAGGAAAGAGCTGGCAGGAGCGCGTGCAATGGAGAGAACCGAGTGGTCGTTTTCGAGTTTGTGGAGCAACGAAAGCGAATTTGGATACGATTCGCCAGACTTGCACTCGCACTCGCGCTCGCTTTGCTGCTGGTGCTTGTGGGAATGCTCAATGGACCAGACTTTCACCAACCCGTCACCTCCTCCACTGACCAGCACTTCTGAGCCGCCACCGTCGATCACTCCGTGAGCCTCGCTGTTGCTGAACACCGCCATGCAATAAACGTACCCGTAATGCGCGTAGTTCACGATGTTGGACGAAGGAATCTCAACCAGCCGTCCCACGACGGACTTGCGAGTCGAGCGGTTCAACGGCTCGCTCTGGCTCTTACCCCGAGAGTCAAAGAACCTGTCGAACCGGTTCGACGGCATCAGTGACGGGTCTGTGCGTTCGGATGAAAGACCGAGCTGCACGTACGAGATCGATGCGTTCTGTGCACCGATGAAGACGGTCTTGCTGGTTTCAGACCAGGCGATCGAAAAGATGTCTCCAATGTCCAGCAGCGAGTAAATCGTGTGCGTTTCCATGCACACGGCGCCGGACGCGCCCGAGAGGTCCCACACACGCACGAGCGAGTCCGATCCTCCACTGAAGAGCAGGTTTTCGCAGTTGCTCACGAGCAGACACAACACCGATCCGGAGTGTGCCGCCACCTCTGCCTTTTTCTGAAACGTCGTGAGGTCGTACACGAGGATTTTAGAGTCCTGCGTTCCGCAGAACAGCAGCTTGCGTTTTGGAGAACATTCCACGCACACAATCGAGTTTTCACTCACCCACTTGTGGATCAGACTCGGTGCCGACGCCAGCGGCGTCGCTGGCGGAGTCGATTGCGGCTCGGCCGAGCCCGTCGACCCTGTCGTGTCGGCCGAGCCCGCAGTGGCCGATGAGGCTGCTCCCATCACGGCTGCTGCCACCTTGCCTTCGAGCGTGGAGCCGGGATCGCTGCTGGAAGACAGCGGCAACTGTCGCGAGCTCGTGTCATGGCACTTGTAAGCTGGAGCCGAGGACGACGAAAATGACGCAGGGAGCATCTGGAGGCGGTCTTTTTCTTGCGACGTGGTGAGCCAGGCGGAAATCGGGCCTGTGCTGGTTTCTCAGGTTGTGCAACGAGCCAGATCAGCCTTATCTATTAAATCAGTGGGAAAGGAAAACAAAACAAATGGGGAAAAAACAAAGTGTCTTGTCTTGAAAAAATTGACACCACAGTTTGCAATTTGCAATTCTCCGTGGGCAAAAAAAAAAAAAGACAGCCAGCACAAGCAGCAGCCAAGCGAGAGCTGAAACGGGAAATGGAAAAAAAATTCGACCTGGAAAAAAATGCCCTCACTCAGATTTGAACTGAGGATCTCCACATTACTAGTGTGGCGCCTTACCAACTTGGCCATAAGGGCGACTCTTGCAAAGAGTTTCTGCGGGACACATAACACCGCGGCGTCTGTGCCTTGTGCGGCCCCCCCAGGTTTTTTGCGCATCTTTTGATCTAAAAAATCGATAGGACTATCAAGCGAGGACCACCACCAAGGTTGTTCATTCGTTTGGTTCTTCACCAGGTAAAGCCTCTCCCTCCCCCCAGCATGGACACGGCCATCCTGTTTTCCGACACCGCACTTGACTCCGCCCGCGGGTTGGCGCTGTACGCCGTGCCGGTCACGCTTGTCCCCGTCCTCCTTACATTGCTGCCACCAACGCCCCTTCGGAAGTACATCGCTGTCCCGCTCGTTATGCTGTCTCTCGCCAAAGCCTCGCTCACGCCAATCGGCAGCGCGCCGCCGGTCTTCAACCTGCTGCGCGGTCTCCTGTCAGGCCTCTTTCTCTACACCGTGTCCATCTTTGTTGCCACCGAGTACCCAGAACAGACGGACTACAGACCGGGCGTCGAGACGTTGTCCCAGGTGGCAAAATACCGCCCGTGCTCGTGGCACAAGTTCCAGTGGGCGTGGGCGCGGGCCGTGCTGAACCTGCGCGGCGTGGGCTGGAATTGGCATCTGCGCAACGTGCCCCCTTCGCCGTCTGTCGGCCGGCCGCAGTTTGTGATCAGGTCGGCGCAGAAAATCGTATTTGGGCTCATTGTGTCCGACATTTGCCTCAACGTCAGTCTTTCCACCGCCTACTTCCAGGGCGAAGGCTGGAGCCCGACAGCCTCGGATCTGCAGTCGGGCTCCGGACTGCCGTTCCTCAAACAGGTGTTGCTCTTTGCTACACACTGCTGCATCGTTTACCTTGCGATCGACCTCTCGTACTCAGCAGTGGCCCTGTGCGCAGTCGCTTCCGGCGTCTACAGCGTGCGAGACTTTCCTCCCCTTTTCGGATCGTTCCGCGGATCCTACACGGTCCGGTCGCTCTGGAGCAACGTCTGGCACCAGCTGATGTACGCCATGACGGTTCCGCCAGCGATCAAACTGGCACAGGCGCTGAAAAGAGGCCGCAAAACCGTCTATTTTCTTGTTTTCTGCCTCACGGGAGCCCTCCACGCCGTGGGCACGGTGTTTCTGCCGTGGAATGCAGGCCAACAGTACAACACAAACGTTCCAGGTTGGGTGCCGCGGGCGTTTTCCGCACAGCGTTGGTTCTACTCGTTTGCGCTGTTTCCCTACCAGTTCTTCCTCATTGGCCTCGAATCCGCCGTCATACAGTGCTGGAAAAAAACCGGAATCAGCCTGCCACCAGCAGCGTACACCGTCATTGGCATCTGCTGGGTTCTTCTTGCCGAGTTCTCGATGGTGCCCTGCTACTTTGACGAGGTGATCAAGGGCGGCATACGGCTACAGGACTTTGTCTTTGACACACCGATCCATCGCGTGTTTGTGAACAAAGGAATTAAACTCTAGATGGTATTGCTATAGAACAGGGGTCACCGTGCAGCCTCGACGTCTCTCTCGACCGACGACTCAGACAGGTCTTCTTTCTCGGGCGTCTGGGCGGGCGTTTCGGCGGCCTCCTCGGCAGCCTTCTCGGCGGCCTTCTCGGCCAACTCCGCCTCATACTCTGGTCCCGAGTGGATCCATTTCTTCATGAATCGCACCAAAAGACCGGCACACAGCACCTGTTCGCTCTGGTACAACACGAGAGGCACCAGCAGCTGGCCCAGATGCTTGTTGTGGTCGCCGTACTGCGACGTGACGAGCGAGACCCCGAGCGCGGCCGTCTTGGCAGCACCGCACAGCATCACGGAGGTTGAGTCGCGTTTGTTGTAGTAGAACGGTCTCAGCAGCTTGCAGCTCCAGTTGTACGCGAACGAGGACGACTCGTTGGGCGGATGCGGGAAGACGCGGTGCAGGAAAGCCGGTCTCGAGAGCACCAGACAGATGACGGTGAAGAGAAGGTAGATGCCGAGGTTGAAGAAACAAACCATGATGATCGAGGCGTGGGAGACCGAGGTGAAGGCGTGCTGGTAGAAAGCGGTGGAGAACGAGGAGAACATCACGAGCAACAGCATGAACGAGCCCACCTTGTTGAACCGGAACGTGGTGAGAAACCATTTCACCTGTTTAGGGAACAGGTTCTGCAACACCTGGCCCACAAAGACAGGCACAAACACGCTGCAACCGATCTGTTTCATCACGTCTCGGTAGACTCGCGTGACCGAGGACCCGGCGGCCGGGTTGGCAAACGCCCATTCGCCTCGCAGAAACATCTGGGTCAAAGCCGGAGTGATGAATGCGCCCAACAGGTTGCCGATGAACACCTCGCACAGCGTCAGAAGCTCGTTTCCGTCGGCCTGTCTGGTCATCACGACGTTCGAACTGACGGTGGTTGGACAGCACGCGGTGACGATCATTCCGACGAGCATCCACTCGTTGATCTGCGGGTTGTGTGCGCGCTGGATGGCGCAGCAGAAGCCGTACATGATGGCTGGTGTGATGAGAAATTGCAGCACCAGCACGGTCAGATGCGCACGCCAGTGGCTCATGTTGACCATGAGCGATTTCGTGCTCATCGAGAGCCCGGAACCAAAGAAAATCACCGCCACAGCAGCGTATCCGATGGTGTATTCGGCTCTGATGAGTCCTCCATGTCTCGCAAAGTTTGGTGCAAATCTCGCTATCACGACGAAAATCGCCAGCAGAATATAGAACCAGTACGTGGCGACGACCCAGTTGACGGCCGCTACCGTTTTCTGGACGGCTTTGGGCTGGTTTTGCAGGTTCATGGCGGCGGCGAGCAAGCAGATTTGTACGATAAGAGAGCTGGGGGGATTAGATAGGATTTTTTTCCTAGATAAAGTTGAAGGAAAAAATTGTTGGGTGGTGCACGCAAATGGCGACGAGCGAACGACGAGCGAACGACGAGCGAACGACGAGAGAAGCGAGTCGTGAGTGAGCCTACTGAGCTTGTGATACTCTGCTCTTGAACCTCGTCCAAATGACTTGCTGCGCTCGTCATTTGCTTCTCATCGTCATCGCTCATCGTCATTCTGTCGTGTAGCAGCTTGCTGCTACCAACCTGTCACACCTCGCACCTACGGAGTTGGACAGTGACGTGAGAAGGGACGGGCGGCCGGAATACGAACCTGAGGAAGGGTGTATGGAGCAAGTGACTGCTGCGGCGGACGATGGCTGCCTTGCAGCGAATGACGAGCGAAGCGAGTCTGAGTGAGCGAGTCCGAGAGCCTGTTCGACTGCCGCTTCCACAGCCCTCGGGCCCCCCTGGGCCCTTTAGGCCCTCTGGGCCCTCTGGGCCCTCTGGGCCCTGGCTGACCCTCGAGCTCTGCTGTCACAACGGCCCACTCAGAAATGTCTCTATGCTGTCATGGCTATACGCCGCCAACGCCACATCTTGCGCTATGGAGTGTGACCCGTGTCACGTGACACGAGTGCGAGAATGTCTGGGACTCATTGGCAATACACAGCAGTACTCAGCAATATCCAACAGTAGTCAGCAATACTTGCCAATACACAACAGTATCCACCACTCACTCACTACTCGCTTCGCTCGTGGTTCGCTGGTCAGTGACTAGTAGTATTCATCGCTCCTCAAGGCTTGCAAGTGACTCGCTTGGCTCGTCATTTCCCGCCGCTCCTGCTGTATTATCAAATATACACACTGGCTCACCTCGCTCACTTACTAGCCTCCTCGTATTGCTCTTGCTCTTGCGCTTGCTCCCTCCTTGCCTGCTCCTTCTCCAAAACCTCCCTCTCCATCATCGCATCGAGGTCCCAATAATGCACCAAAAACACACACGCCGAAACCGCGCCTGCAATTGCCAGCGCCGCAAACGGATAGATCAGGTACGGGTCGATCAGAGCGCCCGAGACGGCCTCGCTGATCGCGGCTGCAAACGAGTTGGTGAGCAAGAACAATGCCATCACAAGACCCTTGGCATTGTCTGGCGCACGGGTGTACGCAATCTCGTACGCCTGCGTGTAGCAGAAACATTCACCAGCAGATTGCAAAACGTACACAATCACCTCGTACCAAGCAGTCAAAGGCGAAACGTCCGAACAGTTGGTTGCGTACCAGCCGCACGGACTCGTCTTGTAGACTCTCCATTGCAGAATGGCAGCCACCATCGACGATAGAGCTCCGAGCATGAAACCCAAAAAGATCTTGAACGTTGATCTGAACTTGATGTCGTGTTTTCTCAGCGCGGGATACACCAGTCTGTCCAAGATTGGCAAGAGAACAACAATTGTGATTGGGTTGAAGTTGCTGAAAAGATCGTTGGGAACTCCCTTCGCCGACATGGAACCAGCCTGCGACGTGAGAGAGGAACCCAGCCCAGAGTCGTTCAAGTTAAAGAAAATCCAGTACAGAAACAGGACGCACTGCGACACAGTCTGCTTGTAGTCTTTGACGTCCTGGTCCGTCCATGTGATTGGCTGCGCCTTGTTCTCCTTGTAGTACACTTCTCCTCTCTGGGCCATTTCAGACGGGAACGAGTACTCCCAGAACCGTTTCTGCTTGATTCTCTTGACCCAGTTCCCACGGAAACACACCGAAAGCACCTTGAAGACTTTCTCGAGAATCGAACCTTCTGTAGGAGCGTGTTTGATGAACGGACCCAGAAACGTGAACACTATGCAGACAATCAGGTACATCAGCCCTGGAACCAAGAACGCCAGCCAGAATCCAACCCTTCTCTCTGCGTACGACGTGGCGATCTGCAAAAACGAACCAATGTTGATGCTCCAGTAGAACAGCAGAGTCATGCGCTCGATCGAAGCCTCTCTGTCGATAAACACAACCTCGCCCGACTCGAGCTTCTTCAACACGTTCGAGCGATACGGGAACTGGTCCAAGAGCAGAGGCAGCAGATTCGGCTTGATGAATCCAGTGGCCACCGCCAGCGTCAGAACACCGATAATCGTCGGAGCCAACGGCGCCGGTCCTTTGATCACCGACGGAATACCGGCAATGACGAAAACAATGTGGGAGACAAGTCCCGTCCAAACCCCGATATGGATCGCCTTGAACTTGCCAATCTTGGCGTCCGCCAGGTAGCCACCCAACAGCGGCATGACGTAAGCCAGAAACGTCAACAGAGTCGTCAACGCGTTCGCAGTCCTCAACCCGAGTCCCAGTGCACCTGCAGACTCGTCGATCAGGTAGACTTTTCCCGTCGAGGACCCTGTTGGCAACGGTCTCTGGATGAAGTTGGACAGAATTCCAGTGGTTCCGTAGTACGAACCTCTCTCGGCAAACTCAACAATACAGATCAGGTACGTCACCAGCGGAGCCGCTGCCGTCACCACCCGGTAGTTGTTCTTGTCTGCCTCGACGGCCATGTACAACCCTTCGGGGTTGTGTTCGTCAGCATACTCCGGGAACAGCTCTCTCTCCTCGCTACCAACAGAAGCCAACTGGATCTCACTCACATTCTGCTCGAGGTTCTTCTCGTTCTCATAGCCGGCTTTTTCCGACATGTCGTTGCTGCTACCGATGCTGCTGATGGTGTCGCTCTGATGCTGTGATAATCCTCGTCGATGCAAATTTCACCTCCCCTTTATATTTCTCTCTGCTTATCTGACAGCCAAGATGAACCCTCGCACCAACGCTGCCTGGCTGCCAAACAAATGCAGCCACACTTTCTCGGCTTTACGATAAGACCTATTGCCGTTCTGCGAAGCGGATACTGCCGATATTTTCCCTCAAGTTGCCTGACGCAGACTTCTTCCGATTTCCCAAATGGCGATCGTCAAGCCTTACATTGATTTCAATTATTATCTGTCTCATCTACAATTGTAGGGTTAACAAATAAACTTTATTTTTCCCTGCCGCTACCGTGCATTTGAACAATAGGCGTCCTCTTGGAACAATCCAAAAAGTTTTTTTTCTTGCTCGAGACAAATTGCCAAGAAAACAAATGAAGATCGTGATTGATTAGGAACAAAAAACCTTACTCTACTTATCTTTTGGGTTGCTCAACACGACCGACCAACACTCAGGTCTCGCGCTCAATAAATGACGCGATCACACCAAGCTCAGTCTCCGGATACTCGTGCACAACAACATCGTCCTGCACAGCCTCGGTGTTGGCCTGCACAAGCTGCTTTCTAGGCAACTTTCTTGACACAACCAAATCCCGGTACTGCAGCAGCTCGGCCGATGGCGTGGTGTGCTCCACGAAAAACTTGCCGCCTCTCACCACGTCCGCAGAACACTTGTAAACGTGCAGCTTCTTCAGGTACTCCTCAATCGCCTTCTGTCCAACAGTCTCAATCTTGGACCGGTCAAGCTTGATCGTCAGGTCGGAAAAGTCCTCTTTCGTCGACTCCAACGTCACAAACCCGTCTCCAGCATCCAGGTACGTCTTCAGAATCGCAAACCGCGCCTGACAGTGCGGCTGTCCCCACTTCTGGTTCACAGGGTCGTAGTACTCAAGTGCCAAAAGCCCTGCACGACACATGCTCAAGTATGAAATGTACAACACATCGTCCTGTTGAGCCTTGTCAGTGAACCCAAAGATCTCCAAAAGTTGTCTGTTGGTGAACAAACACATCGCCACAGACTCAGCACGGCACTCTTCAAAAGCACCGGAAATGGCACCAAACACAGACCCCCATGTCTCGCCCTTCTTGTAATACGTCGTCACCGGCTTCCCGTCCAATCCCAATGGTGGATTCTCAACGTCAAAGTTGAACTTGCCATCGTCAGTCTCCATCAACAGCTTTCCTGTTCCGTGACCCAACAGCTCGTGGATTCCAACTTGAACCTCAAACGCATCCACACGGTACTTGTCGTACAACTCCTGGTCTGCCTCCTCAATGAACGTGATCGGCTCGTTGCCCGCTTTGGCACTGATCACGTTCCCCAACGAAACGTTCTTGAATCCCAGATTGATACGAACCTTGTCGTAGTTTGGCAGATTGATGCCTGCAGGCACTCCACTGCATGCCATCGACAACACCTCCAACGACGTAAAGTCCGGAGGTGTGAAAACATCCTTCTCGTACTCTTTGCCCCAAGGAAGCTCGCCAATATACTCTTTGGCCTGTTTCACAAGGTTTCCAAACTTGGCCGTTCTCTCCTTGTTCACCATCGCCACAAGACCTTCCCACTCACCACGAACGTTGGCCGGCTCTCTGTACGTCTCAATGAAACCAATGTTAGTCTCGACGCTTGGTCCAATGTCCTTGACCCAATGCACCTGCGATTGGTAGTGCGCATTCATCGAACCGGTTTGGAACGACTCAATGTAGTTTTCAAGCATCTTGATCTGGGTCTCGTTAGCCGCATACTGCTTGGCCTTTTGCATGTTTTCCACAATCTTGGTAAACTCTCTCGAATGGTCTCCAAACTTGAACGTCAGGCTTGCTGGCTTCGATCCAATCTCAAACTCAATTGAGTCAGGATAGTAGCCTGTCGAGTTCGAAATGTTGGCACTCGCCACATAGACAACAAACTCAGAGTCTGCCGTTTTCGCAATTCTCGTGTTCTCAGGCATGATTCCCTTGTTGGCGAGCGCAGAGTTCACAGCCTCCACCTCTTCTTGCGACACCACGCTCAGGTAGTAACCGCTGACGTGACCTTTGTTTGGCCAGCCGAGAATCGCGTTTTTGCTATCAACCTCGTAAATGGCGTCCTTGACTTGCTCAAACAGTTGCAACGAAACCTCGTCGTTGACAAACTCAACAAGGGTCTCAAAGTCACCTTTCGAGATTCTTGGAATGAACTTCACGTCACCGAACGACTTGTAGTTTCCGAGGTTCGACAAGAACTGCGAAGCGTACTCCAAGTAGGCCTGGACAGCCTCTTTACCGAGATGGCTCTCGAGCCCAGCATATTCACCATTCACACCTTTGTGGATGGCGAGAATCAAATCGTAAATGTTCTCCGATTCTGGTGACACAGAGCGCAAAATAACACGCGTTCCCCAGTGAGAAGCCTTGGACATGTAATGAGCATACAGCTTCTCCTTGTGAGTCAACTGTTTGAAGTATTTCTCCGCTGTAAGCTTCGCAATTGGCGCCTTGGAGTCGGCAAAGTACTTCTCGGGATTGACTGCCGCAACTGTCGACATGGCTTTTGTGAACGGTAACCGGGCACTTTTCAGAAGTAGAAAACTAGATTGCACTGACGGAAAACTCAGGAATCTGGAAACAATTGATGTTTTGAGCATTCAAAAAACACCGGTGGCAAAACAACTGATCAAGAAGCAGAAAAGTGTAAAGTTGCACAGATTTATTTTGCCTCTGAGAATAATAAGTTAGCAACGATGTGTGGCGGGGAGGGACGATTTACCCAAGTCGACGCGTCGAAATCAGTTTGCCAAAAAAGTAATTTATTTATTTTCCTAGATTCAAAATAACGAGGCACCGCACCGCACCTTCAATTCAACCTCGCGTCACAAAACCGTCTGTCTCTCTTATTGTCGTTGCCACCCCCATCCCGTCCACCATGAGTCTCAACGAGAAGATGGAGAATCCCGAGGAACAGATCCAGGAGGGTCTATTTGACAGAATCATCAACAATCTCGTACGTGTGACACGCGACCGTCAGCTCCCATACACGCTACTAACAACCGCTTCTTGGCCCCCAACAGACACAGCTCAACTACAACATCACCAAGATCAACTCCCAGCTAACGGAAATCGAAAAGCAGAACGAGAAAACCGTGCTTGTTAGCGAGCTCTGGGACAACTACAAGAAAAACGCAGAGTTTCATCTCACGAAAACTGAGAAGCTCGAAGAACCCATCAAGGACTAAGTGAGAGAAACCCCTTTCCTTGGTGCTCGCCCGGCCAGAACGAACTCCCTACGATGTATTTTTAAAGAAGACGAGCGCAGCGAGTCACGCCGACAGCCACACTCGTCCGTCTTGTTCAAGAACAAGATACGACCCGGAATTTCACATAGTTTGTAAGTTTATTAGCGTATTATTTGCAAGTGTTCAGAGAAACCACCACTGCAGCTTCGCTGAGCGACTCGATCGCCCGTGCGCAACTCCGCCGTTAGACAGAGAACAGATGAAACAAAAAAATATAACATAACCCTCCGTGATCCACCGCGAGATTACTGTTGTGTTGGCAGCAATCCGAATCTCTTTTTGAGCGTCACTCTTTGTCTAGAGTATTTGTCGTCTGGCGAGAATCTGGCAGGGTGAGCGGATTTGGTGATCTCACCGGTCTCGGTGACCTTCTTCAAGGTGTAGACTCTCTTTCCGTCGGGACCCAAGGTGTACATCAAATGCATGTTGTGATGTGTGACTAGTGATCTGGTGTATGAGACTGGGGTAGAACGTACTGGTATTGTTATAAGTTTGATATAAAATTTTTCATCTTGCAAGAAGAAAAATTCTCTCGAAGCGAGGAAGAAAAAAAAAAAAAAAAAAAAAAATCATAGATTAATCTACTTCGCCACACACCAGCCGCAAAGCTGTGCCACACAAACTTAGCTAGTGTTCCAATGTTGATTTTTTGGGCCAGGGGAGAAAAAAAAGGGTTTGTCAATTTGAACAAGCTTTCAAAAACTATCCCTCTTCGATTGATATCCGCTCCAAGGTATCACGAGTTTAACAGCCACCTCCATAATATCTGGAATGCTTGTTTAGCACACCACAGACAATCACCTTCGAGCTCTATAGATTTCCATTCTTCGCCACAATGTCTAAAGATTTGTTTGCCGACCTGTTGGGTTCGCAGACCGGTGGCAAAAAGAAGACCAACGACTCCAACCTGTCACTCTCGCAAAGAGTCAACCAATCAGAGGCTTCTGGGAATGGATGTAAAGGCAATGGGGCCGGCCAGTGGTCGTTCGATCTCGATTTGCTCGACCAGCTATCCTCTTCGAACAGATCAACACCTCCTGCACAATCGGTTACACCGCCAAACAACGGCAAGAACGATGACTTTGAGAAGCTTTTTGACGTGTTCAATCAGCCACCGAAAACTCAGCAACAAACGGGCTCCACGGCGTCGAGCGGATCGGGAAATTTGCTCGATGGATTCGAAGAATCGTCTGTCCAGCAGGTAGAACCTGATTTGTTTGGAAACATTCCGGTGGCCCCAGTGGCCTCAAAACCGACACCAAAGCCAGCACAGTCCAACAAGAGAGATGGCGTTTTGGCAGAGCTGGTGGACATGGGATTCCCCATCGAGAGAGCCAACCGGGCGTTGGACAGCACTGCGCCGGAGTACGATCTGAACGAGGCGATTTCTTTTCTCATGACTGAGGCACATGCCCAGGCTAAACAGGAAAGACAACAAAAGGAGCATCGCCCCCCTACACAGTTAGAACACCAGCAACATGCCAACACAGAAGACATCGGAGCCATGGTGAACGATCTTTCGAATGAACTGAAATCTAAAGCTTTTTCTTTGTTCAATACAGGCAGAAAGAAGCTGCAACAAGGCATAGAGATGTACAAGCAACAACAGTTTGAAAAAAACGATAACCAGCCATTGTGGATGAAAAATCAAGAGAGATATAAAGCAGGGTCCATGAAGCTGCCTGGAGAAGATGAGGACGACGACAACTTGGACAAAGAAGCCATCCAGCGACTGATTGAACAGCAACGTCAAAGGGAGAAGGAGCTTGCTAGGGCAAAGGCCAAAGAGGCTGCCGAAAAAGCTAGAACGAGCTCGTTGTTTGATGAACCGGCTCCGAGAAGAAGACCTGAACCTCCGTCAAATGTCTATGATGAACCCCTACCGAGCAGAAGAAGAAGAAGACCTGAGACTCAGCCACAAGTCCAACAACCGTCGCTGAGCGCTAGTCCGTCGCTGAGCGCTAGTCCGGCGTCGAGTGCCAGTCCGGCGCCAGCACCTGCTCCTTCGAGACCAAAACAGGCAGATGAGGCTCTGCTAGACATTTTGAGTGCTCCACCGGTCACTGCATCGCAGGGAAAACCAACGGCTCCAGCATCGACTCTGGCTAACAAACCCCAACAAAAACCAATGGCCGGTTTACCAAAGACTCCAATTTCTGACCATGAATTGCAAAAGTTTACAGACAACAGGACGAAAGCTGCAGACTTCTTCAAAAAGGGAGACTTTGTTGAGGCATTGGAGTATTATGAGCGTTCTTTATCATCGCTACCGGCAAACCATTACTTGCGCATCATTGCATACTCAAATTTGTCCATTGTTCTCTCCAAATTGGGAGATCCAAAGAGACAACTAGAAAACGCCCAGAAAGGTTTGGATACGATATCTACCTGCATAACGGCAAAAATCTCCGATCTCAATGGCATCACGATCGAAGAGGACAAAAGTGTCAAGTCGTTCTGGATAAAGTTGCTCCAAAAAAAAGCCGAGTCATTAGAACACTTGGAGAGATTTAAAGAGTCTTTGGCCTGTTACAACCAACTGATAGAAAATGGGGGCACATCCAAACCTGTGATGGATGGAAGAAGAAGATGCAACGAAATTTTGAATCCGCAGCCCAAAAAAGCGGCTACCAAACCGGCATCAAAACCTGTCAAGCTGTCAACTAAACCTGTCACGATTCCAACCGCACAGAACAACGAGGCTGTTCAGCGTGTTAAGGAACACAACGATAAACAGGAGAAATTGGAGAACGAGAAGTTTGCGCTGCACGATGCGGTTGAACAAAAACTGGACAAATGGAGACAGGGGAAAGAGGACAACATTCGTGCTCTTCTTTCGTCGTTACACCTGATTCTTTGGCCCGAACTTCAGTGGAAGCCTGTTGGACTGACCGATCTGGTTTTGGACAAGAAGGTGAAGTTGCTTTATATGAAGGCAGTTGCCAAGACACATCCTGACAAAATAGCCAACGAGTCTTCGATGGAGAGAAAGCTGGTGGCCAACGGTGTGTTTATTTCGCTCAACCAGGCCTGGGACAAGTTCAAGCAGATGAACAATATCCAGTGAATGAGAGAATGGAGTATGGGGTCATCAATCAATTAATGTATTACTTTTTAGATACGATTTCGTTAGCGTGAAAGTTTAATCAATGGAGTTACTTTTTGGCTTGTGATCGTCATTTGGGCTCCACTATGACATCGCGATAACTCTTCAAGGCCGAGTTCAACGACTCAACCAAAGGGTCCATCAAAACAGAGCCTGTTTCCTTTTCGGTGGGCTCGAGTTTCGACAAACTGGTGTTAACTCTGTCGAGACACTTTGATAAGCTGAAGTAGAGTTTCCTCAACTGGATCAGTTCAGCTTTGAAGTTTGGGTTTGTAGATGGCGACGAGTTGCTGATGGAGTTGAAATGAAGCCAGAAGTGTCTCAGGAATTCAACAGAAGTGGAGTGAGTGAGTCGGAGAGATTCGAGTTTGTCAGCCGATAGACTGACAGAAGCGTCCTGTTTTTCGAGATTCGAGTCGAAATTTTTGGAATTCCAAGACTGGCTCGACTGTTTGCTGTTTTTTTTGATAATGTTGAGGATCTCTTTGTACGAGTCGTACAAGGGTCTTTTGTTTTCGAGATAAACCGACGTGAGCTCGACTTTGGATTCCTCGTTGAACTGAGTCTTGAACGATTTCATGTACTCGTCGTACGGGTTCAGCGTTGGGTTCAATGGCGATTGCGTGTTGAGCTGATTCAAGATTTCTGCGGGGATGATGTTGGACGAAACGTTGGATCGTTGGGTGTATTTGAGCTCGTTGTATTCAACCACGTCTTTATTTTCAAGGTCTCTGATGTCGAGTTCTTGCTCGAACTCGTCGTCAAGATGGTCTGTGCGCTCTGAGTCTTTGATGTTGGTCATCATTCTTCTGCTGAGTCTGTTCATTGCTCGGAGAATGTTGACGAGGTCGGGACTTTGGTCCTGTTTCATTGTGAGGTCAGGAGCATTGCCCAGTTTCTGGGAGTTGTCCTCCTCGTTTCCGAGAACGTCGATGCACTTGGAAACGTGCTGTTCTTCGTGGTCAAAGAGCTTCACTTTCTTCTTGGCCGTGGTGAGTTGCTGCGGCGGGTCCTTGCGCTTGGGTCTCCCGTCTTTCTTGCCACTATGGTCCTCTGAGTCCTTTTCCTCGAGAAGTTTGTCAATGTCTTCGTCCTCCTCTTCTCCGTCGTAGTCGGGGTCGTAATACAGGTACTTGTCGAGCGTGATGTCTCCACGGTCGTACAAGTTCACCTTTTCTCCTCTCAGCTTGCGAAACAGCTTGGACGAGAAGAATCGAGACCAGAACTCTCCTTCGCTAATCTTGGGCACCGTATCGTCGTACGCTTTACGCACAATTGGGTACTGTTGGAAGATCTCGTGGATTTTTTCTCGCGTCACCGAGACATTGACTTGATTCTCACTCGAAGCCACCGGCTTGATGGTACTGAGCACGTTGTAAGGACCTCTTTTCTGGTTATTCTGTATGGCATACGACCGCAAAAGATGCACTCTGGTGGACCAGAACTCCTCTGGCTCGAGCCCCGACTTGATCACGGCATCGGCAAACGTCCTCATCAGCGACGGGTTATCGCGAAGCAGTTTCTGTTGCAATGTGAGGTTCTTGAGCAGCTGTTTAACGTCTAGCAAGTTTGCGAGAAACTCGTCATTCTGCACGTTTTCGAGATTCGGGGCCGGAGTCGCCGACCGCGAGCTGCTGTTGTTTGGTACTGAAGACAGCGTGGCGTCTGCGGCCGCTGCAGACTTCCTGCGCGCAATCACTTGTTGCAATGTCACCTTGACGTTGTCCATAGTGACTCTGTTGTTGAACGAGAATGCGTATTTTGCCCCGGGCGATTCCGTGCCGTCGGTGCCTGTTTTCGGCGCCAGGCCAATAACAATTACCATCTTCTCCGAAGTCTTGGACGTGGCCTGCAAATTGGCCACCTGATCGAGTGTGATCTCCACGACGGGCGTGGCCACCGACGAATCAATGCATTTCCACACCAGTTTGGGAGGCGTTTCTTCCTCAAGAATGCTGATCATGCCGGCCTTCTTCTTGTAG
>PPHT02000009.1:198316-215668 GCA_003705115.2 Ogataea henricii
AAAAAAAAAAAAAAAAAAAAAAAAAAAGTAGCTTCATGGAGACCAGAAGCTTTAGTATTGACTAAACACCATGCTCGGAACTAACAATCTTGTCCGCGCGTCCAGGCTTCTGGCAGCCAGAACGGCGCTTCAGACTCGCTTTGCCGGCCCTGGGGCTCGACAGCTCTCGCAAACAGCGGCTCTCAACTTGAGATCCGACGAGTACGTGTCCAACGCAGCAGTGGTGGTGGACCCTTTGACGGGAAAGAAGACGCTCAAGAAACCTATGACGGTGCACGATGAATTGCCGGACCCGCTGCTGTCACAGAAGAAGGCGCGCGCTTCGATGCTGCTGTTCACGGTGGTGATGGGTGTGTCGTTGTTTGGAATCTTCAACTACGAGAAGGTTTCGTCGCCAGTGATGAACGCAACGATGTACTTTTTGAGAAGATCTGAGCTTGCGCGGTCGAAAATGGGCAAACAAATCACTTTCGACGGCCTTTTCCCATGGATCCGTGGAGAGCTCAACACGATGAAGGGGAACGTGGACGTGAACGTTCGTGTGAGCGGTGACAAGGACAGTGCCATGATGTATCTGAAGGCCAACAGAGACAGCAGAATGCAAAGTTTCACGATCGAACGGTGGGATCTGGTGTTTGACGATGGAACTGTGGTGGACCTTCTGACCGACGCGTCGATCGACCTCGAACTGTAAAAACGTGTATATAGAGAAAACAGAGTCAACTAACTACAAGTATGGGATGAAAGATATATTTTTTTTTGTTGGAGGATACTTTTACACCTAATCGACGCTCATATGGCTGTTCAACGAGTCTTACTGTTGCAACGCTAGCTTGTAACGTATGACTATTCAAAGAGTATTTAATTGTGATAGCTGTTGCTCGTACTGATTTCTCAAGAGTCGCTTCGGTCGTCATCAATTAGCCCGTAACAATCTCTCATGACTCGTCACCAACTCGTCATCAGCTCGTCATTCGTCGCACAGCGACTCGCCTTGATTGTACACATTGGAATCCGAGAAGGATGAAAGTGGAGAAGAAGAAGAAACTCAAGCAACCACGTAAGCTCAGTCGTCCAGACTTCCGAGACTGTCTGCGGCGTCGACGAACTCGAACGAGGACCGTCTAAAGGTGCTTTTTGGTGGAGTATCGAACGGCGACACCGCCTGGGCAGGTTTCTGTGGTGGCTGAGGAGGCGACTGCGCCTCAGCCTCAGCCTCAGCCCCAGCCTCAGCCTCAATTTCAGGTTCAGGCTGTGGCTGTGCATGTGGCTGTGCCACAGACTCAGGTTGTGGTTGCAACTCTGGGTGGGAACGTCCAAGAAGATTCGTTGAAGAGCCACCGCGGGACGCGCTGCGCGAGCCAGACGGCGTTGGAGGCGTGTAGTTGTTGATGAGGTTGAGTTGCGACGGCGTGGCCTTGACGAGCGTCTGGGTGGTTTTTGGGAACGAAGAGGAATCGTTCATGTGCAACTGTTTGATGTATTCTGTGTGATCGGAGACCTGGGAGTTGTTTCGAGGCAGCTGCGTGGATGTTTGGGAGTGTTTGCGGAGCGGGAGAGAGCTGTGGTGTTCTTCCTCTGATTGCGGAGTGGCGGCGGACGAGACTGTGTGGGCCGATTTCGGCAGCACGGGGATAACCGACTCGTAGTAGTTTATGTAGTTTTGATCACGAGAGGCTGGGAGCGGCACGCCGGCTGGGGTTCTATCGCTGAGGTTGCCGTTGGAAGAAGACAGGTGGGACGAGTGTGCGCCCGGGACGTCGGGGGAGCTTGTGTTGAGCGAGCTGTGCGAGTCTGACGAAGTTGTTGCCGTGGCTATAGTCTTGGGCACGACTTTGAGACCCATGATTTTCGACTGTTTCCTGATGAGGTATGTCTTATTCGTGAGGATTTGGCCGTCTCCGTGCTCAAGGTCGGCCGAGCTGCCCACGGCACTGCCGCTGTGGTCCTGGGAGTCGGACTCCTTGCCATTTTCTTCGATGATGTGGTCGAGGTCGAGCTCGGGTTCGTCGAGATCTGCAGGCCCGTCGTCTTCGAGCAGTTCGCGCTTGTAGCGGCGTTTCAGTCTGAGCCAAAAGGCCAAGAGGACGAGGAAGACGACGGCCGTGGGGATGCCGACGGCACAGCCCACGGTGGTGGCTGTGGAGGTCATTGTAGAGGAGGGGAGAGCGAGAGAGAGCGAGGAAGGAGTGTGGCGAAGTGTGGCTGGTGAGGCAGAGAGTTGAGCTGACTGTGCTTAGCTGTGCTGGTTGAGCCTGTGTCTTGGAAGAGAGCGATGGGGTGCCGCTATTGTCGGCAGCGTTGCAGAAAGGTGGCAGCTGTTGAAAAGAGTGTTCGCTGGTTAAATCTGAGATTGGGCCAAAAAAAGCGAAGTGTACAAAATTTAATTTCCTTTTCGCGGGGCAGCAACGGGACGGAGAACGAAACAAAGCAACAGGGAGCAAAACAGGGAAGCTGGGAGGTTGGCGAAGAAGAGGACACACGGAGATCTCAGGAACGTGCGGCGGCGGCGGGTACGCCAAGGGGGGAGCGGGAGGAGTTAGCAAGACTGTCAGGGCTACGAGACAGGAAGCGGGAGGCCGTACGATGCCGATCTCCCGGGGTTAAAAATAGAAGCGGAGAGAATGCAAAGTCTGAACCAAAAAAAAAGTACACAATCGACGAGTCCAAAAAGGACCGAAAAAATCAGCTGGTCGCGACGATCAATTGTGCATCAGGTTGTGCGGCCCAAAAAAAAGGACGCGTCGGTCGACGCGCCCATCTACACTTGCTCTTTGCTCTCGCTTCGCTCGGCCCGCTCATTCGGCTCGCACACTTTATATAGCACCCCCACAACCCCGACCACCGTCGAACTCAATTGACCACCCACACCACCACACACTCCGTCGTCATGCGTGCTAATTGTTCGGTGCTGCCTCGCGTGTTTGTCCGACACGCGTCGAACAAAACGTCCAAAGCCCTCACAGCCATTGCAAACGAAGAACTGGTCCAGACAGACAGCTTCGTCAACGGCCACTTCAGACCCCACAGACACAGGTTTGCCGTGACCAACCCGTGCGACTCGGACGTGCTCGCGCACGTGGCCGACACGCCGCTCGACTGGGTCTCCGAGAGCATCATCGGTGCGTCTGATGCATTTACCGACTTTAGCAAGACCTCTGGCCGCACCAAGCAACGGTTGCTCAGCGCGTTCTACGAGCAAATGTGCGCCAATGAACACGACCTGGCCAAGCTGATCACCTTGGAGAACGGCAAGCCTCTTGCCGACAGCTTGGGAGAGGTGCGTTACGCTGCGAGTTTCCTTCAATGGTTTGCCGAAGAAGCTCCGCGCAACTACGGAGACCTGATTACGTCAGCATACGCAGGAAACCGAATCGTCACAATGAGACAGCCTGTTGGGCCCGTGGGGATCATCACGCCATGGAACTTCCCTGCGGCCATGATTACCCGCAAGCTGGGCGCTGCCATTGCCGCCGGCTGCACGGCCGTGGTGAAGCCTGCGGTCGAGACGCCGCTGACCGCGCTCGCGTTGGCCCACCTGGCACAGAAGGCAGGGCTGCCCAGAGGAGTTTTAAGCGTGGTCCCCGTGGCGAAAGACCACGCGTCTACTGTGGGGGAGATGCTGTGTCGGTCGGACCTGCTGAAAAAAGTGTCCTTCACGGGGTCTACGCGTGTGGGCAAGATACTGATGGAGCAGTCTTCGTCGAGTCTTAAGAAACTGTCGTTGGAGTTGGGCGGCAACGCACCGTTCATTGTGTTTGAAGACGCAGACCTCGACGCGGCCGCGCAGGGACTGCTGAGCTCGAAGTTCCGGTCCTCGGGCCAGACGTGCGTGTGCACCAACAGGGTGTTTGTGCACGATTCGGTCTACGAGAAGTTCGAGACAAAAATCGTCGCGCTGCTCGAGAAATCGACGCGACTGGGCCCGGGACTCGACCCAACAGTGACGCACGGTCCTTTGATTCACGAGGCTGCGGTGGCCAAAGTCGAGAGCCTGGTGGCCGACGCCGTTGGAAAAGGAGCACAGGTTGTCTACGGTGGGCACCGTGTCGACTCGTTGGGCCCGACTTTCTACGAGCTCACTGTTTTATCAGGGGTGACCGACGCGATGGAGATTTTCCACACTGAAATCTTCGGGCCCGTCGCGTCGCTCGTCCGGTTCTCGAGCACAGACCAGGTCCTGGAGGCGGCCAACAACACTCCCGCTGGACTGGCCGGCTACTTCTACACGCGGGACGTTTCGCGTGCGTGGAGCGTGGCTGAAAAGCTCGATGTGGGGATGGTGGGTGTCAACACAGGGCTCATTTCAGAGGCTGCGCTGCCGTTTGGAGGTGTGGCGGAGTCGGGTTTCGGCAGAGAGGGCTCGAAGTACGGCCTGGAGGAGTACACCGTGGTGAAGAGCGTGACAATGGGCATCTAACGGTAGGTTGTTGGAGATGGCTGTTACACGACAGCTGACCCGGGATGTGTTCTGGCAGTCTGCAAGAGTTAAACTTTGTATTTTTTTTTTTTCCTAGTCGCTGCACATATTTATGTATGGCTTGTTACACGAACGAAAAATACGATCTGCAATTGCGGAGTGAATTAGGTTGTCTTGCCGTACGCTTTCTGACCAACGGTTGTGGGCTTGCCGAGGTTGCTGCCAAGGCTGCTGCCAGGGCTGCTACGAGGGCTGCTGCCAAGGCTGCCAAGTTGGACGCTGCGGCCCCCGTGGCCATCCCCTTCGGGAGTCCCTTCGGGGGCCTTACCAGGCACCAAGCACGTCTATGCACGTCCCTAGTCTAGAAGCCCGCGGACGCCCGCACACGCCCGCCCCTCTTTGGTGGCCCTATTATCTTTTGCACCCTCACAATAGCTTATAATAGAAGTAATTTTTTCTTGTGCCGGCACGGGAAACAGTGACAAATTTCAGGTCACCACCGGGATATAACGTGGTGCAGCACCAGGCCACGCGAAAATCAGCTTTTTTCGCACGCGCGCGTGCCAGCGAGCAAGCGAGCGCGCGCGCTCGCGCGCACGCACCCGGCAGAGACCACCATGCAGTTTCCGTCCCGAACCCCGAGCCAAGACTTTTTTTTTGCCTACTATTGAACTCTTCTGGATCACACCGGATCTCTGCATAAGGGGAAGTTTGAGACAAAAAGGTTTTGTTTTTTTTTTTCCCCTTCATTACATATATATTATGGTGCTCTTCGAAAACAAGTATTTCATAGAGATCTGGTTTTGCAGCCGGTAAACAACCACTACAACCCACCTTTGGCACGTGCTACCCATACCGATTTTTTTTTGTCTGCGACACCGCTACATTGTCGCGTTCTTGAGACCAATCAAAACGTGTCTGTCTGTTTCTGACTTTGTTTCTCCCTACACGCCAGCACCCACCAGATCCATGGCCCCAGAGGTGCGGATCTAATTACGTCACATTCACTCTCCGCATTCGCTCAACAGATTAACCAATCAGCCAAGTGCCATTCTCTCGTTTTCCACTGCTCATTTAGCCCCTGTTTCCACTATGCCCGTCAAACAAACCGCGTTGCACGACAAGTCTCTTCCGAGCCTACAAGAAGAAGACCTCCTCGACGTGCCCATCACGCCGTCAAACAAGTTGTCGGTATCCCCAACTTCTAGACCCTTCAGACCCACCACTTCGCCATCTTTCTACCACACTAGTCCCTCACAAGGCATCATCAAAAGTGCAACCACGGCCGGTACTCCATCCTCATCTTCCTCCGCAACCAGTGGTCTCGGAATAAAGCTGGCCAGAAGGCCGAGCGACACAGTCTTGTCTAATATCCACCACCGCACTTCCTCGGTGTCATCGTCCGTGTCCACCATCACCTCTGCATCTGCAACCGTGTCCATTTCAGCCAAAACACCCACCTTTGATTGCTCTGAAACGCCTGAAATGTCCCAGATCACGCGCACCAACTCCAATACGGCCCGGCCGCTCTCGACAGAAAGTTCCGACGGCTCAGAGGCCACTACAGGCTCGACATCAAGGCTCTCTTCCATCACCAGCATCTCATCATCCGACCTTTCCAAAATACAGTCCTCCATACAGTCCGAGTCCGATGTTACTTCAACCCCAGCAAGCATGTCGACGACTTTGGAAGCGCCCGACCTGACTCCAACCCCCACCACTGTCCCGGCTTCGGTCCCTGTTGCTGCTCCGCAAAATAGAACCGGTAACCGAAGAATCGCCAACCACAACTTCCAGTCGATGCCCACGCTAGTGAAACACAGAACTGCAAGCCAGTCCACAATCAGCTCGAGCACTTCTACTTTGAATCAAGAGCCTCGTCTCAAATTGTTTTCGCACAAAAACGGGTCCAAAGTGTTGAGAAAAGACGAAAAATACAAGCTCTATGATGAGCTGGAGGAAGATGACGACATTCCTGACGATTCCGCCATGTTTAACGTTCCAATGGCAATGAACTCTACAGCTTCGATTTTCGATCATTCCAGCAATGGACATTCCTCTAGAATCCTGAAGAAAGCTTGGAATGACGACTCCTCAGTGCTACCTCCAAGTCCGCTTCCTGGTGCATTGTCTTCAAAGTATCCTCACACACCAAAAGATGCAGTTTCTCACGCCGGCTTGTCGTCCCAGCCTGGCTATCTACCAAGCCCAACATTATCGAAACATCATTCATACAGCAACTTGTCGCCTGTGGCTCGGCAATTGACGAACTTTTACGAGTACTCGATTCAAAACAACCTTGATGAAGAATTTGAACGCAGATCCAAACTTTTGAACAAAATACCTTCTCACCAAAACATCGTGAGAGACACTGATCAGAAACTGGAGGATTTGAAACTTGTATCGCAGGAGAAAATCAAAGAGTTGACCATTACTCGACCAACGTGGCTGCCTCCAAAAAGCAAACACGAGAGTTTGAAGCATGAGAAGGAGTTTAAGAAGATGGTAGAGTTGCAAGGAAGGCGACAGAAGAAGGAGAGTGCAAGAAAGGAGCAACGGGAGAGAGATAGAATGATTGGAGATGCTCGATTGGTGTACTTATCCACAAAAGAGAAAATCACCTCATCGAATTTGGCTGAGATCAAGAAACTTATGTGGAGATCGCTAATTGAGCCAAGCTCGAGGTATTCCATTTTCCTGAAAGTATTCCAGTTCAACTCGAAGAAACCACTGGGTTCTCCGGAGTTCAAGCCAACAAGTCACGATCTTGATTTGAACTCGTTCATCAATTCGCATCCCGATTTGTACAAGAACCCCAAACTGATCACATCGTTGACCAATGTGCTCAAAGTGACCAGCACTCAGACAAACTGGTTGTTCAACAACTACAACATCTGTTTGTCGATGCTGGCGAACAATTTCAATTCTAGCATTTTGCTCAACACTCTTTACTATATAAACGAGTTGGTTGTGACCGAATCGTTTGTGGAGAGATTCAACACAAATGTCCAGACCAACTCGTTTATGAGATCATCGTTGAAGAATTTCAAAGATGACTTGAATCTGATTACTTATCAGAACTTCATGATTGTGTTGAACCACTTTAGCCAAAGTATCATTTTCAAGCTGGTCTCGTTACTTGCGGTTTATGGTGACTACAAACTTTTCTTTTCTTGTATCTTGACTGTTTTGTTGCACAATCACTTTGGGTGGAACAGTCTTCAACTGGTCCTTCACAACACCAGTGAGAACATGATCAAGATTGACGATGAAGAGCTATTTTGGAGCCGGGTCTACACCTACTACAAGAAACTATAGGTTGTATGAAATGTACTTTTTTTTTCTCCTTTTGTGTCTAATGACTTTAGTTGAACGTGTATACTTTTCTTATGCCCGACACAGCCTGGAAAAAATTAAAAAAAATCATCTCTAAAAATTTTTCACCATAGTTTTTTTGCAAGCAGAATCAGTCAGGGTGTACTTGGATGCGTGACTGATCTCGTCTTGTACATGTCAGGAACGTGCAAGGATGATACGACAGATATGTGGGGAGTCCGTTCGATGTGCTTTGCTGGCTGAGCGAGCTGGGATTGCTCGTTTGGGAATGCTACAGAGACGAAATGTGGTTTTCGTTTCGAGATCGAGATCCAAGAAATCCAAATCTAGACCCCAACAGCCCACCAAGAGGAAGGGGTTTGAGTTGGAAGCCTCGACAAACAAGATGGAGAGCTCTTTGAGCAGTCAGATAAAGTATCTTGAACAGTTCACGTCGCGACTCGAGAGCATAGTGAAGGAGAAACAGGATGCTACCGCTCAGGAGAAGATCAAGAAGGAGCTTGAAGTTGACGATGAAGTTGAGTCTTTCGAGGAGATTGACAAGGATGCGTCGGAGATTTTTGAGGCTCTGATGCTCGGGGACGAGGAGAACAAAACACAAGGCGCCCCTTTTCTTTCTTCGGGCGAATCTGGGGTTTCGAGCACGTCTTCTTCAGACATTGCAGAGCTGGATCCAATGACGCTTTTCCCGAAAGTCAAGCCGTACAAAGAGCTTCCGATGGCAATTTTAGAGAAACTGGACGACGAAACGACGAAGTACATCTCGTCCAAGGAGTCAGAAGACTGGGTTCCGGTGATTGATCGCCTGTACACGACGACAGGGTTGACCATCTGTTCATCGTACGACATACATGTGCTGATCAAGCAGATACCCAAGCAGCAGAGGCCGCTTGTGATATCCAGGATACACAAGATGGTGGTCGATGCTCGCAAGTTGCACAACGTGCACCTCTACAACGACATCATGGCTGCATACAATCTGGTAAACGTGCGCGAGAGTCTACCAATTCTAGAGATGTTGATGCAGGAGATGGAGCAGAAACAGATCCAACCGAACCTCAACACCTACAGCATCATGATCAACCTTTACAGCAAGCACAAGGACGTCAAGATGGTTCGGGAGTACGTCCGCAAGATCTACGAGATTGGCGAGAAGCCGTCGATGGTGACTTACACGACCATACTGCAGCTGTACGTTCGACTGAACCACTACGAACAAGTGCTGGAGACGTTCAACACGATGAAGTTTCTGTCTGTCGAGACGTCGCCTTCGGGAACGACGTACTCGTCGGTGATTTTGATGGACGTGTTGAACAACAACATCGAGCACGCCCTGAGTCTGTACGAGGAAATGAAGGGCAAAGGAATCCAACCCGAGGCTCAGGCTCTTTTGGCGCTGGCCAAAGGCTGCTCGACCAGACCGGCGCTCTACGAGACCGGCTGGTCGTTTATCCAGGAGTACTACGCACAGGGCCACGCGTTGGAGTTCAAAGTGATGGAGATCATGATGTCGTTGGCGTCCAAGGACTCTGACCTCAACCTGGTGAGAGCTCTCTACATCAGCATCTTCTCAACCAAGACGAAAGCCAGAAGAGAGCTCACTCCAGCAGACTCCTCAGCACTCAAGTTCCTGTTCAACGCCTACCACAACTTCGACCCGAAAAGAACCCCTGTCACCATGATGAGCGACAAGATTAGACCAATCAGACACAGAACTATGGAGCTGTGCGATTTCGGTTTCCACAGCGAAGCTCCGCCTTTTCTCCCGGTGCTGAACCTCAAAGACGACCAGCTGATTCTGAGAGAGATGGACGCTCTGCTCAACTACCACCTGTTGCGGTTCCCAGAGTACGTCTCCAAGGAGGTCGTGGAGGCGTATCTGTTTGTGTACGCCAAACGCGGGCCTTCAGTGGCCAGATTTGAACAACTCTGGAACAAGTTCACTTTCCTCAGCGGTGCCGAAAGTCACGTGACCGTCGAGGAACCAAAAGACGGGGACGACGAGTCCACCATCACCCAACAGGAGACTCCGAAAGAAACCGCTCCAGCAGCCAAACTCGCCGAAGAAATAGCCATCAAAAAGTTCCCAAGAGACGACGGAATCTATCTCGCGTGTATGACCGCGGCCAGAATCGCCAAAGATGTGTCTTTTGCCCAGAAAATATGGATCGAAAGAGGCCAGTACCGCAAAACCGAGGCATTCCAAAATCTCAAGCCTGCCAAACAGGACGAACTGGATTTCAAGTTTGCACGCGCAATGCTCTCTTGTCTCGTGGACACGGGAAACGTTCTCGACGGTTACCAGCTTGTTTTGAGCTCTCAAAACAGATTCGCATGGACTTTCTACCACTTGAAGAGCCTCATGATGTTGGCCGAACGGCTCGGTTACACTACAGTCAGCAAAGAGTTGTCCAAAGTGATCAACAAGGCCAACAGAAACCTCAGAAGACAAAGAGCCTGAGCTAATGAGGCATTCCCGCTAATTGTACATAATTTTGTAAATAGAATTCACGATACGACTGATAACGACTAGCAAGACAGAAATGAAGCTGAAAGAGGTAAAAGAGTATAAAGCAATGGGGATAATAATGTGTTTGAAGGGGGGACAGGAGAGGGATATAGTGTGTGTTTTTTTGTGTTTTTTTGTTTGTTTGTTCTTCTTGTTTGATTGATGTATAGTAAAAAAAGCTGACTGTGGTGATGTGGAATTGTATTAAAATTATGGCTCCTCCTTGTCAACTTGGTATAGCGTGTCAAGGAAACAACCAATCAGTCTGTCGGCAACAGATCCCGTCTTGAGACTGTTGGCAACACCGTATAACTGTGCAGTGTCAGATTGGATCTCGCCATCCTCCTTCAACAGCTCTTCAGATGTAAGCTTCAGGTCACTGATCAACTTGTCGATCGCTGGAACCGTCAGCCTCGTGACTGCAAGATGCAGCGCAGGAGGATTCTGCAACGCGCTCAGATGCCAGCCCTTCTTACTCAGCATGTCACCGAGCTTGTGGACGCTGAATTTCGACGACTTGAACGAAATCACAGACAGCATTGGGTTACCAATGATCTCCAGACTTGGAATCTCCTTCTCAATCGTTTGTTTGAGTCTTCTCGCAGTCAAAATGATGTCCTGGCACGACTGAATGTAGCCGTCGTCACCCATGTACACCATCGTGGCCCACGCTCCAACCGTGAGTGCTCCTGGTCTGGACCCCGCGAGCGTTGGGGAACCATACAGTCCTCCAGTCCACTCGGTCGTGACGTAGTATTGGTACTTTCTGTACTCGTTCGAACGGTACATGATAATGGAAGAACCTTTAGGAGCGAACCCGTACTTGTGGGTGTCACAACTGATCGAGGTGACTCCAGGGAGTCTGAAATCAAACGGTGGCAGCTTCTCGTTGAACGATTTCTCAAAGTATGAGATGATGAATGATCCAAGACAGCAGTCCACGTGCAACGGGATGTTGTGTTTCGTGGCCAACTCAGAAAGAGAGCCGATATCGTCAATGATACCGTGAGGGAAGTTAGGGGCCGACCCCACCAAGAGACAGGTGTTGCGGTTGATGTGTCTCTTGTACTGTCTGATGTCGCCGACATAGTTTTCGTCGAGGTCGACGAGACGCAGTTTCATCTTGAAGTAGGTGGCGGCTTTGAACACGGCCGCGTGGACCGTCACAGGAGCGATGATCTCGGGCTCGGTGATTCCCTTCTCAGCCTTGGCCTTTTCTCTTGCAGCCAGACACGCGAGCAGCAGCGATTCTGTACCACCGCTCGACGTCGTACCGCAGCCGGACGCGGGGGCATTGAAGAGCTTCAGCACCATCGACACGGTCTCGCTCTCCATCTGGCGCACACCTGGGAACGCGTCGGGATGCAGCTGGTTGGCAACAGCGTATTTCTGGAAGGATTGAGTCTGCAGACGGATCAGCTCCGAACCGCCGTGATACACAGCGCCCGAAAGTTTACCGTCCTGCCAATTGGACGCCTTGATGGTGTTGAGGTCGTCGAGCTTCTCGAGAACCTCTTTCTCCGTGAGCCCGTACTCCGGGATCGAATTGAAAGAAGTGCTGGCCTTGACGATGAGCGAGTTTTCGAGCTGTTTTTTCACCTCTTGGACTTCGCCGTCCACCTTGCGTCTAAGCGGCGGCAGTTGCAGCAGCCGGCGGTAGAAAACACGCGCGGTGTCACGGTACGCCATCTGCACGCACTTCACTGGGCCGTACCCGTACACGAGGGCAAATCCCTTGGACAGCCATCCGAACACCACGTAGAGCAGCAAAACGTCCTTCATTATGTCCAGCGTCGAGTGCGTGGCGCAGTACTCTGCCAGCCACTCCTGCGCAAGCTGGGGAGCTCCCATCACCGCCTCTTTCGACACCACCAATCGGTACCTACACTCGGTGCTCATTCTCTCAACCAACACAAACTGATTTCCCCGCCCCAATTGAGCTGTAGTATCTCACGCAACAAAAGGACCCGTACGATCACCTGTTTGCACACAGCAGAGACTAAAACAACTCGCTCTTCTGCACGCAACAAGAGGGCACTCAATTGTTGAACCTGATGGATAAAAAAATGGTGGCCTTTTTATACAACTCCACAAAATGCCGACCACCGAAAAGTAGATCAGAAAAAAAAGAGCCAAATCTCGCGCCGCGCGCAACAAGACGGAAGGGAAAATAAAGAAGCCGATTGTTCCTGGCCGTGTGCAACGCCAGATTCGCCCGTTTCTGCCGTTGGGATCTACATTCGCTTCCCATCGGCGCTCGCCAACCGGCCAAAGCCACGTCCCCCTCGCGGTGACCAGCCCTGTCCAGACCTGTCCAGCCCGTCTACACAGCTGAAGGAGCCCACTTGTGCAGGCCGCTCGAAATCGGCGCGGCGAATATGACAAATGGAGATGAAAAAATTAAAAAAATTTACCAAAGGAAAAAAAAAATTCACTCCGAAAATTCGCTCCCGAGATTCCCGGTGGCGCCGCAACCCTTCCGCGTCGATCGACCAGCAAGTGAGCCGTCCTCAGCCGTCCCGTCGCGACGGTCCCTTCGTGCGCCGCCCGGCTCCCCGTGTGTTTTGTCTCGATGATTTTTTGGACTTTTTTTTTTCGGTTCCTCCTCCCTCCTCTTTGTTATCTCGAAATTTATTTTCTCAAAAAACCCTCTTTTTTTTTGTTCTTGTTCTCTTCTCCCTGTTGCCCCCTCTGCGCCCCTCATCAATTGCCCCTGCCTGCCGGCCCCTCTCATGCCGCAATGACCGACCCATCCAGGAAAAGACCCGCGGCCTCGCCTCCCAGCGCCGACGGTGCCGACGACGACGTCTCCGCAGCAAAAAGAGCATCCACCTCGTTCACAAACGTCTCCCGCTCCATCTCCGCTTGCAAGCGCTGTCGCCAGAAAAAAATCAAGTGCTCGCACGATTTCCCAAAATGCTCCTCCTGCGAAAAGGCCAGAGTCGACTGCGTCTCTGTCGACCCGGCTACCGGCAGAGAAATCCCGAGATCCTACATCGTTCATCTCGAGTCTCGACTCGAGTTGCTCGAAAACAAAATAAGAAGTCTTGGAGCCGACCCTTACACCTCAGACTACACAGCGGACTCGCCCGATAGAACAGACTCTTCCCAGAACGTTCGGGTCCCCTCCAACATGCGTCCTCTGCTCAATCAGGCTCCCGGAACAGCAGCAATATCCGCAACCCCACAGCCGTCGACTCCACGGCAGAGCGTCCCGGAAGACGTCCTGTCGCCCACAATCATGGAAAAAGTGCATTCCTCCACCGCAGAGTCAGGCTCAAAAGCTCCCTCCTCGTTTCTCGGAGCTTCATCAGGCATTTCCTTCTCAAAACTCATGTTCACAGCAGTCCATTTCAAAGGCGCAGATACCTCTCCGTCATCCAGCTCCAGCAACAACGCCCAATCAACCCCAGGCGGTCCACATAGACAGTCAACAATACTAGAACCTTCGGTGCTGAAAAAAACTGCAGAAAACTCCACTACAGCCCTTCTTCCTCCGAAACAACAGGCATTATATCTACTTTCGATCTACTTCGCTCAATCCAACTCGCAGCTTCCTCTTTTCCACCGTGAAGAGTTCCTGAAAAAATATTTCCAGCCAATCTATGGAACCGTTCCAGAAGACGCTGCGTTCGCATCAACATATACCACCATCAACAGGAACTTTCTCTCAGACATAGAAGAAAAAGATACCTGGTATTACAAATACACACAAATTCTTGATTCCGAGATTGAGAAAAACACCAACGTGAACCCGATTAAAGTTTCATCTTCCATTGAAGTCCCGGTCGAGTTCCAAATACCCTTATATTTCATGAACATGGTTTTCGCCATTGCGTCTTCGATAAATCTTTTACAATATCCCGGTGAGATCTCCGACAATTTCAAAAATACTGCATCCATGTTCATAGACACAGTGTACTCGTCCGCTGATAGACTCGAGTCTTTGCAAGGAGTCCTATCTTTGACATTGTATTCACTCATGAGACCTGCTATACCCGGTGTCTGGTACATTCTGGGATCAGCTTTGCGGATATGTGTGGACCTGGGTCTACATTTTGAGTCCAGTGGTTCGGAATATGACTTCTACACGTTAGATTTGAGAAGACGTCTCTTCTGGTGCTGTTATTCGCTTGATCGACAGGTTTGTGTGTACTTAGGAAGACCATTTGGCATTCCTGAAGAAAACTGTCGCGTGCCCTTCCCAAGTAAGTTGGACGACTCTGTGATAACTAAAGAAGGTGATTCCGTTTCTTACGAGAGGAAACCGAGTTACAAAGAAGTTTCTCTAGCTATTTTTTCAATCAGAAAGTTACAAGCGGAGATCCAAAGCGTTCTTTACGATGGGAAAGAGTTACCAAGGAAGTACAAGACTTTGAATTCTTGGTACAGAGACATGAGTAATCGCTTAGAGCTCTGGAAAGTTAACTGTCCCAAGTCAGAACAAATCACCAACTGTGACTTCAATCATGCATTTTTTGATCTCAATTACAACCATGCCAAAATCATCCTCAATGGCCTTTCACCGGGCAATTTGAGTCTCACCTTGGAGAACTACATCAATCTCGCTTCTGCATCAAAGGATATCATTGTTCTATACTACGAGTTGTTCAACCAGAAACTCATCAATTATACATGGGCAGCGACACACAACCTTTTCATGGCAGGCTCGTCTTTTCTTTATGCGATTTTCAATTCGGAAGAAGTGAGAAGAAGAACCTCGCTAGCCGACATTCAAACCGCAGCCTTTTATTGCAATATTGTATTGGCAGGGCTTGGAGACATGTGTGATGCTGCCAATCATTGCAAAGACATTTTTGAAATACTTACTGCTGCCGTCATTAGAATGAAGTACACAGAGAACATTGTGAAATCCATAGATTTCAGCAATCCGCTGCCCACGGCCAAACTGATAGAAAAATGGCAGCCAGGCAGACATCTGAGCGAAAACCTGAGGAATCTTGTGTCGAGTCTGCCCAGCTCTTTGGAGGTCCAAGCCAGGATGCAGAAGTACCAGCAGGAGGACGAGAAGGCAAATCTCAAGCGTGAAACTGAAGAACATGATCTGCAAGCTCAAAAGATTCCAGCTCATGGATTCGCCAAACCACAGCAATCACTGTTGCACTTGAACGCATCGCAAGAGATCAAGGTGGAAGAAAATGGATTCCCGTTTGAGTGGTCGACGAACGAATCTGACCTGAATAGATTTTTCGAGGAGTTGAACAGAGTGGGCAGTCCTGTTTCTTCCATCAAGTCATCAAACGATGGGAACTCTCCGATTCAAATGACTCAGATGTCAGATGCACAGGTGTACTCACAGCAGCGAACGAGTTTGACGGGCACCTCCATTTTCAAACCGGAGTATGATCAGTTGCAGTTGGGAGAAAGCTCAACGACACCTCCAAGTGGGGTGACTTCAGCAGCCAGTCATGGCCCTTCGTTTGGGTCGTATCCTCTTGCACCCAATTCCACGGTGATATCACCAAACTATGTGCAGTCTCAGCCGATGATACCGCCAAAGAATCCTCAAAGCAACTCGTATGGGCCAGTTGCAAAAGAGAGAAACGCCGACAAGAAGCTTTCAAAAGAAGGACAGAAAATTTTCAACATGATTTACAGTGTGCCGACCGAAAGTATTTGGGATCAATTTTTCACGGGTTCGTTTGCGAATGACGAAATCAATTGAGCTTGTATAGTAGTGACACGCTGTGCTAATAGATATTATGACATTGATTGTAAGTCGTTTGAGAAGGATTCCATGGCAAGAAGGGTATCTAGACGTTGGACTGCAGAAGCTGCATCGGCCACTTCGTACAAATCCAGTGCGATAAGGTCATGATCCAGGCCGGAGAACGAGACTTCGATGTTGACGATGGAGCCTTCAAGCAGACTGGTGTTGTTGAGCGACAAAGACGGTAGTATATGGTTGATGTTGACGATGACAGAGGCGATACCCTGCTCAAAAGAAGGTTTGACCAGGCTCTGGACTGTAAGGTCGCCAGACTGCGTGTTGTAGTCTACCACTTGGGCGATAATTCGGAGACGCGCAATGTGGGCCTCTGAGGCCCTGATGGATGTCAGTTTCCATAAGTCAACCAGAATTTTACCCATTGATTGAAGAATTGAGAGTGTACAACTTGTATGAATCTTTTTTTTTTTTTTGTTTTGGCATTTTTCAAGCAACGCGAACAGGTTTGATTTGTATGATTATTCTTTGACTCTGAGCCAATTTTGAGAAACATTTGAACGAGTCCTCCAAGCAATGACTGGCAAAGAGAACAAATTGACTCGCTTTGCGAGCATCCGTCGTGAAGTTTTCTGAAGAAAATACATTAAACTAAATTATAAAAATCACCCAAAAGTCTAGAAATGACATGTTTGAATACACAATATAAGGTTCAGCGGAAAAAGTGCACAGATGCAAAGGCACAATGCACTCTTGGTAAAAAGTTGCATTCACAGGCGGTAAGGCGGATCAGACTGTGCAAGAATTGATCTAAAACTTGACTCTTGACTTTCTCGAAGAACGGTTCTTCAGCAAGATCTTTTGCTTTTGTGCTTCTTGCTCCTCTTCGCTCTCCTCCTCTTCGGAAACGTCCATCTCCTCGTCCTCGGAAACGTCCATCTCTTCGTCCTCCTCCTGCTGCTCTGCAGCTTCCTTCTTGGCCAACTTGGCGGCCTCCTTCTCGGCCTTGATTCTGAGCTCGACCTCTCTCATCTTGAGCAGCTCTGGGTTGGACTCCACCAACTTCTTGTCCAAAGCGATCTGTCTCTCCTTGTTTCCCTTCATTCTGTTCTTGTAGAAAGCTCTCTCTCTTCTCTGTCTGATCTCCTCGACTCTGGCCATGGCCTTCAACGTCGTGGCAACAAGGTCTCTGTTGTATCTCACAGGAACGTTTCTCCTGCTTGCGAATGTCAGGGTGGAGTCCACAGCCAGCTCTTTTCCAGCAGCCTTTCTGAAAGCCTTGGTCCATCTCAACTTTCTTGGGTTACGCTTCTGCTTGAAAGCCTTGTGGCACTTGGACCGACAGAATCTGAACTCTTTAGCATCATTTCTCACAAACATGATCCCGTGTCCCGGGTACAC
>PPHT02000009.1:215768-234635 GCA_003705115.2 Ogataea henricii
AAAAAAAAAAAAAAAAAATCCCGAAACGAACATAACAAGTATCATGTGCGTTTGTCCACGTGACTGACGTTCTGGAAAGTTTTTTTTTTTTTTTCATCAACATCAAATACATTTTATTCACCACATCCAGAAAAAGGTTTATTCAACAGTCAGTCTTGGTTGTCGGTGCCCTTGAACTCTCAAAACCTCCGAACCCTCGTCCAAATGTCAGGAATACAAAACATCAGCATCCCAACTCTCCCCGTGCCGGGCGAAGAAAACACAAACGCCTCCAGCGAACAGGTGTTTGTGACTCCGCAACAACAATACTACCAACAACCTGCTCCGGCCGCACCAGGAAGCATGGAGCACTACTTCAACGAGGCATCCGATTACATGTCGCAGCATCCAGTGATAACCTCCGTGGGTGCGTTTGCTACCGCGTACGTTTTGGCAGGAGCCTACAAAAAACTGAGTCCATCTTCAGGAACTAAATTTTTCAAAGGAGGATTCGACCCAAAAATGAATGCCAAGGAGGCTCTCAGAATTCTCGAGCTCAAGGAAACCTCTCTGTCAAAGGCCAAGTTGAAGGAAAACCACCGCAGAATCATGTTGTTGAACCACCCGGATAAGGGAGGCTCGCCGTACCTGGCCACCAAGATCAACGAAGCCAAGGATTTCCTGGAAAAAAGAGGCCTTAAAAAATAAATAAATGCTTTTTTTCACATCTGTATATATACTTGAATAAATAATTTGCTGAATAAATAGGGTCAATGGGGTGCTGGTTGGTCAGCAGCGCCAGTTTGTGCTCCGTTCGTCATCACCAAAACTTCCACCTCGGTCTATCACTCTTGCCCAGCTCCTCCTTGAGCTGCTTCAACTGGATCTCACGTTGAGCCAAATCCAATGCCTTCATCAGGTTCTCTTCGTCCTTCTGTTGGAGATGTTCTGCGTGAACCACGTGCTTGATTCCAAATCTGTCCTTGATAAAATCGTTGTTTGTGTTGTCGTTCCCCACCAAGTGGTCTGTCTCGTTCTGCTCGTACATGATTGACGGAAGCGGTTTTTGCGGAATTGGCTTATCCCGGTCGTAAAGGTACACATCGTGATAGTCCTCCGGAGAGAGTCCGCCCAAGACGATTTCCTTGACGCGCAATTGCAACCGGCGGAACGGCGACAGCACGTTGTCGTGGTCGTTCCATTTGTAGAAAAAAATCCCGAAAATTGCCATCCCCCACATCGACGCTTTCCCAACAAACGTGGCTCCTTTATCAAATCGACTCAGATGTTTCACCCTGCGCAGCACTTTATGTCTTCCCGGGTACAGCTCTGAGGGCGGTCTAGGGAAATACTGTAATTTCTTCATGTCGACGCGGATTTTTGCGTAATCGGTGGCGTCCTGTGCGACACGGCCACTGTTCTGCTTCATTGTCCCTGGAGCATCAAACTCGCTGGGATAACCTTTCGCCGGACGGCGGTCTGCAGGGTCGTACGGATTGTACGGGGCTTTTGGCTGGACCCATCCTGGCGGGTTCGGCCGTCTTTCGAGATGCTCGGGCTCTGTCATTGGATTGAAAATGACAGAGTTGGAGTAGAAGAAGTAGTTGTACCCTGCAATTTATGGGCTCATTTCCCCTCAAACATATCTACCACCGATGCTGACACGTTCACAAATAATGACAGAATTATGTCTCTTGTTTTTTTGGTTTGTCTTTTTCTTGGGTTGATTTTTTTTTTTTCCCCATTTATCGAGTACCTATTTTTACTTTGTTTATTCCCTCTTCAAGCTACCAAAAAGATATACGCAATGGGGATGCTGTCACTGTTGCGCTTCTTTGCGCCCGAAACGCTTGATACCCGCTTGAGGGCGCCCGAAAACCCGAAACAGCGTCAGGAAATCGTCAAAAAGGCAACCCATTCCAGATGGTCCACTTTGGAGTTCAGATTCTACCTCTTCGCCTTCGCTATAGTTGTGCCCCTCATGTACAAGACCGCCATGGAGGCCAGCAACGAAACTAACCCCAATTACTACAGATACGAGCGGATTTTGAGCGACGGATGGCTTTTTGGCCGCAAAGTCGACAACTCTGATAGCCAGTACCGGTTCTTCAGAGACAACTTCCCACTGTTGGTGGGTCTTTTTTCGTTACACTTGTTGATCCGCGAACTTTCATTGTTTTTCAACACTCCAAGACTCGCGTTTGATCTGGTGTTTGGTTTGGTGTTTCTGTTTGGTGCGCACGGGTTCAATTGTGTGCGCATACTGCTACACGCGTCGGTTTTGTACCTATTTGGCCGCGTCTCAAGCAAGAGTCGCACACTCAGTCTTGTGTTGCTGTGGACGTATGGAGTGGGCAGTTTGTTCATCAATGATCGGTACCGGTCTGTCAAGTTTGGTCAGTTGGTGTCGAATTTGGCCTTCATGGATGGATTTTCCGGGATCATTGCAAGATGGGATGTTTTTTTCAATTTCACACTCTTGAGGTTGCTCAGTTTCAACCTCGATTACGTGATGCGCAGAGATGTTTTGGCCAAAGAGCTGAAGGAGACGGACAAAAAGAAAGATTGCAAGACAACAGACGAAAAGGACACCAAGTCCAAACCGGTGCTGTTGGAAGAACGTGCGAGACAAAACGCTCCTTTGGATCTGGCAGATTACAACGTGAAAAACTATCTGGCATATGTGTTCTATACCCCGCTGTTCATTGCCGGTCCCATCATCACGTTCAACGACTACATCTACCAATCGAGAAACCCTCTTCCTTCGATCCACTGGAAACGCACGGCAGTGTATGGACTGCGGCTCTTATTCTGCATCCTGGTGATGGAATTCCTGCTGCATTTCATCTACGTGGTGGCCGTTTCGAAAGCCAAGGCGTGGCAAGGCGACACTCCGTTCCAGATCTCGATGATTGGCTTGTTCAATCTCAACATAATCTGGCTCAAGTTGCTGATTCCATGGCGTTTGTTCAGGTTCTGGGCTCTCTGCGACGGAATCGATCCTCCTGAGAACATGATCCGGTGCATGGACAATAACTACTCGACGATGCAGTTCTGGAGAGCCTGGCACCGGTCTTACAACAAGTGGGTGGTTCGATACATCTATGTTCCGCTTGGTGGCTCGCGAAGTCGGATCTGGGGGTCGCTTGCAGTGTTTTCGTTTGTGGCGATTTGGCACGACATTGAGTTGAAATTGTTGATCTGGGGCTGGATGATTGTGTTATTTTTGCTGCCGGAGATGATTGCCACCAAGCTAGCGCAGCCGTACAAAGATCGGTGGTGGTTCAGACACGTTTGTGGAGTTGGTGCTGTGATCAACATCTGGATGATGATGCTGGCGAACCTTTTTGGATTCTGTTTGGGCAAAGACGGGCTTGTCTTGTTGTTGAGCGACATGTTCACCACGTTGGATGGGTTTGGGTTTTTCGTGACTTCGAGTGTGTGTCTGTGGATTGCTGCTCAGGTGATGTTTGAGCTGCGCGAGACAGAAAAGAGAAGAGGCGTTGATGTCAAGTGTTGAAGAAAGAACATGATGCATATATATTAGACGGAAGGAAAAGAATACTATTTGTACAAGTTTTTGTACTCGCGTGGGCTCATGAAGGTTTTCTTCGATGCTGCCCAGAGTCCTACTTTATGTTTTTTGGCCCTATGTTCGAGAGCTCTGTAGATGTGTTCTCTGCCATCGAACTCTGCACCTTTTTTCGCCTCGTAAACGGTACCTATACCGCGGCGAATCATTTCCTCGCTCACGTCTCGGAGCCCGTTCCACTTCCAGACCTTCACTTTGGAAACCACTCGGTTGTACTGATCCATATGTAACGGTTTCACATACAGTTTGCGTCCAAGGATGTAGTGTCGGAGCCACTGGAGAGCTTCTTCGCTGTAAGGCTGGGCTGGTTTGCCGAAGTGGGAACGCTCGGGAGCGTCAACGCCGCACAGTCTGACGTGGATGGTCTTGTTTTTCAGCAGACGGAACTGGTTGATGGGTGGATGGCTGCGTAGCCATCCCCAACCGGCAAAGACGCCTCCAGGTAGATGAAACAGGTGGAAATTGTCACCGTCGCCGACCGATGTGACTTTTCCGACCAGATAACGTTTCCGGAAGTACCTGTGTGGGATTTCGACGGCTGTGGAGAATCTTCGGAGGTTTCTCTGGTAGAAAGTGTAACCTGAAAGCAGTGTTGCTGCTGTACCAACGCCGTATAGAAGAACAAGAGGGTGTGTGAGCGACACCTGACTCTCAGGTTCTCGGGGCGTTTCGATGCCCATTTGGGAGGGCAGTGGTGGGTGGGAAATGCCGTACGTTTGGGGCGCGGGAGGGCAGTAAGAACAGCTAGGAACAGCTAGGAAGAGTCCTGATTCAAATGGAATTTTATTTCAGATCGTGGACGGTTTGTTTATGTTTCGCATCGACGCGTCGGTCGACCCGGTGGTGGTTTTCTCCAAAAATATTATTATCAGTATTTGTTACCACAATTTTTTGCCTTTCACATTAGATCTTCTCTGTCTCTTGTTAGCACCCACCAGCATGTTCCGCTACCTGAAAAACTGTTTCGGTCAAGTGGGCCGTGCCAGTCGGACTGGCTCGGCCCGCGCGGCCGGCCGCTCGTACACAACGTACCACCATTTTGGCAACAAAACCTCCCGCACTGGATCTCTTTATCAACTGAGTCCAAACATGACCAGAGGAGTCAAGATCGGCGGTGCGGTTCTCGCAGTGGTGGTGGTGACGCACATTGACCAGGCGCCCGTGACGCACCGGCTGCGGCTGATGCTGGCGCCGGCGTCTCTGGAAAACTACGCTGCCAACAGAAGTTACCGTGCGCTTTTGTCTGAGTATGCGGGGGCGATTCTACCTGCCGAACACCCAACGACGGCGCGTGTGCGCAGCATTATGGTGCGATTGATCCACGCTGCTGAAAATTACGTTGATCCGGAAACAGGCGAGCGTTTGAATCTGTTTGCAAACCTGAAAACACACACGGTTGCGCCTGTGGACTGGAAGATACACGTGATTGACGATGTGAACCGCACGCGTGGGCCGCAGACACCGAACGCGTTTGTGATCGGGGACGGCAAGGTGTTTGTTTTTCGCTCGATTCTGCCGCTCACCGGAAACGACGACGGTTTGGCGACGGTTTTGTCGCACGAACTCGGCCATTTGCTGGCTCATCACATGCAAGAAAAGATGTCCAAGTCGCCGCTGTACTTGGTGCTACAGTACGCGATGGCGTCCATTTTCGGCGACCTCCGTATGAGCCAGATTCTCACGACTTTGGCGTTTGAACGGCCAGGTTCCAGAGAGATGGAGACCGAGGCCGACTACATTGGGCTCATGGTGATGTCTTTGGCGTGCTTCAATCCGCAGGAGGCACCGAAATTCTGGGACCGGATGGTGAAGTTTGAGCAGAGGAGCGGGGGTTCGGTGCCGGAGTTGTTGAGCACGCATCCAAAGTCGGAGAGAAGACAGCAGAATATATACGAGTGGATGCCAAAGGCGGAGAAGTTGCGTGAGCTTTCCGAGTGCGGGGGTATTCCTTTTTACAGGGAGGTGTTTGGGAGGGCTTTCTAGGGGCGGAGCGAAGCGAATTGAAGCGAAGCGAGTGGATCGAGTGGATCGAGTGGACCGAGTGGACCGAGTGAAGCTGAGCTAGTGATGACGCTTGTAGACAGGTTCGGTTCACGGTGCCTGCCGATCAAACCGACTGAGTCGCTTGTTCATTTGGCATAGAGAAGCTGAAGAACCCCTAGCAGAGCTGAAGTTTTGCAACGTGGAAGTCATATAGCTCACGTTTTTCCTACATCGACAATGTATATAGTCTACAAGACAATTCAAGTACTGTGGTAATGAAGCGACTTTGACGACTGGTAGGGCGAGTCACGAGCGAAGCGGGTGACTCGCTTACCACACAGTGATAGCTTTAGTCACTGACTCACTCACGATTCGCTTCGCTCGTCGTTCGCTCGTCGATCGACGCGACCCTCGTCGATCTCCCTCAAAAAAAAAACCCTTCTCTCTCGTGCACTTTTCAAACAAACCATCTCCTCTTTCCAGCTCGCCATCGCCCCCAACACACAGCCATTTCCGCGCTGTGCCCCTCACGCTTTAGAAACACAGGTGGGTCGAAATGGACCTCAAAAATCTCCTTAGAGGCGCTTCTTCTGGCAGTGAACAGCCCGACAAGCTCGAGATGGTGTACTACCTTCCGATATCGCAGACGGCGATCCAGAAAGAGCTGACCGAGCTTGTCGTGCAACTTCACAGACCGCACCTGTTGAAACTGCTGGAGGAGAAGGAGCCCGAGACGAAAAAAAGTCCAGAGTTTCTGGACGACGAGTCGCTGCTCGAACTGTTTGTTACCAACTTGAGGCAGATTTGCAACCATTCGAGTCTCCTGGTGAACCACTTTGTGTCCAAGAACCTGCTGCTGATGGACTCGAAGGAAAGAATCAAACAGTCGTCGTACAAATACATCAAGATCGACGAGATCCTCAACAAGTTGATGGACCAGAAACAGTCAACTACAGTGATCATCAACTCGGCCAACTCTCGCGAGTTGGACTTGATTGAGTGTGTTCTGATCGGGAAAAAAGACCTGCAATACTACCGGTTCAGCGGCGCGTCGATCTACTACGACAACCACGGTTCTTTTGACTTCAACAAACAGCAGCCAGCAGAGCCCGAGACAGAGAAAAAGCCTGCGAAATCTGGAGGAACAAAGACCAAACCACGCAAACCATCAAAGACGAAACCCGACAATGGCGGAGGCAGCAGCAGCAGCACCAACAGCAGCAAATCGGGCGACCTGGGCAACGGAAACGGCAGTGGCGCAAACGGAAATGGGAACGGCAGTGGGAAGTCCCGGAACGGGTCGAACGGTAGCAAGACCGGTGACGAATACACGTCCAAGATCTCCAAGAATAACCCGTTGTTCCAGAAAGCCCAAGAGCAGAACTCGAGCAAAGTGGTGAGCGTCTATCTGATCCTGTCGAACCAACTGAAAAGTTTGGTGAAGTTCGAAGAGTTGAAGAGCGATCTGATCATCTCGCTGGATGCAAAACTAGAGCGTTCTCCAGAGCTTTCGATTCCGATTCTGATGCCGATCTGTGTGGACGGAGTGGAGTACCTGGAGATGGAGCTCGGCAGACAGCGGCCGGAGTTGTCCCGGTTCGAACGCAACAGAACGCTGGCGTACTTGGCTGTGACGAGGAGAGCCATGATCGATGTTGAGGATAGAACCCCGGTGGACAAGCTGGTGAACTGGCTCGGCAATACGCAATCGGTTGCGTATCCGTTCGAGCTCAAACTGCCGGAACTGCAAGTTCCGCAGGACCTGAAGCAGCAAACGCTGCAGAGCTTTGAGAGTCTGGGCTTCGAGAAGGCGTGCACGTTACAAAACTACGAGTATTTCAGCGCCGAACTGGCCGAAATGGCCCGCCAAGACACCCACAAGAAGCCGAAAACAGAAACCGACGGCTCTCGTTTGTTTGTCGACCAAACGTACCGAGATTACGAGCTGCAGCTCGCCAGCGCTATCTACAATCACTTCAACACGGTCTCGTCCATCGTGGCCAAGAACAAGCAGCTGCTGGAAAACGTGCACCTGGACGACTCGCAGCGCCAGGTTTACCTGGAGACCGTGATTGCCGATATCGGTGACAAGTTCACCAAGTTGCAAGGAGCGAAGACGATGTCTGCAAATCTGGTGAAGCAGTGTGAGAAGTGCAGCGAGGACTTGAAGCGGGTTTCGACGACTCAGAGCGTTCTGCAAGACCGGCTGGGCCGCTACGAGGCACGGCTTGCATCAACGACGACCGACGCCGAGCTGGCGGGCCAGGACGCCGAGATCGGCGAGTTGGAGGCCAGAGTGCGGTTTTTGGAGAGAGAATTGGAGGATTCGAGTACGAAAAACGAGACTCTGAGACTCAATTACCAGAGCGGGTCGTCCAAAGCAGCAGAGTTATCGTCGACGCTGGTGGAGCTCAAAAGGGAGCACGAACGGCTCGGTGTCGAGTCGCAGGGCCTGTTCAAGAAACTGCTGGAGCTCAAGCTGGAGGACGAAAAAACCAATTACCAGCAGAAAACGGCTGTTTTGCACAAGCAAAACACGTTTCTGGAAAACTACATTCGCAGTCTCGAAGGAAGCGTTAAGGAGAAAGTGAACGCCGGTCGTGTTCGGGCCAGTCGGAGCAGCACTCCGTATCAATAGAGCAGAAGAAAAATAAAAGAGCTAAAAAATAATAAATGTCCAAAACTAATTTGAGGAAAAATTTTAAAAAAAAAAAAAGTTATGATCCCAGCGATGAAACAAATTGAATACTGGTGATGTGCTCACAGTACATTCCTTTGACCGCAACCAAATGGCGGTCGTCGTCAATGGCGTGCTCTACGAGCTTCCCGCGAAACGAGGCGCAACTGCCCATGAACCCACTGGACCGCCCACGGTTGGTCTCGAAACATATCCGGTTCAGAAAACTCCCAAATCGGAACCTGATCTTCTCGATACACTCGCCGGGCTCAAGCTCCATGCAAACGGTGTTCTTCACGGGTTTCCGGTAGCCAAAGGTGCACGTCTCGCCCGAACTCGCGACAAACTTGATCGACTCCACAAACCTGTTGTAGTTCACCTCGATGTACTTGAGTCCGGCCGGAATCTTGGTATAGACCGAGCTGCCAAATTCTTTTGTCCCGACAAATTTCGAAACTTTGAGGTACGCTGGCGGCGGTGGATACAGATGCTCATAGTACTTGATGAAGTGGGCCTTTTTCCGCTCCGCCCTTGCCTCCTCCAGCTTTTGGTCGGTTTTGCTGTACAGAACGATCCCGGCTGCAATCAACCCCAACATGTCTGCCAAGAGATCAGTTGTCTTGAGTGCATTGCTACAAATGCTGGGAAAAATTCTGCAACCTAAAATTTCACTTTATCAGTTCAAGTTGATTAATTATTATTTTTTTTTTTAGCCGAGGCATCTTTCCCCACACTCGATTGCTATCTTCGAAATATTTTTTTTCCTCTAACTATCCTTATCAATCTGGTTACTGAAAAATTTACGAATCTCCTCCTCCGTGACGATCTTGTTTGTCTCAGCAAACGGCCGCAGAAACTCCGTCAGCTTGCCCTTGATCTTCTCGTACGCTTGAACGCCGCTTATCGCACTGTCGACCGGCATCTTGCTCAGACTCCGTAGTCCAAGCTCGAACATCGACGAGTTCCCGTCGTCTTCGTCTTCTGGAGGCTTGTAAACAGGATCGTCCATGTAGAGAAACGAGTGTGTCTTGAGCAAATTCACCAGTCGCTTGTGTTCGGGCTTGTTCTGGCGCACAATCTCTCTGAGCCCGTCTTTGAAGTCCTCCTTCAGGAAAATGGTGGTTGGGAAGTTATGCTTCGCTCTTTTGCTTCTGTTGTCCTCGACGGCTGCTGCGTCCCGGTTTGCAAGAAGAGAATTACGCTCCTGCAAAGAACCGCTCCGGACGTGTGCAACCGTCTCACACCCCAGCTCGCTTGTCAGAATCCCCATCTCCACCGGGTACTTTTCAGCACACTTCCAGCAGATAATCGTCTCAAACCCGTCCAGATCAGGAAACCCAGCGAGCGGAAGTATCTCGTCCCCGTCGTCATCAGCGTTCACGTTCGCATTCTTATCATCCTCAGCGTCCAAACCAGGCTCCGACAGCAAGTCCAGCTTGTTGACTCCGTTCTGGCTCACCAACTCTGGTTTTCTTCTGCTAACCACTCCAGGTCGCAGTCCCATAATACACTCCTCGTGGTACCAGTCTTCGCCGCAAACGTCGCCAAAAATGCACTGGAACATGTTGCTGTCATCCGTGGGGTTATAGGGCTTCAGACAGTCGCAGAAAAGCCCTTCAAAGTTGCGGTTGTACTCGTTTGAACTCGAAGGAATATCGTCACCTTTCAACGAGGCCTGCACAGCCTTCTTTGACGAGCTCAAATCCACCAATTTGGCATCTTTCTCCACCAACTCAGTCCGCAGAGAGCAACAACCGTGGCTCTTCATTCTGCTAGTACCACAGTCACACGTGAAAGACCTCTTGGTGAACAGCTCCACCAAGTTGTGCTTAGTATGACACTGAATAGAGCACGCATAGCACACACCTGCCGGCTCTCCGTTTTCCTCACGGCACGTCAGACACGCAAACACTTCCTGTCTGGTCGGCCCCATCAGATACGTGCACTTGTTGGGATCGTACGGCATCAGCTCCTGCGCTTCACGCTCCCTTCAAACATGTTAGTTCGGCTCGTTCTCGTGATTCAATTTTCTCTGGCTAATACTCACATTTCCGTCTGTTTCTCAAGATACTCGACAGCCGTGATGGCCTCCTCATCCTCGTTGATGCTGCGCATTCGCTTTTCAATGGAATCCGGTTTGCCCATGTTGGATCGGTGAGTACAACGGTGCGTTACATAGCAGCAAGACGCGTAACACCAACCGAAATAGATAAGCAGTGCAAAAAAAAAAAAATTCAAATCGTGAAAGCTCTTTCAAGTTCTGCGTCGATCGACCCAATAGTTGCGTCTCTATTTTCGTCTCTCTGCTCTAGTTGTTTTTTTTTTTCTTTCTCATCTACAAAACGTGTACTTTTATTTTTTTCCTTTTGCCTTAACCCCACCATCCATCCTCCCATCCATACCAAGTACACTCCCACTATGGCCGCATCAATCTACACATCGCTCTGTCTACTGGCACTCCCGCTCACAGTGAAAGCCGACTTTTTCCAAAATTTCTTCGGACAACAGCAAAGACAAGCCCCTCAGTTTGATTACCAAAACGAACAACTCAACTCCAAATGCAACTCATACCTGTGTCCCGAGACTTTCGCGTGCGTCAAGAGCCCCGTCGACTGTCCCTGTCCGTTTCCAGACTCGCAACAGAAATGCGTGCTGCCAGATCTGAAAAACTATGTTTGCATAGCGAAAACGAACAAAAACGAACTCAAGGACTTCAAAGGTGAAATCAGAGACTGCAAATGGGTCGAACGCGCTTACCAGGGTTTGATTTGATCTTCATTAATTACATCATTGCCTGCTCCGACTAGCGGACCATCTTTTATACACAACCTCATCGAGCGCATACAGTTTCAGCAACTCAAACAAAGAATCATGTGAACCAAGCGCACACCACGCTTCTTCAAACGCACAAGCACTTGGAACACTCACATACGCCAACACCATGGTTTTCTTCACAGCACCAACAACCCTATTGACAGCACCATAATGACACCAGTCTCTTGCATTGCTCTCGGTCACTATACTAATGGCAAACTCCGCATGCTGGAATGGAGGTCCTCTCTCGTATAGTATATAGTCTGAAGCAAACTTCAATCCTGACTTGACACACCACCCAAGCGTCCTGTAGTGATAGTACACCAGAAATTGCAGCACAAACGGATTTTCAGGCGAAACGTCACCGTGTTGCGCAACAAGGCTCTTGAACAGCGTCACAACATCGTGGTACCCGTTGCTTGTTGAATCTTTGACTCGAATACAATTCGCAACTTCGAGAAACAATGCCTCCACAGGCATAAGTTCCAAGTACTCAAGACTTTCGATGTCTCCAGAGTCCAGAATCAGCTTCTTATCCTCCGGACGTAGTTCACCGTCATTCTGCTCCCGTGGGGGCAACTTCCGGTTCACAGCAGCTTTTTTCTGGTTCAACTCATAACGCTGCTTCTGGATATCAGCCACCTGATCCAGCTTGTTCTCCAGCTTGCACTGCCGCTCGAGCTCGTCAAGCTTCTTCCGCTCCGCCTTGTACTCTTCTCGCAGAGTTCTGCGGTACTTCACAATCTCCTCGTTGGTGATCTCCACGTCGTCGGTCTGCAGAACGCGTCGCGTCGTCCGGCTCAGCCATGTCGGCTCAGAACGCGAGTAAACACCTTTACCAAAAAACCCATAGTCCCACAGGTACCGCATATCGACCAGATCCGTCACTTTGAACGTGTGACTGTCGAAGTCAACCTCCACTAAACGTGGTTTGCGATACATAAGCTCATACGCCCAACAGCCCATCACCACGAGCCACGACACCGGGTTGTGAGGAACCAACACCGGAGCATCGAAAACCTCTAGCGGGAGAGCCTTGGAGTGCTTGACCAAGTACTTGGCGCTCCTTTTTGGCGGCATTGAGTCTCAGTCAAATATCTAGATTCATTCAGTTAGTCGTTGTTTTCGCTCTCAAAGCGCTCGTTTCTGCTGCATTCAAACCGAAAAATTTCAGATACCGTTGTAGTCTATTGAGAAATCATGTGCTCACACTATTATTCAAGCAACAATTATCAGGTTATCATCATCAAGTGGTCATACAAGCAAAAACAAAGCCAGCGTTTTCACCTTGTACATACTATTCTTCATCGGTAATGTCAACCTCCTAGAAAGCTGCCAGAAAATTCAGCCGTAAAGACAACGATACATTGCAATCGCCTCTCTGCCTCTATTTTTTTTCTTCCTAGGAAGCGGTAGAAATATAACAGCGACACTCAACATGGGAATAAAAACCTCTTTATATAGTTTTTTTTTTTCTTTGTCCAACTTGATCCCTCAGCTAAAATTTTTTTTTTTCTTTGGTTCCGTCTCCTCCAAGTAGGGTAAATAAAATTATCCTCATATACACGCACAAACTTATTGGTAAAACGTCCTTACATTCCTTCTCCTATACCATATCTCTTATTATCTACCTAAACCCCGTCACGGCGATATCAACCGCTTGAAACGACCATCCTGCGTCAGCTCACTCACCCTGTTCAGCATTCCTTGTAGACAGAGTTTCAATTTGCGCACATTTTCAGGCTCGAAATGACGCAGGTTGTGCGCAACAGACAACTTCGTGGACATCGCAGTGCCGTCATACAACATCCGGTGCAAACTCGCACAGAACTGCTCGTAAAAGTCAAAAGAATATCGCACAAACTGGAAATACGGCTTCATGTTGTGATACCGAATCTCAAAAAGATCAAGAATATTCTTCACATTGTTTGAAAGATCCGCAAACGTGAGCGTGTCAATATGGTCCAGATCAAGTAACTTGTAGTTGCGTAACATCCCAGCCTCAATCCGATCTTCTTTCTTGCCGAATTTCTGCTCCCATATCGCATTTTCGCTTTGCAGTTTCTCAAGTTTGACATCGAGCTCCTGCTTCTCCTTCGTCAACTCTTCGAGATCTTGGGTTTTCCCTCTAATTTCATCCTGTGATTGGTTGTATACAGAACCCAGTTCTTCCTTCTCCTTTTCAACCTCAACAAGCTTCTGTTCCAAAGCTTCCTTTTCGGCTTTCAACGTCAGTATCGTCTCGTTCGAGTCCCCGAGTTCCTGCCTCAAGTTATCCGAGCTCGTCTTGAGCTCTGTCACCAGCGCTTCAAGCTTCTCAACCTCTTCACAGACGCTCGCATTGGTCTTCTCCACACCAGCAAGTTGTTCCGCCAGATTCGAAACCTGCAGCGCCATCCCGGCAGAATCCTTCACGCTTTGATCCACTTGAGCTTCCAGTCGGCTCTTCATACTCTCGAGATCTTCATTGTCTTTCCTGAAATCCTCACTCTCCCTCTTGAGATCCATGGTCTGTCTTTTCAGCTCCCGCACCTCACTTCTCAACTCTGCATTCTGAAAATGTAAGCTCTTGTTGTCCTGTTCCAACATGTCACGTTCTCTGGTCACGGCGTCCTTGTCAACCAATGAATTGTTGAGCAAAGTCACCTCGCGCTGAAGAGTGTGCTTTTCGCTCGTCAGGTCGCTCTGTCTCAAACGCAACATTTCGATGATTTGATCCTTGGCAGTTTTCTCCTCATGTGATTGATTCAAATCACTCATCAAAGTCTCAATCTCAGCCCGTAAAAACTCCTTTTCACGCTCTAAGCTCTGGAACTCTTCGAGTCTCTCTTCCAAGGCCAGGTTGGCTTTCCTCGTCTCTGCCAGCTCCTTGTCCAACTTCTCCTTCTCCTTCAACAAAAACTCCACCTCGCGCTGTCTTTCGTTGTCAGAGGCTTCACTGTTGAACGGAGAGCTCAACTGGTTGTGGTTCTCTCTCGATGCTTGCGCAACCTTTCTCAAACCAGAATTCCGACCCACAGAGGGACTCATTTCCGTTATCCTCTGATTCAAGCCGCTGTTTTCCGACTGTGCGTGCATTTCTTTGAGCTTTTCCTCAAATCTATAGCGCATCCTCTGAACATTCGTCATGCTTTCTGCCGTGGACAGGCGCTCCATCGGCGTCGATGACACTATCGAGCTCGAGATCGGGGTCTGAAAATTGGCCAACGATTGTTTTACGAGTTTGGGAGCACCAAGAGACTTCCCTTGTTCTTTTGCACGCTTCATGAAGTTGGTGTTGACGTCCTCTTGCGATTCTCGGTCCGAGAAGTTGCCCATAAACGTGTCTGCGTATTTCTTCTTCAAGACAGCAGGAAACAATATGGCCTCTTCGAACTCCTCTCTATTTTCGGAGCCCCGTAAGCTCGCACTGAGCTCCTTAGTGTCAAACTCGAGATCCTGTTCAGACTCGCTGGACTCAACCATATGATCCATGTCCGAAGAGTCAAGCGACACGGAACGATTGTGTTGACCTGAAGCTTTTGTAGATCGCATTGTGAGAATTTTCGCCAAAATGGTCGTATGGTCCTGTACAGGGTATAGTGCTGTGGCCCTCAAGACTCCTCAAAAGCGATTTTGAACACGAATATCTGTTGTTGAACCACTGGAAGGAACAATGATCCTTTCACACGCCAAATATTTTATCATAAAAGAAAAACAAACATACACAAAATCAAAGAGAAAAAAAAAAAAAAATACACAAAATCAAGGCTGTGGGGCACGTGACTTGAGTCACATGGCACAATCACCTTTCTCCCTTTCACTATCTAAACACACTTACTTGCTTAGCGTTGAGGAAACAACGCAAGTGACGGGATCCACTCATGCGCTTGGTCAGACACCACTTATTCACTCACTCACTCACTCAATTGAGACCCGCTTCGCTAATCGTTCAGCCTGTCGCTAACCACCGAAAAAGGATAATCGAACGAAGCTTATCAGCAGGAACTCTGTTTCCGGCCAGATAGCACAAACCAAAACCTTAAAACTATAGAGAAGAACCGGATATAAAAAGCAAGAATAAAACAAAAAAAAAAAAAAAACCTCGTGTGCGGCTTTTGTCATCGGTGTTATCTCCGAACTGGATTTTTCAGCAATAATACTCCGTACTCAAGTTTCTGCTGCAATCTTGTAGGTTTGCTGGACCTGATTTCTCTTAAAACCAGACTCCGGCAGAATATACTCGATCGGATCAACATTTTCAATCCAGCCACAAAACGGTTGACTGATTTGCAGCCCTAAAGCTTTCAGTGCCTCAATCGACAGACTCTGGAAGTACTCAACGGGAGTACCAAGAAAAATATTCTCCTCCTGTCTCAGCGTACCCTGAGTCATGAATAAAATGCAAACAATTCTCTCCTCGTCCTTTGTTTTGTTAGCACTTCCCCCGTGATAGCAGGAAGCAAGCATGAAGAAACAATCGCCTTTTTCCAGCTCCGCGTACACTGCCTCCTCGTCTTTTGGTGCACGATAGTGGTCCCACAGATGGGACCCAGGCACAAATCTCGTTGCCCCGTTTTCTTTCGTGGCCTTCTTAAGAGCCACCACGCTACCAAGCGCTGTCTCGGTGCCGAACTCGTACTCTGTACGGTACTTTCTGATGTTGTGGTGCAGCATGTCGTCTCTGTGCAATGGCTGATCTGCACTGCCCGGTTTGATTGCAAAAACTATGCACGAATTGTGCTGTGCAGCAGAAAAACCGCTGATTACCTCATCAGGACCTAATCTAAACAGATTCTCCTTTCCAAGAAACCTGTTTGAGATACCGACATTCAGCGGGTGAGCAAGAAACTTCTCTGCCGCCGTCTTGGACTTGACACAGACTCCACTCACGCGGCGTGTGGTTGACGGAATAAATGTGTCTGAGTTTTCGGGGCTCTTAAATTTGCAGAGATGCGGATCCACATCACTAAGGATCTGGTCACAAACTTGCTCAGAGAGATAATTTTTGACAATACAGCCACCGTAAATTCTGAGTTTCTCTTCCATTTTCTCCAGTGTAGCTGGCTCCGACACAGTCAAATCTTGCACGGTCACATTGAGTGTTCTTGAGTCCTCAGAAACGGGCAGATCAGCTATGAGTGGTAGCCCGTTCTGGGCCTGCTTGTTGAGCGGCTTCAAGTTTGAGTAAGTTTGCGAGATCACTGGAGACATATTTGGTTCTACAGCAGAAGTGTACTATATAGGTTACCACGTTTGAGGTTCAACCCTGTGTCTTTTATAGTGCAACAAACAGTAAACTGGGTAGTTTTTGCGACGCGATAACGGAAACCAAGAGCGGAAACGATTTGTCGGAAATATGTGTATGAAAAGCCAAAAAATCAAATTTACTAAACTCAAAACCGAGTGATCAGTTATCGACGTTTATCTGCGTTGAAAAGGGGTCATGAAATCGAAAACTGTATAGAGGTCGTTGAATATTAAGTTAGGCAGCTAGATGGCTCAGTTGGTCGTCCTGATCGGCGCCCGTCAGTTTGCAAAGTTTTCTATTGATTTCCAGTAGTCGTTTGATCTCGTCTATCGACTGGTTCATCACGTTGTATTTGGACATGAACTTTTTTTTGCTTTTTGTGCTAGCAGATTTCATGCGTTCCTGATGAACGGGCGAGCTCACAATGAGCTCGCAAAGGTCTTCAAAAGCCTTTTTGATCATGGCCCGTCGTTTCTGCTCCGAAGACGTGTGATTGAGTTTCTTCTCTTGCTCTGTTAGAACCTTTTTTGCGAGTTGCAGATCGCGCTTTCTTTGACTCCTTTGGGTCTTTGGTTTTGTCACTCTGCCGGAGACAGCCTTTCTTTCAATGGTGTCGTTCTCGGGCGAGCTCGAGGAAACTGACGTTTCCGACGAGCACGGAGGCGGGAGTTGCGGTGTGTCTTCGTACTTGACTGGTGGCGGGGCTTTGGCATCGGTGTTTGTGTTTGCAAATGGGTCTATCGAGTGCCAGTGCTTACTCAGCTTGTTGAGATTCTGGTCGTTTGCTATGGAGTCCAAGAAATTTTCGAGTGCAGAGGTCTCCGACACAGAAAGCAGCTCTGACGCATGCTGGGAGTTGACGAGGTTGGCTGTGTAGTTGAGAGCGTTGAACGTGGTGAGCAAGTTGCGGGTATTGGGCGACACAGGCGAGTTTTCAGGCGCAAGATTGAGAGCCACGGACGAAGTAGCAGGTGACTGACACAGAACTGACGGTCTGCTGAGCAGCTCTGTGCGGTGCTGGTCAAACAGTGATCGCGTTTCGGGCATTTGAGGCTGCTTTTGCTGTAAGAAGTCTGGCGTGATGGGCCTGAGCACGTGATCGGGGCCGGTTAAAAGGGGTTTTGGAGACGGCGGAAACACGCTCGTGCCGAGAAAGGGCGTGAGACTTGCCGAGACAGTGTTTAGCGGCTGCGAAGGTGGCGTTTGGGGCAGAATTGAGCCGGAGGAGACCGTCGACACCGAGCTGAGACCCGGCTCGGACCCCGACGCGAGCGCGTGCGAGCCCGCAGAGGACGGAGCCGAGCCGAGTTCCTCCGAAATGAGCATATACGCCGTGTCAAAGTCGAGATCGGCCGAAAAATAATCGTGCAAGGAGCTGGAAGAGGGTGCCGGGACCGAATCGAGAGTAGGCAAACGGGGCAAACTGGGTAAAGTGGGCACCGGCGGTGCTCCGGCGGCCGCGGGCGCCGCGGCGGCCCCGGCGGCGGGGGCGGGCTCGGCCGAGAACCGTAGGCCTGTTGCCGGGCTTGTGCTGGCTCTGGCCATGTTTTGGAGGGACATTAGCTGGGGTAAAATGGGCTGGAAAACAAGTGTTGAAACAAAGACACGAAATTTTTTTTTATCCGAAAAAAAAAGAGTTGGGAAAAATCACATGCTTTAAAGGGGCCCAGAGGCAAAATCAAAAAAAAAAAATTTGAATAATTACAAAATACTGGGGGAGGCCGCGGGGACGCGCGGCGGGCACTTTTTTTGTTTTTTTTGCTGCTGCTTCCCCGCCATTCGGTCACGGACGAGTCGCCGTCCGTGACTAGGCAGAAGAAACCACACCAGCCTCAAGACGGGCGCGCACGATTTCGTCAGAGTCATCAGGGTTTTTTTGCACAACTCCCGCAGTCTTGAGCACGCTGGCAGTGCCGAGAACGTCCTTCTCAAAATCAATGGCAGCAACGTCAGAGCTGAACCGAACGGTCTTCTGCCACTCCCGCGCGTCCTCTAGCGAGTAGTCGAGGTTACTGGCAATGTAGTGGGCAGCCTCGTCCTCGTGGCTGCGGTAGTAGTCGATTCCCTGCTGCAGGGCGGCCAGGAACTGCGCCACGTCTGTGCGCGAAAGGCCTGCACGCGCCACAACGACCCACGAGGACCAAGGAGTGTAAATTTCACCAACGCGCTTGATCTCCCCAGAGTCGTAGTAACGTTTGCTGGTGAAGTGCTCCCACATGAACGCGTCGGAAGGCTCGAGCCCGGGCTTCTGGTTGACCGAGTCACGCAGGTTCTTGAAGTTGTCCAGCACGGCAAAGTTGGAGAAAAATGGTTTTTGGAAGTGGTGTTGCAGTGCCAGCACAAAGGACATCACGTACGAGCCAGACCCGATTCTGCTCACGCCGATCGACGCGCCGGCCAGCTGCGACGCCGACTCAACGTCTTGACGCTCCGCACCGGTCGAAATCGCCCAGCACAACGGCGACTCGACGTACGTGCCGGCAATCTGGTAGCTCTCGTGGTCGCCATCACAAAGGCCGCGCACAAACGCCTCGGTGAGTCCGATAGCAAGATCCAACTCACCGTTCTTGAGCGACTGGATCAGATGGCCCG
>PPHT02000009.1:234735-250955 GCA_003705115.2 Ogataea henricii
ATAGGGACGGGTTTTTTTTTTTTTTTTTTTTGGATTTTTCAGTTTTTTTTTTTTTGTAGAATTTCCATTCGCAGCTTACGTCAGCACATACTTAACGTCTCTTGTATATACAAGGCTTGAGAAGCCATTGACCTTCTGGCTGCTCTTCGCGCTTCTTTTGCAACTGTTCTGCAGGCTTTTCGTCCTCAACAAACTTGCGGCGTTTCTCCTCTTTGGCCCGGCGTTCGCTTAGAATATCTGCTGGAGGCTTGAAAAATTCAAACCGAGTAAACATTTTGTTGGAGTCGTCTGTGGATTTGTGGAAGAACCCAAATTTTTTCAGCGCATCGATAAACTCGTTACCCTTTTCGTCACTGAAACGTGACTTGATCTCCGCGATCCAAAGCTCTCCACGCGGGTTCAACAGCCGGTAGGCCTCCTGGATGAAATCAAGGAAATTCGTACCCATCAGAGCCAGACAGAAAATCACAATGGTGCACGAACCGTCTGGAAGCGGCACATTCCGAATATCGGCAACCGTCACTTTCTCGTTGGCCTTCTTCAGATCAAACGAATGCACATCAATCTTGAGACTCGCACCAAATTTACCAGCGTTTTTCCCACCTCTTCCACGTCTCTTAGAAGAGCCTCCTTTCATCTCTTTGAGGAACTTCTCCACGTCGTATGCTAGCTGGGCTTCTCCGCATCCCATGTCAGCAATCACGACTTTCCTGTCGCTCAAAGCAGGAAGTCCTCCCGGAGCATTCACGTTACGAGTGGTTCCTCGCACCTTGATCTGGTTCACAAACACATCCACTGGATTCTCAGGCCAGGATTGAACCTGCGAACGGAACCCGTTGTGATATTCGTCAAACAGCTCCGGCTGCTCTTTCATGAGGTTCAGCGCTTCCTCCGACTTTATCGTGTACAATTGCTCATTGATCCATCTAAATCTCGATCCAGATAGCTTGGCCATCATTTTTTTCTGGAGCGGAGTTAATCCGGAGGTGTCTATTTGATCCGGCATTTTTGGAGGAGCAACAGACGACACAGCCGAGGAGGAGGTGTCTTGCTTTCTCTCCTCGACGTTTTGTGGTCTCTTTTGGCGTTTATCCTGGGGTTTATGCTCACTCGAATCATCTTGTCTCTTTTTTTTCGATTCCTCGAATCTTTCTTTTCTTTCCTCCTTTCTCTTTTGTTTCTTCGCACTGAGCGGAGCCGCCGGCACAGCCGCAACTTTCTTGCCTTCAAGGCCCCATCCGTCAACTTCAAACAACGACATACTTAGATGATAGTGTACCGTAGTGTTGCAGTTACTATGACAAGTGGAAAGCTTTTAAAATTTTTCAAACAAAAAAAAAAAAAAAATTTTTTTTATTTTTCACTGATAAAAAATATTTTTTTTTTTTCCAACTCCATCAACTCCGATAAGCAAGTCCAATTGTACCCCAAGAAAGAAGAAAAGTAGTATTAATAATACAAAAATTGTTAGAAAAGGTAAGTAGTAAAACAATACACAAACGAATTGGATCAGTAGGTAAAACAAAGACAACAAATGCATCTAATGCCATCACCAACAGCTAAAAAAATATCAAGGGATGTTAATAGGATAAGAGAAAAAAAAAAAGTTTGAGAGAAAAAGAGCCTCACACACTGCAACGTCATGAGTTCTGTTTGGGAGTGTGCTGACCCGAGTTTGCCTCCGTCGACGTCGTCGCAGTCGCCGAACTGGCAGAGTATTGCTGCGTTTGGTATGGATACGCATTGCTCGTGCTGGAGCCGGACGTTGACGAAGGAACACTGGCGTAGGAGTGAGCCCCTTGCTGTTGCTGCTGTTGCTGCTGCTGCTGCTGCTGTTGATGCTGTTGCTGTTGCTGTTGCTGCTGTCCCGGCTGGTACTGAGCCCCATAAGACCCATACGACGAGTTGGAAAGCTGCTGTTGGTAGTATGGTTGTTGTGGCTGCTGAGACTGCGACTGCTGCTGCGATTGCTGCTGTTGTGGCTGCTGTTGTGCAGCGGCACTGGCGGAAGTAGCGGCGGAAGTTGACTGCAAAGAGGGTTTTTGGGATTGCGGATACCCAGAATAGCCATAGTAGTATTGCTGAGCCGGTTGTGACTGGTAGTATGATGAAGTCGATGTAGAAGCTGGATATGTTCCTGGTGTAGAGGTGTGTTGGGGAGTCTCCTCTTTTGGTTTCGTCTTATTTTCAAGCTTGAATTTTGAATCTCCTTTGATTTTGTTTGGGTCTGACGAGTCATCAGTGCCAGAAGAGGCACTTGTAGCCGAGGCAGCAGCCGAGGCAGCGGCGGCGGCGGCGGCGGCAGCAGCAGCAGCAGCGGCCGCCGCTCCTGCCGACGGAGTTGAACTTGCAGCACCAACGGCTCCGGAGCCGATTGCCGGAACTGCTGCTGGCTGCGAGTGGTAGTAAGGGTAACCTGTTTGCAAAGGATGGGCCTGGACAGGCTTTCCGCCCGGTTGAGAAGCCGGAGAGCCCTGTTGGATCACTTTCTTGATATCCTTGACAAACAATGGATACAACATATCGACGATTCCTTCTCTCTGGGCCATTGCGAGCGCTCTTTCGAACGGAATCCACACTCCTTTGAGGTGCATTGAGCCGATCTTCACCACGTGTCTGGTCTTTTCTGCCTTGAGAATGCCGTCTCTGCGGCCGCGCGTCATCTTGGCCACGTTCAATAGCTTAGTTCCATTGATCATTTCGTTGTCTGCTCTGCGGACAACGGCCACTCCGTTCGCTTCCACTTGGTAACACAGGGTTTTCTCGTCCTCCCACATTGTAGTGGTGATTTTCGGACGAATACCTGCAGGTTGAACCGGCGCAAACGAGGAATCCGGGGTACCGACGGCTGCTCCCGGGGTTGCTCCGTACAAGTGAGGCAGCTGGCCCCCGTACGATTGCGCCGTGGCAGGCGAGTACCCCGCATAGCTACCGTAGCGGCTGTAGTACTGGCCTGGAACCTGTGCTGCTGCTGCTGCTGATGGTGCTGCTGCTGGCGGCGGTTGGGCGTAATAATAGCCTGCGGCGGTTTGGTAAGCGTTGGCGGCTTGGCCAGGCTGTTGCTGCTGTTGCTGCTGTTGCTGCTGCTGTTGCTGCTGTAGATATGCATATTGAGAGTAGTGAGATGCTGAAGGTGCGCCTGGGGCTGTGGTGGGATATGTGGCTGGTGCGGAGTACCCGTAGGAGTACTGTGGCTGGGGATCTGTGGCGGTGTCGGCGTGAGTAGGAGCTGGCGGAACAGCGCCAATGGATGGAACCGCTGGACCTGCTGGAGCGGTGTGGGAAACGTGGGAAGCTGGAGCCGGCTGCAGGGCTGATCGGTCGTTGGCGTAACTGTAGGACCTGTCTGTGGCGTAGTTTGGCTGGGTTCCGGGTGTAGGGGCGGCTGCCGCTGGGGCCCCGGCCTGAGCGTACTGGTAAGGCTGGTACGGTTGGTACTGCGAGTACTGCTGGGACATGGAAGTCGTGGGTCTATTCCTTTGTCTTGTTGTTGCTGTTGCTGTTGTTGTTGCTGTTGTTGTTGTTGTTGTTGTTGTTTGTGTGTGTTGATATTTTTGATTATGTGATTTTTTTTTCCCTCTTGTTATTTGGTGTTTGTTTTGTCTTTTTTTTTCAAACTGCTCTTGGGCAATTGGCACACCACCAACGCGTGCAAGACAGGATCCGAGTAGTGTGGAGCGGGCTGACTGGACGTGAACACTGCGGCGCCGGTAAGAAGTGCTGAGTGGTGATGGAGTGGAAATATTACAGGTTCGGAGGAAGGGTAGCTGTAATGGGCAGTTGGATGAGATCTCGGACGCAGACGCAAGGGCCGGAGCGCGGCGCGCGGGCCAAACGGGAGCGGAGAGAAAAAAAATAGGAAAAGTGGAAAAAGACCGGGGGAAAAGACTGGGGGAGGTGGCAGGTGTGCCCCTGCGTGACCTAATGGGTGCGCGCACGGCGCGCCGCCCCCGACGGCCGCCGAGAGCGCGTGGGGCCCCAGGCGGGCGGGCCCGTTTGGGTCCGTTTGGGTCCGTTTGGGTCTCGCAGCAGCAACGCGCAAACATGCGCGCTTGTGCGTGCCACCGCGTAGTGCGGAAGGCGCGCGGAATTTTTCGGGGACACCGAGGGCGGCGCCATGGACCCTGCGCAACGGAGCAAATGCAAAAAAATACATACAAATTGTACGTGGCTTGCGAAGGGTGTAAGTTTCCACTGCACTGGATGCGCTGGCTGCAACGACTACGCTGGTTGGACTGCGTTTGTGGTTCTGCGCTTGCAGCTTGGCTCGTCCACAGCCGTGGCCTAAAATGAGTGCATCTGCGTTGTAGGTGGACTGAGTCGTCTGTGCCGATGCAGATCTCTCCTGAGCTCGCGCGTGCTATTGTTTTTTATTGTTTTAGATCAAAAAAGAGCGACGGTAGCCAACAAGAAAGTCTGGCTAGCGATTAGGTGCGATGTGTAGGCACAGAGGCACGAAAAAGTACAGCGAGGCGCGATGGATGCGGGTAGCGAGTCGCTGCCGTTGCCGACTCGTGCGGATCCAAACGGTGCGCCCAGCGGTGCCCCCCTCGGCGGTGCCCCCCCGGCGGTGCCCCCTTTGGCGGTGCCCCCTCGGCGGTGCTCCGGCGGTGCATGCTTACATAAGCGCACACGCACACGCGCACGCGCGCATGCGCACTTTCCCACCCATTGTACGTTGTGTCCTTCCTCGCTTCCATCGATCTGGCTCGCCAACGGCCGCGCTCTGTGATTGGACCGTCGAGCCAGGCAGTTGCGAGCGCGAGGCGAACGGTGCAATCACAGGGCGCGGCAAGGTCTGCTAAGCAGACTCTGCTTTTCCCTCGCGGCCGATCGCGGCCGATCGACCCTGTCGACCCTGTCAACCCTGTCGACCCTGTCGACCCGATCGAGTCGATCGAGTCGATCGACTCGAACTTTTTTCCAGCTCTGCGGTGTCGCTCGTTCTTTTTTCCGGTGCGAGGTGTTTTGTCGAGATGAAAAATTCCTAGATCATCTCTTTTCCTTCCTCCTCTCTCTTGTTTGCTTGTTGTCTGTTTCAACAACCATGAGCGAACCGCCAACCACGCCACCTTCGCCAGCGTCTCCCGACAACACAGCCACCCCCGTGTATGTGCTCGTGGAGCTAGCCACGACCGGTGACGACCAGGGCGTCTACATCACCAAAGACACTTCGGAAATCATTGAGATCGCATGGGCCATTCTAGACCAACATGAGCTCACCGAGCTGTCGAGCGGCTCGGTTCTTGTCAAACCGGTCAGCACCCCGGTGACTCCTCTGTGCACGACGCTCACTGCGCTCACGTGGGACAGCGTCAAGGGTGCGGGATCGCTGAAAGATGCTGTGCGACAACTCGACAGTGCCATTTCACAACACGTTACTGCACACGGCCGTCCGTTTGTGTTTGTCACGTCCAATTCGTGGGACCTGCGCATGAAGTTACCGAAAGAGTCGCGTGAGAAGAGCATCGAACTGCCGGAATACATTGAGTACGCCAGCTATTTCGACCTCAAAAGAGAGTTTGCAAGGTACCTAGATGGAGTTGAAGAGATGATGAATGAAGGTGATGGAACGGGAACGGGAACCGGTGCGGGTGCCGGAAACGGAAACGGCATGGCCACGTTTGGGGGCGTTTCCGGTCTCGCGTCGATGGTCTCTGCGCTCGAAATCGATATCTCGTCAATCAAACCGGTCAACACTCACGTTTCGGCCTCATTAAACCTCGCAATGCCGCGTCGCGCAGGCGACGATGTGCAAATCGTGGCCAAGATCCTGCGCCACATGCTTCTCACAGCTCCGGCGCCCAAAACCGCCGCGGTGCTTCAACATCCGCACGATATGGGGCTCGACCGTCGTCAATTCTTGGCCGAACAATCTCGCATCTTGTACATGACGAATCTGCCCTTGGACACGACGCAAAGCGAGCTTGAGTCTTGGTTCACGCAGTTTGGCGGGCGTCCAATTGCGTTCTGGACTGTGAAACAGCCACAAGATAGAGGCTCGAACGGCGTGAACGTGTCATCATCTGCTGGAGCGGCTTCGAGTTCTGCCAACAGTTCTCGTAGCAACAGCGCGAACGGAATATCACCAAAGCCAACGTGTTCTGGCTTTGCGATCTTTGCCACTCATGAGGAGGCTGTTGATTCGCTTGCGATGAACGGACGTGTTTTGAATGACAAGACGGTAGAAATACAGCCTTCTTCGGTCAAAGTTCTCGACAAGGCTCAGGAAATTCTGACGCCGTTCCCGTCGTCGAAAAACCGGCCAAGACCAGGCGACTGGACGTGTCCCTCGTGTGGATTTTCAAACTTTCAAAGACGTACGGCATGTTTCCGGTGTTCGTTTCCGGCAGCTTCTGCTGCAGCGATTCAGGAATCGGTTAACGGCCACGCGCACGGCCACATGCACAGCCACGCGCACGGCCACGCGCACCCCCAGCACAGCCACGCGCACGGCCATTTCCGGTCGCCACAGACTCAGGGAGGACTTGGAGGTAGCAACAACTACCATCACCACTCGCAACAACAACAACAGCAACAACAGCAACAGCAACAGCAACAGCAACAGCAACAGCAGCAGCAGCCATCATCGTCGTCGAACGTGCCGTTCCGTGCCGGAGACTGGAAATGTATCAACGAGAACTGTGCCTACCACAACTTTGCCAAAAACATCTGCTGTCTCAAGTGCGGTGCTCCACGGGTGCAGTCGTCGATTGTGAACGGCCATCCGCACAGCAACCAGCAGGATCTGTACAATTTAGTCTCGCCTGTTTTTCAGCAGCGTGCGGCTGGGCCAGGGTCGGCTGTGGCGCAGCATGTGGCGCAGCAGCAGAGCCGGATTTACAGGCAACATCATGCGGACTTGCAGCAACAGCAGCAGCAAAGTTATGCTGGATTGGAGTTGCACAAGAGCATTTCTCTGCCTTCGAGCAAGCAGAGCTCGCACTCGGGCTCGAACGCGAACACTCCGTTGTTCCAGCCGACATTTGCCAGTGTGGATGAGTTTAAGAACCTCACCAGCAGGATCGGAGGGCTGAGTTTGGGGGGTGGGATTTACAACGGTGGGATGAATTTGAGTGGGTTGGATTTGGATGAGGCGACGACGAGCGAGGCGAGTAAGTGACGACGAACGACGAGCGAAGCGAGCCGTCGTCGCGAAGCGAGCCGTGAGTGAGTGGGTGAGAAGATGATCCCCCTTCGCACGTTTGAAACCACTCGCTTGCCTCGTTTGACTCGCTTCGCTCGTGAATCAATCGCACAGCGCATTCTCTGCGCTTACGTAATGGCACAGCAAATTACTAGAATCAAAATCGTGAGTTAGTAAGTCATGGATGTAGTCGTTCAAACGTGGGAGTTGACGTACGGACCGTGCGAGCCACCCGATCAACCTTGTTACAGCTTTAGTTGACCAAGTTTGAGTGAAGTTTTGGTTCCAAGATGGAGTCGGTCCTTTTCTCTGAAGTAATTTTGAAGCCTCAATAAGCGGTCAATTGGTGTATTGCCGAAAACTTGCAAGTGAGTCGAGTGAGTCGAGTCAGCCACGGTTCAGGCAGTTACGACTGACTGGCTCGTAGGCGAATGACTCGCTTCGCTCGTCATTCGCCACAAGCGACGCGACGATCGACGCGACGAGCAAAATGACTTGCTTCGCTCGTCATTTCGCGCGTCGCTTCGCGTCGCTTCGCTCGTCATTTCTCAAACCAACCTCAAACGCTCTGCCAAACCGCCAACAACCACCCCTGTTCAACTTGCCCCACCAGACCCGACCCAATCCACCGCCAAAACCCCGCTCGCCCGCCCTGTTGCACCTGTCTGTGCCCATAAACACCGCGTCGCCGACCAGTTACACCTCTCCTCGTCTCTTGTTAGTACTTCGCTCACTCATCTCGATGACGGACAGCCCTTCATTTGACCCTCCCGGTCAGACACAAACGGTGTTCAAAGTGCAGCTCTACATCTGTTCGACCCTGGGGCTTGTCATCTTCCTTGTTTTCTGCGTCGCGCGCTACAAGTTCCCCCTCATCTACTCTGTCAGACCCTATAGAAACAAGATCATCAAACGACTGCCAAACAACTGTCTCGGATGGATCAAGATCGTCTACGCCATCACCAACGACGAGCTTCTGCAAGTCGCAGGCCTCGACTCGTATGTCTTCCTCTGTTTCTTCCGAATGGGAATCAAGATCTTTGCCTCCATGACTGTGATTGGCTTGCTGGTTCTCACGCCAGTCAGGTACATTCTCACTGGGAACTTTGAAAAGGAGGCACTGCGGTCCTCCTTTCTGCAGAGAGTGCTCCCGTTCGGCTCCGCAAACGGCCCGGGCAAACCCGACTCCCAGGACCCCACCGCATACCTCGTGGTGTGCACCATCTTCACCTACGTTTTCACCGCCATTGTTTACTACTTCCTCTTTAAGGAAACCGCTCACATCATCAAGACCCGCCAGCGTTGCCTGGGCTCCCAGCGCTCGGTCACAGACCGCACGATCGCCATCTCCAACATCCCAGACCACCTCAAAGACGAGGATGCCCTCCGCTCGCACATCGAGACCCTCGGCGTCGGTCACGTGGAACGCGTCACGCTTGTCCACGACTACCAGGAGCTCGACGAGCTGTTCAAACGCCGCGAAAAAGTGCTCAGAAGGCTCGAAAGACTGTACTCCAGGCGGTTTGGCGTCAAGGTTTGTTTGGGCAGCGTCCCTTCTGCGCAGTGTTTGCCGAGTGTTGAGGTTGGTGATCTTGAACAGGGCGTGGCGGTGCCGACCGTGGCGCAGTCGACCGCGGCGCAGCCGCGGTCAACACCGCCCTCAGCACCGCCACGGTCGGCACCGCCTTCGGCCAACTCTGCTGCTGCGCAGCAGAGTTTGCCGCACGAGTCAACCCCCCTCCTCCGCGACCTCCTCCTCACAGACAACAACTCTGAAAACACCCTCAGCACCGCCACAGACCTGTTCCGCCAGCTGCTCAGCCTCAACCGCGAAATCACCAGCCTCCGCACCAGCCACACGTTCAAGCCCATCCCGTACGCGTTTGTCACGATGGACTCCGTCTCGGACGCACAAATGGCGGCACAGGCGGTGTTTTCCCCGCGTGTCTTCCAGCTCATCACGTGCCTGGCGCCCGCGCCGCTCGACGTTAACTGGAAGAACCTCGTTCTCAGCACGAGGACCGTTTTGCTGCGCAAAAACGCTCTCGAGTTGCTCATCATTGTGTTCAGCATGTTGCTCATCATCCCGCTGCGGTACGTCTCGTCGCTGCTGAACGTGAGCGCAATCAAGAAGCTGTGGCCCGAGTTTGGCAACTACCTGCTCAAGCACGACCTGCTGCGCACGATCGTCACCGGACTGTTGCCGACGTATCTGTTCACGCTCATCAACGTTGCGCTGCCGTACGTGATCTCTTTTCTTGCCGGCTTGCAAGGACTGGTCTCCAAAGGCGACGTGGAGCTTTCGGTGATCCGCAAGAACTTCATGTACATCTTCTTCAACCTGTTTCTTGTGTTTACGCTGTTTGGAACGCTCTCCAGTTACAAAGCGTTGCTCACAGACACGACGAAAATCGCGCCGCTGCTGGCAGTTTCGATGAAGAACCTGTCGCTGTTCTACGTCGACTTGATCCTGTTGCAGGGGCTGGTGATGTTCCCGGTCAAACTGCTACAAGCCGGCGACCTGGCGTACATTTTCTGGCAGTACGTGCTCTGTTCGTTCTGGCAGACTCCGCGAGACTACCGCGATCTTTTCTACAAGCCTGCGCCGTTTGAGGTTGGGCTTATTCTGCCGCAACACTTGCTAATCTTCATCATCACCATCATCTACTCGGTGATTTCCACCAAGATCCTCACGTCTGGACTCGTTTACTTTGTGCTCGGGTTCTACGTTTACAAGTACCAGCTCGTTTACTCGCTGGTCCACCCGTACCACAGCACCGGCAAGGCGTGGCCGATTGTGTTTCGACGCGTTTGTCTCGGGATGTTTTTCTTCCATCTCCAGATGTTTGGAACACTTGCTTTGGAGCAGTCGTTTGTGCTTGCCGGGCTGATTGTGCCGCTTTTGCCGTCTGTGATTGTGGTTTTGATGTTTTTCGACCGCAACTATCTGCCCTTGTTGTACTACATTGCTCTGGATGCGATCAAGACTTCTGGAGAATCAGCGAGCGACGAGCACGCTCAGCACGCTGGCGACGCGACGCCGTCGGCGCGTCGAAAGTCGATCATCAACGACGTTGTGGCGTGCGAATCTGCAGAAGTCGAGGACCATCAGCTGCGTAAGCGTCGAAGCACGATCGACGAGGCTCGCGAGGAGTTCCAGAGTTACACGTATCCGCATCTGGTGGATCCACTGGACGGGCCGTGGGTTGGGTTTGTTGGTGAGGAGATTGAGTGTGTAGAGGTTTTTGAGGAGGGGGGAGAGATTGGGAGTGTGCTGGTGAGGAAGAGGAATCCGGGGGTGGAGTATGATTAGCAAAATGACGAGCGAAGCGAGTCATTTTGCTTGTCATTTCGCGAGTCACAAACGACTATATGACTAGCGAAGCGAGTCACTTTGAAAGTCAATTTGCCAGTCACAGCCGACCATATGACGAGCGAAGCGAGTCCTTTTGCTGATCAATTTGCTAGTCAATTTGCCAGTCAATTTGCTCGTCACTTTGCTTTGTCATTTTGCTTGTCATTTTGCGAGCCACAAACGACTGTATGAAGAGCAAAACTAGTTATTTTGCTAGTTATGTTGCTGGTCATTTTACCAGTCATTTAGCTAGTCATTTAGCTAGTCATTTCGCTAGTTGTTTTGCTGGTCATTTTGGTCACCAATCTGCTCGTCATTTTGCTAGTCATTTGCGAGTCACAAACGAACCATAGCGACTCGCTTCGCTCATCCTTTTGCTCCCATAAATGCCTTCAAGTTTTTCACAAACTTCTGGCCTGCTCCGAACCTGCTTTTTACGTCTCTCGAGAATCCTGTTGTCTTTTCTTGCTTTTATTTAGATAATATAATGTCATCCCTGCTACCATTCTGACGAGCGAAACGACGAGCGAAGCGAGTCGTGAGTGAGTTTTGCGAGTCATTTGCGAGTCATTGAGTCATCCTTTTGCTGATAAATATACTTGGCTTTGAAGGCTTTTGAGGTCAAATGGTGGCAAGTAGATGATGGAGAGAGAAAATTTTGGTAGCACAATCTCTTGACAAGTTGATTTGCATGACGAGCGAAGCGAGTCATTGAGTGAGTGGTTCGTTCGTTCGTCATCAAAGTTCTTGCTTTCTCAGGGGTAAACTAAAATACCAAGTCGTCCGGTAGTGGATAAAAAATGGTGGCAGGTAAAATGGTGGTAGATTAAAGTTTGGTTGCACTACAAGATTTGAGCGGTAGGTTCACTACAAGAAGCTCATGAGTGAGTAAGAGCACCCACCGAGCACCCACTGAGCACCACTGAGCACCCACTGATCACTCACTCCGATCACTCATTCTCGACTCGCTCACTCGCTTTGCTCGTTGTTTGTTTGCTCGTCGTGAGTGAGTGGTAAGCGGTTTTGAGTAAGTGAGTTGTGAGCGGTTCTGAGTGAGCGAGTTGTAAGCGGGTATTGAGTAAAGTGAAAGGTGATATCTTCATGACAAACTTCGTCCAAATGACTCGCTTCGCTTGAATTACTGATTGACTTACTCCTACATTTACTCTTAGTTCGACACTCGATCATTCACTCACTCCGACATTCACTACTACACTCACGGCGAGCAAAGCGAGTCAAGTGACTGGAATTGAACAAATGACTCGCAATTGCTTTACTTTGCTCATGACTCGCTTCGCTCGTCCTTTGACTTGCAACCATTTGCTCCATGTCTACCAAGAAAAAAACATTTGGTCACGTGACCGGGGAATCATCTTGCACAAAAAATTGTATGTACTATCGAAGGTTGTAGTTCGAAGGACGAGCAAACGACAAGCGAACGATGAGCAGAGCCAGTCGAGAGTGTGGTGGTGAGTGTGGTGGTGAGTGTCAGGCTAACTGAATGAGTAAGTGCAGGAGTAATTAAATGAATGAATCACTCGCTTCGCTCGTCGTTTGCACACAAACTGCCACCCAACACATTGAGCTTAGTGTTTGCTCTTCAATTGTCATCAATGACGAGCGAAGCAAGATGACTCGCTTCGCTCTGCAAGATGACTCGCTTCGCTCTGCAAGATGACTCGCTTCGCTCGTCATTTCGCCTCGCTCACGTGACTCCCACCACCTGACCCTGGTCACGTAGGCGCAGTCGCGAAATCATCTATTATTAGACACGACACGAAACAAACATGAAGGGAGGCTTAAACTCCTTGTATGACATGGCCCACAATCCCTGACTGCCCGACTCCGCCCATTTCGTCCCCCCCCCCCTTATATACATCATCAATCACGCCTCACTAGCTCGCATCTCCTGTCTCGCATCCCTCACCACGCAACATGATAGATAACCCTTTCACCCTCGATCAGGACGACGAGTCCATACTACAGCCGCTCGCAGATCATGACACTGCAAGCACGGCCAGCGATGCGAGCACCACAAGCGAAGTGGTGCAATCAACACCGTTCGACACTGCCTCAATAACAGACACCGAATCAACCACTACAGACGCACGCTACAGTCAAGGCTACTACCCTGAAGGGACAACCTCAACAAACGACAATAACTTCCTCTCAGTGCCGACGGCCCCATCAAACGTGTACACGCTCCCGAGACCCAACAGATACTCAGATGGTGCACTTTCAGAAGCTAGTTGGGGTAGCAGTACAGCCGATCCGTTCGGTGAGAAGGCCGCGTCGATCGACGCCGCGACGATCGACGCGACGGCGACCTCCACAAACGATCAAGATTACTACTACCACAACAACAACTTGTCCTACATCCCAGCACGGGCACAGGCACAAGCACAGTCACCTTTTGAAAACTTCCCAAACTTCCAAGCTTTCGAAAGAGACAGCGACGAGCCGTTGTTGGAAAACGATGTCCATTTTGGTACAGAGAACGTGATTGATGGCTTGAATGCAGCCGCCACAGGTGACACTAAAGTTCAATTGCTGGACGATAAGCACTACAGTTTCGATTATCCGGTCCCCAAACAGTTGCTCAACAAGATTCCGTTTGAGGATGCCAAATCGTTGACCGAGTTCACACATCTAAGGTACCATGCAATCACTGCAGATCCAAAAGAGTATACCGGTGGTGATCCGGAAAAACGCAGCGATATCGAGAATTACCCGTTGCGACCAAATTTGTACGGTGTGCGCCGTGAAACAGAGCTGATGGTGGTTTGCACGATGTACAATGAGGATGACGTTTTGCTTGGCCGCACTTTGAAAGGTGTTTTCAAAAATATCAAGCACATGTTCAACAAGACCGGAAACGAATCCGGCTCGGAATCCGGCTCGCATCCTTGGGGTCGCGATGCGTGGAAAAAAATCGTGGTGGTTGTGGTTAGCGATGGTCGAAGCAAAATCCATGAGCGTTCAAAAGCTTTGCTCACGTTGCTTGGTTGCTACCAGGAAGGTGTGGTCCAGGAGTCTGTCAACGGTGAAGACGTGAATGCGCATCTTTTCGAGTACACAACCACTTTTGGTATCGGTAAGATCGAAAGTCACCGCAGCGATGAAGGAACGCGTGGGTTCACCGTCCCGCTCGTGACAGAACAGACGGTTCCTGTGCAACTTATGTTTTTGTTGAAAGAGCAAAACAAACAGAAAATCAATTCGCACCGTTGGGCTTTCAACTTCCTGTGTCCGAATCTCAACCCGAAAGTGGTTTGCCTGCTGGACGTGGGAACTGAGCCTGGGCCGGATTCGATTTACAAACTTTGGCGTTCGTTTAGAGATCCAAGAGTGGGCGGATCGTGTGGTGAGATCCGGGCGATGCTCGGAAGCCGCACGAGCCCCAACGACGAGATGTCGGTTATGGCCCGTATCGGAAACCGGTTTGTGAAGTTTGCCGCGGATATGCGCTGCGTGCTAACGAATCCGCTCATTGCGGCTCAAAATTTCGAGTACAAGATCTCAAACGTTTTGGACAAGCCGATGGAGGCTGCTTTTGGATTTGTGACTGTGCTGCCCGGCGCGTTCAGCGCGTACCGTTACGCTGCATTGCAAGGAGCACCGCTCGACGCATACTTCCATGGAGAAGACATGAAAACCGACGCGGAGAAACCGGCCGGGACTCTCGAAAGCAACATGTATCTGGCAGAAGACCGGATCCTGTGTTTTGAGCTGATTGCCAAGCGCAACGAGGCGTATCTGCTCACGTACGTCCACGACGCTTTTGCCACGACCGATGTTCCGTCCGGAGTGAGCGAATTCATCAACCAACGTCGTCGGTGGTTGAATGGATCATTTTTCGCTGCATTGTACTCGGTGATGCATTTCTACCGCATTATTCGACACTCCCGCCACTCGTTCTGGCGTAAGTCTGCGCTGTGCTTGGAAGTTGTGTACCAGACTGTGAACATCTGCCTTTCGTGGTTGTCAATTTCCTTGTACTTTCTTGTGTTTCGGATTCTGACGCTCGCTGTGGCGGAAACCGGTGTCGGTTTCGCGGCCGGAAACGTTCTCGCTGTGGTATTTCTATGGATCTACATTGCCGCTTTGGCACTCACGTTTGTGATCTCTTTTGGTAACCGTCCAACAGACGCTCATCGATTGTACATGCTGGCGTTTGTGTTGTTTGCCATTGTGATGATCTACATCATGTTCTGCGTCGTTTTGCTGACCGTGACGTCGATTCAGGACATTTTGAGCGATACGGAAACTCACAGAACTTTCATTGCGTTCATGAAGAACTCGAAATTCCGCAACTTGACAGTGTCGCTCGCATCGACGTACGTGTTGTACATCCTCGGGTCGGTTCTTTTCATGGACTTTTTCCATCTTTTTGGGTGCACGTTGCAGTATCTGTTACTGAGTCCAGCCTACATCAACGTTTTGAGCATTTTTGCGTTTTGCAACATCCACGACATCTCGTGGGGAACAAAAGGTGCATTGAAAACGGAATCTGGTGGAGCCAAAAAAGAGGCGTCTACAGCAGAAAACGCCAATCTGCTTGTCTTGTCGGAGGCTTTACAAGATCCAGATGAAATGTACTTGCTGGCACAAAACAACGTTTCAAAACCCGAGGTTGTTTCGAAAGAAAACACGTTCAAGACGTCGGAACGCAACTACGCATTGGGAAGAACGTACACGGTTTTGATCTGGCTGATTTGCAATTTTGCAGTGGTTGCAGTGGTTCTAAGAACCGGTGGTTTGGACGATTATAAAGATATTCATGATGACAGCACCGCCACCGACACCGCCACAACCACCGCCACAACCACCGCCACGAAAAGATTCTTGCTAAAGCGAGACGTCGATAACAACTCTTCAAACATCTTCATGACGGTGATTCTGTGGACAGTGGCGATTCTTGCGCTGGTTCGGTTTATCGGGGCGGTGGTGTACCGGATCGGGTCGTTTTTCAGGAAGAGGAGGTTCCACAGGGTGCCGGTGGTCTGACGAGCGGCGACGAGCGGCGACGAGCGAAGCGAGTCATTCGCCGTCGTGGTGCTTCACTCACTCACTCACTCACTCACGACTCACTCACGACTCGCTTCGCTCGTCGTTCCCTCGCAGCCTCACTTGCTCGGGTGACCTGTTTAGTGCTCGCTCGCTTCATTCGTCATCTCCCGGGTCACGTGACACGCCAATTTTTTTCATCTGCAAACTTTTAATTTTGTACATTATGAATGTTAGTATCAACATAGGCGAAAAGTAGGCACGAGCGGAGCGAGTCTGGCAGAGCTCCTGCGTCGATCGACGGTCAACAAGCAAAGCGAAGTTCGCACTTCATCGCGAACGTCGTTCACTGGCTCCACCTCTTTGCTCTCAATCACTCGGGTTTACGATCCGAGTAAGTGCCGTTTCGCTCTTCATCACTTGCGTCACGTGACACGACAGTATTTTTTCATCTGCCAGCTTTTCGGTGAAAGCCCAGTTGACTGGCCCGATCGGAGCGAGTGTCTGAGCGACCAAACTCACTCGAGCAAGTGATCACGAGCCAAGCGAGCAGTTACTCGGATCGTGAACCCGAGTGAGTGCGACCCGAGGAAGTGCCGACTCGCTTGGCGTCACGTGACATGCCAACATTTTCTTCTGCCAGAATTTTGGTACAATATGAACCAATCTACCTACCTATTTTTTCACTCTCACTCACTCGCACTCTCACTA